>OY986437.1:142778087-143108087 GCA_963920525.1 Dichetophora obliterata
GTTGCCTAGGCTTAGAGATAATAAAAATTTAATGTAAATAAAAAGGTTTTAATTCGCGCAGATGTGCGGTTCGATCGTTCGTCTCCCCCGGTTTCTGTAATCGCACAATTACCCCCGATGGGAACCCTGTTACGATGAATTGCCCGTCGTATTTGGGTGCGAGTTAAGCGTTAAAATCGACGACAGCTTTTGACAGTGGGTGTTGTCGGACCATGACTTGTTGTCCAACTAAGGTCGTTGTTATCTCTTGTATTCCTGTATTGCTGGTGACTTCATCGTAGAGAGCCCGAGGTAGGCGTGACTCACGTCCTTGTGTCAAAATTGCTTGGCTATATCCAGTTTTCTTCGAAATGCTAGTGTTTATGGCAAGAGAAATCTCCGCTTGTTGTTCGTCCCATAACTTTTGGTTGTTATTTGCAAATTGGGCGATCATTGTTTTAATGGTGTGGTTAGCCCGTTCCGTGGGATTCTCTTGTGGCTGTTGCCGCCCCTCAATTTCCTCTAAGTATCGCTGGAACGCCTGACTAGTGAACTGGGCCCCCTTGTCCGCGATGAAGATTTTCGGCACTCCAACATCGCTAAGATCCGTTCTCGAAATCCTTTCAGCAAGCTCTCTGACGTAGCTTTCCGTAGTGGCACCAGCTCCGTGCACTTGGAAAATTTGTCGAAGAACACTAGTAGCATACTATTCCCGTGCTTTGAGTGAGGCAATTGGTCAACAAAATCGGCACACACTACCGACCACGGTTCCTCGGGTATTCTGGTTTGCATCTCTCCGGCGGGCGCTTGCTGACTGACCTTATATTTTTGACAGTACTCACATTTCCGGACATATTGGCTTATTTCCCGGAACATTCCAGGCCAGTAATACCGATTTGCTACACGAGCGATCGTCTTTTGTATTTCGAGGTGGCTAGCACTGGGACTATCGTGGTTCTCATTCAGGACCCGGGCTTGCTGTGGTTTTGCCACTCATAAATTCCAAGGCTCGCAGTCCTCATCGCTCGCATTTCGTGGGGGGTGTCAAAATAGCTGCCCGTCGATGATGATAAAGTCCGAATACTTGCTTAGTTCTTGGATGACTTCCTCCATTTTCCACCGTAAGCCGTTGCAGAGCTTAATTGGGTTGGCAGGACAATGCGCCCGCCACCACGTTCCGTCTGCCCTTACGGTATTGTACCGTGAAATTAAATTGTTGTAGCTCTAGTGCCCACCTAGCGACGCGTCCCGATGGAGTCTCAATTGAATTGAGCCACTTCAATGATAAGTGATAAGGACGCATTTTCCGAATGCCCCAAATGATTGCCAGGCATTCTTTCTCAGTCGCAGAGTAGTTCTGTTCTGGCTCAGTCAGCTCAGTCTAGCTCAGATAGCAACTTGCATACGCAATCAAGTGTTCTGATCCCTCAATGTTTTGGTTTAACACGGCACCGAGGACCGTGTCGCTATCATCCGTCTGTAGGTAAAACGTTTGTTCGAAGTCTGGACATGTTAGCTTCGGTTAATTTTTCCTTGCGTTCCTCGAAAGCCTTTTGCTGGGGTTCGTCCCACTTCCAATGTTTTCCTTTTTTGAAAAGTGATGTCAGTGGTCGGACGACAGCAGCGAAATCCGCAATGAACCGACGGTACCACGACGCTATGCCGAGAAAGCGTCCCACTCCTCGGACATTTTGAGGAGGTTCGAGATCTCTTATCTCGGCGATCTTGTCGGGATTAGTGTGAATCCCTTCGGAGCTGACCACATGTCCCAAATACTTGATCTTCTTTTTGAAAAACTCATAATTATCTGCGTTTATCCGGAGATTTGCCGATTGTAGACGGCGGAAGACTTCTTTGAGATTCTTCAAGTGTTCGTCAAATGTTTTGCCTGTCACCACGATGTCATCCAAGTACGCAAAAGCAAAAGGCTCGAGCTTGGGTCCATTCACTCGATCGAGGGCACGTTGGAATGTAGCGGGGGCCGAATGTAGGCCAAATGGCATGACACGCCATTGGAAAAATCCTCGCCCGGGCACAGTAAATGCGGTGTACTTCCGGCTCTTGACCTTCATGGGGATTTTCCAGAAGCCATCTTTGAGGTCAAGGCTACTTATATACTTGGCGTCGCGCAATCTGTCCAGGATGTGGGTTATCCGTGGCAGGGGGTAAGCGTCAGGAATCGCGTGGCTCTTAAGCATCGATAGTCAACACATAATCGCCAAGTCCCAGTCTTCTTCTTCACTAAGACGATGGGTGCGCTATGCGGGCTATGTGACGGCTCGATGCACCCTTTGTCCAGCAGTTTATCGACCTCCTCACTGATGATCGCTTGCATGGCTGGGTTTCGCGGAAAGTAGCGTTGTTTCAGTGGTCTCTCATCTGCTATGATAATCCGGTGTTCAGTGATGTCAGTTACACCCTGGAGGGCTTCAAACTTTCTAAGCTCCTCCTCCAGGAACTTTGAGGCTCGTTCGCTCTCCTCAGAATTGCATCCGGCGATCTGTCTACAACGGTATGAAATATTTTTTGGGGGTGTTGACTTACTCAAGGTTATGCTCGCTCCGCCGCAACTAAGGGTGGTGCTGGTCTCTATTAGAAAGTCCATTCCAAGAATGACCTCGTCGGTAGCATCAGGCATTACCAGCAACTGGAATTGGCAGTCTATGTTACCCATCTGCACTCGGACTTCTACTGCGTGACGTAAACTTTTCGCAGACCCATCGGCAAGCGTGACCACCGTCTCGATTGGTATAAACCTGCACTCCGTTTGAATCCCGTCAACGAAAGCTTGGCTTAGGAAACTTCGCGTGGCACCCGTGTCGATGGTCGCAAGGGCTGACACTACGTCGATGTTGATGACGGCGGAGATATGGTTGGTATCTTGGTAGAGGTGAGTTAGTGAGTCCGTAACTCTTCTGCCGGAGGATCTGCCCCACCTCGATTTAGGTGACCCTCCACGGCGTTTCCCGATGGCTTCCTGCAACACTGAATCGTAAGACTGTTACGAAGACCGCAGACCCAACATAATAGTTTCTGGGGCTTCCTACATGATTGCCTCACGTGCCCGTCTTCATCGCAGTTCCAACATGCCGTTCTGGGGCTAATCTTGGGGCGGCTGCCGCGTTCGTACTTCGGCCCGTCGGTCGTGCTGTTGCATCATGCGATGTTGTTCCGGCCGTGTATTACTTCGCTGGGGTTGATCTGGTTCGTTGGTGTGAATGGTCTCCAGGTCCTCTGCCATGTTGACCAATTCCTCTAAAGTCAAAAAAATCCTTTCTGTGGATATATCATTGATAATCCGGATGGGCGTTTCGGAATATTCGCTCCAGCTTCTGATCTTCGTCGTATCCGGCGTGTCGCATTAAGTCTTGGAGGTTGACCACAAAATGTTTAAATGGTTTTCGTGATTTCTGGAGCCTGCGTCTGATGTCATCATCGATGCGCTCTAAGTACCTGGGCGATAGGAAGAACTTCAAGAATTTACCTTTGAATGGCTGCCATGTGGCCCAGTGCTCATTGTTGTTCCGATACCAGATGAGTGCGCGATCGGTGAGGACTTCGAGCATCGTTCGTGGTAGATAGCTCATGTTGATGCTGTAGACCTCGGCCAATTCCTCGACTCTTTCGATGAATGCCAGGTGGGTCTCTTCTTCCATCAAATTTGAGTGACCACTTCCTTACTTGCTCTATTACTGCCAAGTACGGGTCTATGGTACGCAGGGCAGCGTTCACGGGGGGTTGAAGGGCCGGCCATTCGGATCGGTCGGGATATGCAGCGCAGTGGCGGTCGGCGGTGCTGTTTTTCCCGTAGTGTCATCGACTGGTAGTATTGGTGAGGCTGCTCGACGGTGTTTGGCTTGAAGATCGGTCAGGCGTTCGAGATGTTCGTCTTTGTATTCTTGATCGTTAATGAACCCAATGAAACGCTTCCGCAATTCGTCGACGGTGCCAGCGGGGTCAAATCCGAATGCGTTGGCATACTGCAGGAGGTCCTCCTTTTTCAAGTAGTAAATCCAGGCGACGGTTAACATGGCTTAGCAAAGACCTTGAGATACTTCTCTGTAATAATTAAATTCTATTTATTATGTGTGTCAAATTATTACAAATGCCCTAAGGTTTTGTTAAGTTTTGGTTTCTTAGCTGCAAAGGAATGTTATTACTATTTGGTGCGCCAGAATATGGTTATACGTTGTTTATATATTTTTTATTAAGTCTTATTTCTTGTAATACATTTTTACAATTGGTAACTTTTTTGATGAACAATTTTTTATGTTTTATTTGGATATCTTTCGAGAACTGTTTTATTTGAAATTATTTTACAACTGAAATTTTCAAAATGAAAATTTCTGAAAATATAATAGATGAATACAATTCAAAATGCTTTTTTATAGCAAGTGTTTTATATACAAGTGTAAGTATTTTCAATAATTGCTAAAATGATATAATTCGTTATTAATGATAAATCAAGGTAAGTGAAATGTAAGTTAAGATAAAAATCAACGTAAGGAGAGGTAAGTATTAATGTAACTAAAGGTAAGTATCAATGTAACGAAAAGGTAAGTATTAATGTAACAAAAGGTAAAATAGAATGTAGAGATTTACTCTATGTGGTGATGTAACAGAGCACCACATTATTCCCCCTCCTCACATGAATCTTGTTGTATTTCTGAGTAAGTTAAAATTTACCTTTCTTTTAGATTGTGTTGTAGGTGTTGTGTATGTATTTATTGATGCTGGTTTTAAACGGTCTGAACTAACTGTAGTATGTGTGTTATTTTTGAGTATTGTGAAGTATTTTGGGTTTCGGTTGATAACTTCGAAAAGTCCATCATAGGGTTCCTTGAGCTTGCTGTGTATGGTGTCGTTTCTAACGAAGACAAATTTACAAGTGTTGAGTTCCTTAGGAACGTGTTGTTGGAATTTTGTGTTATGGTGTGAAATGTGTGATTGTTTGTTTTCGACTACTTTTTTGATTTTTGGAAGCATCTCTGAAGGGTTTAAAGTTTCATTGTTGCGAATTACTATTTGTTTCGGTAATCTGAGCGGCTGGCCAAAGACCATCCCAGCTGGCGACGCTTTGATATCTTCTTTGACTGAGGATCTAAGGCCCAGAAGAACTAGTGGCAACTCTGTGAACCAATTTGTATGGTTGTTTGTCGCGATAAGGGAAACCTTTAACTGGCGGTGAAAACGCTCTACCATGCCGTTGGCTTGTGGGTGGTAAGCCAAAGTAGTTATATGTTGGCAACCGAGATTTTTGAGAAATGTGTTAAAGGTCGCGGAAGTGAATTGTGCTCCTCGATCAGAGGTAACCTTCAATGGAACTCCAAAACGTGAAATAAACTCTCTTTGAAGAGTGTCGACTATCGTGTCGGTGTTTGTGTCTTTCAGCGGATATGCTTCTGGCCAACGAGTGTTCCTGTCGACTACGGTAAGTAGGTATCTATACCGTTTTAAAATTGGCAAAGGACCGACTATATCAACGTGGATATGTTTGAAACGGCCGTGTGGTATGCTAATTTTGTGTGGTGTTGTCTTCGTGTGCTTGTGTATTTTTGAGCGTTGACATCTTGTGCCCATTTGTTAACGTGCCCATTTGTTAACGTGTGTATTCATATTCGGCCAGAAATATCTTTGTGTAAGTAGTCACCGTGAAGCTCGTGTACCGGGAAGTGCTATGTTGTGTAGTTGTTCAAATACTTGTTTTCGTAAAGTCTGTGGTATATAAGGTCGTGTTAAAGAATTTTTCTGTTCGCACCAGATTTTAATGTTGAGTACCGGTATGAGTATGTGTTCGAGCTTGTATCTGTGGCTATTTAGTATATCTTGCAATTCTGTGTCTGTGTTCTGTTCTTTGTGTAGTGTTCTCAGGTTGATGTCTGTGCAGGCAAAAGCTTCTATTTCAGCTCGTGAAAGTGCATCTGCTAGTGTTTTCTGAACCTTTAATGTGTTTAATGTCATGTGTGAATTGTGCAATGTATTCTAAGTGTCTTGTTTGTCTGGGACTGCGTTCTGTTTGTGAATGTTTAGCGTTAATCAGTGGTTTGTGATCTGTGTATACCGTAAAATTGTTTCCTTCTAGGTAGTGTCTAAAGTGTTTGATGTTTAAGTATATGGCTAGTAATTCTCTGTCGAATGTACTGTACTTCGATTCTGACTTTGATAACTTTTTTGAGAAAAAGGCTAATGGTTCTAGAGTACCATTCTGTTGTTGTAAAACGCCACCAATGGCTGTGTTTGATGCGTCTACGGCAATTGATAATTTTGCATTACTACTGATGTGATTGAGTAGTGTTTCCTTTGCAAAACTATCTTTGATTGTTGTAAATGCCTGTAGTGTGTTTTCTGTCCAGTGTAACTGTTTGTTTTTTGTTTTTGATGCTACGGTGACCATGTCATAAATTGGGACTAGCATGTGTGCGAGTTTTGGGATACAACGGTGGTAGTAATTTGTCATGCCTATGAATTTTTGCATTTGTTTGACTGTGGTGGGTTGTGGGTAGTCTCGTATGCACTGTGTACGTTCTTCTGAAGGTCGGATACCTTGTTTAGAAATGTTATAACTGAGGAAGTATATGTCTGATGCTCCGAAAGTGCATTTGTTAGATTAAATGTTTAAGCCGTATTCTGAAAGTCTTTGGAAAACTTGTGTTAAGTGTTTTATGTGTTCTGTCTCGGTCTCGCTAGCTATGAGTATGTCGTCTAAATAAACAAAAATGAAATCTAGTCCCTGTAAGACTTCGTGTATAAATCTTTGGAATGTCTGTGCTGAATTTCTCAAGCCGAATGGCATTCGGAGAAATTCGAACATTTCGAAAGGTGTTGTTATGGCTGTTTTGTGGATGTCGCTAGGAGCCATCGGTATCTAGTGATAGGCTCTGACCAGGTCAGGTTTTGAATAAAAGTTTGTGTTGTGTAAGTTGATGGAAAAGTCGTGTATATGTGGTAAAGGGTAACGGTCAGGTACAGTAATAGCGTTCAGTCGTCTGTAGTCACCACATGGTCTCCAGTCATTTGGTTCGCGTTTGGCTACAAGTTGTAGTGGAGAAGAGGTTTTCGAGTCGGACGGTATACAAATTCCTGACTTGACTAGAAAGTCGAATTCTTGTTTTGCGATTTTTAATTTTGATAGGTCTAAGCGTCGTAGTCGTGTGAATGGTAACTGTCCTTTTGTAACTATGTGGTGTACTATTTTGTGTTTGATTGGTGCAGTGAAATCCGGTTCTGTGAAGAGTGAAGGGAATTGTTTGAGTAACTGTGTGTATTTATCGTCGACTGTAAATAGTTTTGGTAATTGTGTTTCGGAATATCTCGAAATTGCGTTGACGGATAATTTTGTAAGGGGGTCAATGAGTTTTCTGTGTTTTAAATCTATTAGAAGTCCATATTTGGTAAGAAAGTCTGCACCAATGATAGGTCTTGTAATATCTGCTAATATGAAAGTGAAAGGGAATTCTCGTCTGAGTTTTAAATTTACGTTTAACAATTTTTTCCCGTAAGTCGATATTGCTGTGCCGTTAGCAGCTTGGAGTGTCAAATCAGATTTTTTATAAATTTTGAATTTGGAGAATGGCAATACGGAAACTTCAGCGCCACTGTCGATTAAGAAATTTAAGTTATTGTCCTTGTCAAATATGAATAAACGGCGTGTTAGTGTTATAGAACTCCCATCATTAGCCGTTGCAATGATGGTGTTTCTTAGTTTAATGTGTTTGGTGTATTGTGGTTTGCTGTGGATGCCGTTTGAACATACGCGCCACTCTGCCGAATTTGTAGTGTTACCTACAAACCCAGTTGGCCGGTCTTTGTTGTGATACTTCTTTTCTAGATGAACGACGTCTGGAGTACCTTTGGAAGTTTGAGCTTTGTGATAGAGAACGTTCACTTCTCAGTTCTTGTACCTCCAGTGTCAACTTATTAAAGTTTTCTAAAATTTTGGACGTGGTCTCCGCGAAACGTTGGGTAATCGCCATTACTTCTTCTGAGCTGGAAGCTGGCTTTTTAGACATGGTAGAAATTTCACTACCAGTCATGACTTTCCATAAATCGTCTGCTAGTTTTAAGAGTACCTCTAGTTCTCTGTGTCCGGACCCGGTCAAGGCGATATTTAAACTTTTTGGCAACTTGCGTAACCATAATTTGTAAATTATATCGCCACTAACTGTTGATCCAGCTAGTAGACGAAGTGACCGATAGAACTGAGATGGTCTTTGGTCACCCATCTCAGAATCCGAAAGGATTTTATCAAACCGCTTGTTTTCGCTCAGTGAAAATCTATCGAGCAATGTCTTTTTAAGCCCTTCGTATGTGTTTTGTGTTGGCGGTTTTTGGATAAAGTCTAGCACAGTGACTATGACTTCTTGTGGTAACGATGTTACCAGGTATTCGTATTTAGTCTTATCAACTGTGATTCCTTTAGCTTGGAATTGTATTTCCGCATGTGCGAACCAAGCGTCTGGGCAAGTCGTTCAGAATGTAGGTAATTTTACCGCAACCGTGTGTATTTGTGTTGGTGGTGTGAGAGGGTTAGTCTCAAAGTCTATAAATGGTGTGTTATCTCCCTCTCCGGTGTGTGGAGTAAGGGGTGGGTGTGGAGTAAGGGATGTGTGTGGGGGTGTTCGTAGCATTCTTCCCTCTAGATTTGCTTCTACTATTTTTTAAGCTTGAAAATCCTAACTCTTCCTTTTTTTTTTAGTGTACCTATGTCCCTAGTGTAGTGCAGTGCCTACGAAAGTGAGACGATAGGTTTCTTATGACCCTATCGTCTCAAGTCCGTTTTAGAAGCTACGTTGTGTGCCTCGTGGTAATCTAAAATGATACGCAACCTAAAAAAATTTTTTTATAAATGTCAAAAAAATAAATATAGATAGCTTTTGTACAAAATATAAAGTTTCATGTAAAAAAATTGTTGTTGCTGCCGACGTTGTTGTTGCTGTTATAAACGCTGTTGTTGTTATAAATGCTGTTATTGTTGCTCTTTTCGTTGTTGTTGTTGTTATAGCTGCTGTTATTGTTGTTCTTGCTCTTTTTGTTGTTGTTGTTATAACGTTTTTCTTCCATGGGTGTTGGAAACGGATGCTTTAGCTTATGTATCGGTAAAGCTGCAAGTACACTTGCGGGTGATAGTGCTGTCCTTTAATAAAAATATTGCTTCCGCATCTCCGTTATGCCGTCTTTCTGATGGTCTTTCAAATTCCTGCGAGTAATGAGTGTAAAACCGTGTTGAGGGCCGAAAAACCAAGGTCGAAAAGGCTAGTCGCAATTGGAGTCGTTGGAGATATTTTAGGTCCGATGTTGCAGGAACGCCAGTTTTTGGTGCGCCAGAAAATGGTTATACGTTGTTTATATATTTTTTATGAATTCTTATTTCTTTTAATACATTTTTACAATTGGTAACTTTTCTTGATGAACAATTTTTTATGTTTTATTTGGATATCTTTCGAGAACTGTTTTATTTGAAATTATTTTACAACTGAAATTTTCAAAATGAAAATTTCTGAAAATATAATAAATGAATACAATTCAAAATGTTTTTTTATAACAAGTGTTTTATAGACAAGTGTAAGTATTTTCAATAATTGCTTAAATGATATAATACGTTATTAATGATAAATCAAGGTAAGTGAAATATAAGTTAAGATAAAAATCAACGTAAGGAGAGGTAAGTATTAATGTAACTAAAGGTAAGTATCAATGTAACGAAAAGGTAAGTATAATGTAACAAAAGGTAAAATAAAATGTAGAGATTTACTCTATGTGGTGATGTAACAGAGCACCACAACTATAGGTTTTTCCTTACAAAAGTAGCAAAAGTTATCATGCCACCTGTCTGAGCCTTTCAAAAAGAAGTCTATTGTACATAAACGAGTACCTTAACAACTTTAAATTTTACTGTGACGAATGCAATGAAATCTGTCTTTCGCATGTCTTGATTGCGGTTAAATGCCTCAGTGAATCTAACAATTCAGTTTTATCTGAAAATAAATTGTTTTCCAACAAGGTAAAGTCCGAATTTTCTAAGTTCGACGACATCATCAAGATAACAGAAGACTTAAATAACGGTAAAGAGTTCTCAAAAGAGTCCTCTAAAAAATCAATGAAGCCAGTACTAAAAACATTGTACAAATTTGTAAACAAACTAAAAATTAACTCCTAGATGAACTCAAAACAAGCTCCGAGCATTTGTAAAGTGATTTAAATGTTAATCTCAGCAAAGTACTGACCACGGCACTGTCAACAAACTTAAAGCAGATCAATGACAGAATTACACATCTACGCAATGATATGGATAGTCTACCGCAGAGGGTTTGGCCCAAAACAAGTCATACACAGCAATGATCAGATCCTCTTCTCTCGGTATTAATTAGCAATATTACCGAAGTCGGCAATGAAATAGCAGCAACTCGCCTGGAGCTTGCAGTATAACAGATGTTCTCAAACATGCTTCAAATAATATTGATTACATTTCAGAGAATATCCAGCTTGAACCTGTGCAATCTTCCCCTCACCAACGATCAAGCCTTGAGGAATTAACGGAAAATTCCGTGTCCCAACCTTTTCCCATTCTGATTTCAACCCTAACTCCTTAGACTGTGTCTATGAGCTCGGATCAATTTTCTCATCCCACCAGCACTCTACCTAATCTGCTCATTACACAATTTGGTACATCGTGGACTACAACGGAATGGGAAAACAGAATTGAGAGGCTAAACATTGGAAACCAGTCAAGCCACACTTCTTTCTATATCAAAATTGCTCCACATTTGGCAGACGCTTCTTGGATTCGTGGATTTTTTAAGCGTTCTTTTAGCATAACGACTATAGACTGCAAAAAGATAAAGGCTAGCTGTTTTAAAATCTGAATTCCCTCCAAGTACGAATGGTGGTTCCACAGTTCGACAGAGAACAGCATTAAGCTGGGCCAAATGAGACTGTCAATATGGCGTAACAAGGAAAAACATTGTGGTTATAAGCATAAACAAACATCTAGAAATAAGAGTACAAATAGTAAGGCCATAGCAGTTAAAAAAATCATGTTAATTAAATGCCATCCTGTGCAGCTTTATTACAAAGTACTATATTTTTGCATGTGCGGGGCGAATGATTTCCACTGCAAAGCTCTTTATATTATTATTTAATTATTTTCTTTCCACGTGCTTGTCGAATGACTTTCAATGATGATTTATATTTTCCAGAAATAAAAAAATTTTATAAATTTTTCTCATGCGCAGCGAATGGCTTTCTTAGTAGTCCCTGTAGTCCCTGCTCAGGCGCCATTGTGATGAACTTTTCCGGTCGAGGTATCACTCGTCGGTGTTTAGGGTTCGTGTCTCACAAAACAAAGCCCCGCTGTAGGAATAAAAAAAACTCACTCTGAAGTTTTCATTACAATATACAATGTTTAGTTTTATTATTATAAATAAAATTTTGTTATATATCTTAAAAACTACTAGGCTTTTTTTTACAAACATAAAATTTAATTAAAATTGATCTCAAAACCACATCTTACTATGTGTTTACTTTATGGCTTATTGTGGATGTGTCAAAATAATCTTAGACTTTAAATCATTGATGCTTAACGAATCAAATTGATCTTAAACTATGGCTACGAGAGTTTAAAAAAAATCACCTAAGGACATCTCGCAGCACAAGGCTAAATAAAAACTATCGTGAACTGAAATAATATAAAAAATGTAGCAAGTTACCGAGCGCGGCGCAGTCGAGATATAAAAAAAATAGCCTAAAGACATCTCGGAACGCATTCATCAGTGGGTGGACAACTTTGTTGCGGGAACGCGTCGACGGGTTTGTTTGTTTTTTTTCTTCAAACAAAAAAAAAATAGTCACGTGCCAGGCGGTGCAGCGTTTATTTATTAAAGTCCCGTTGTGCTGGTCGAGTGGCGTGATTTGACGAGCGTAACCTATGTTCTAGCGTGCCGACCACGCGACGTAACGGTACCCGAAAGGATCGAAGGGGGAAAGAAAATCATCGACGCCCTAGGCAACATCCCGAGCGAAACGACTTGTAAATTTGTCTTGACTAAAAGACTTAGAAAAATTTTCTCAAAAAAAAAAAAAGACAGAAATATTCTCGACGTACTAGGCAACAGCCATAGCGAAAAGACTTAGAAAATTTTCTTGACTAAAAGATTTAGAAAAATTTTCTTAAAAAAAAATACTTCGAAAAATTCTCGACGTACTAGACAACGGCCATAGCGAAAAGACTTAGAAATTTTTCTTGACTAAAAAACTTAGAAAAATTTTCTTAAAAAAAGACTTAGACAAATTCTTGACGTACTAGGCAACGGCCATAGCGAAAAGACTTAGCAAATTTTCTTAAAAAAAGAATTAGAAATATTCTCGACGTACTAGGCAGCGGCAATAGCGAAAAGACTTAGAAAATTTTCTTGACTAAAAGACTTAGAAAAATTCTTGACGTACTAGGCAACGGCCATAGCAAAAAGACTTAGAAATTTTTCTTGACTAAAAGACTTAGAAAAATTTTCTTGAAAAAAAACTTAGTAAAATTCTCGACGTACTAGACAACGGCCATAGCGAAAAGACTTAGTAATTTTTCTTGAAATACCATACCTGAAAATCTTTATTGTTGCAGCAAGTGAATCTGATCTCTGATTTGGAATAAAAATTTTGGTGGTGTTGTGACTCACAACGAGGCATTCCCCAAATTATTGTCTTTCTACTAGTGGCCAAGTGCTGGCAATGAAAGTTGATCCACCGCAACAACTAAGCGAGCGATCAACATTCATTGCATTGCGGCACTTTTATATGAATTCAATGCCAAGGTCAGTCAATTAAAACAAAAATAAGACAGTAAAATGAACACTAATCTACCGCAACAACAACTGGGCGATCAGTTTTAATTTTATTTAAAGACAATAAAATAAAGCCAAATATTTACTTCTGTGCGGCCAACGTCAAATGCTGACAAAGCAAAAACCAGAGGTAAATTAATTTTAATATTTTATTGTTGTATTAGCATACACACATTTTGGCTAAGCGAATAACGCAAAAAAATAATTTAAATAATAATTTATCGTTGGGCAATATGACCCAATTACACATGTTATACACGTTTGTATGTTTGTTCGGCGTAAGGTGTAAGCATTAAATAAGTATGTATGAGTATGTTTTAAAATAAGAATTAATTGTAAGCAAACAATATAAAACTAGATTAAGAACTTAATAATGAAGTTAATTTAAGCCAAATTATTGTGCAAGAGGCGGAAGGCAAAATTACGCAACCGCTGATTTATCAATAAGTAGATTTAAGAATTTTATATGTATGTAAAAATGAAGAAGAAGAAGCGCGGCCAGATATGTTATAAATATCTTGTCCCCGCTAAAATAAAGGGAGTTATCAGTTTTGATTCAAGAAGTTACCGTCTATTAACTTAGCCTAGGCAAGACCAGCCCGGGGATAACTTGGAGCATAAAAGTACCAGTAAGTATATCAAAATCTCAATGCCTGAATGCACCTAAGGGTGACGGCGAAGGAGATATTTTTTTTTTAGTAGATGCCAGTGGCGCTCTTAAGCGCCGGCAGCAACAATAGGTAGGACGCCGCTCGGCGACTGTAGGATCTACGGGTATCCACGCAGAGAGGATACAACATATAGCGCATCCGGTAGGATCCTTCTGTTCGCAAGGACAGCAAGGATGTTAGGATCCTTATTGTTACAGGAACAATAAGGACAATTTTGTTTGTTTCATTTTATAAAGTTTTAGAGAAGGAACATTTTTATTGGAATCCTTTTGTTCACGGGAATATTAAGGATAATAGGTCCTATTTACTTTTCAGTTGGCGGATTCACATCCCACACAAATTCCCCCAACCTTTCGGAAAAGGATGGTGGGATTGTTTTTTTTTTATATAATGGTTTAAGTTTCGGTTGAACCTTTCTAAGTTTGCAAATCGAAATCTTCCACCACCTCTCAGAAAGAGGCTGGCAGGAATTAAAGTTTATTTGCTTAAGGTTTAAGTTTCGTTTAAAACCTAATTTATTCGTTTGATTCAGAAACTAAATTTTTGGGAACAATAAGCTTCTTAGGAGCACGGATTATCAACAAAATTTTTAGGATTCACTTCAAGGCGATGCTGGAATTTTACGGAGCTGATGCAGATGGTCAACAGTGGGGAAAATTTTTTTTTTATGAGAACAAAAAATTTATTTAAGAACTAAATCACCGAGGAAGAGGACACAACTATAATGAGAACCAGTCAACGGCAAGAGATATCATGGCAATTTTTGAACATAAAATAAAAATTAAATTTTGTCAGTATTTTTCGTCACTTATTTGGCGAAATTTTCAGGAGTTTTTTGTTTCTTTAAACCTGATTTAAAAAAAAATTCAAAATTATAAACTCTAAAAGTTACATTACATGATTTTTTTTTACAAACAAAATATTTATTTACGCATGAATTTAAAACAAGCTTTTATAGCGAATGCATCACTCGTTCGTGCTTCAATATGTTTATATGAAAGCTGAATTTTACTGAAAAGAAAGAGAATAAAGATATATCTGTGGTCAAAAGCACTAAGCGCTTAAGTAAAAAATTGCTGTTTCGAGTAATCTCGTGTTAAAGTTTTCAATCGCCATATGAATTGTATGAAAGAGTCTTTTGTTTTTGTGTCATAACTTTGGCTAGGGTCATGCTAGAAGCTCCAGATTTTGTGTGCTTATAAAGCTATATGCTTGAAACACATCTACATCAATAACTCAGTTTTGTCTTAAGTCGACTTAAGCGCTTAGTGCTTTTGACCACAGATATATTAATAAAACAAACAAAATAGCATGTCTTTTGTTGGAATCGATATTTTCATATGTCGCAAGCAGAATTTGACAGTTTTATAGATTAATTGTGGAGTGAAATAGAGCATTTTTGCAATTCGAGAAAAGATTTTGAAGCAGTGAAAAAGGGGGTTTATGATTCAAAAGAATTAGGTAAAGCAGAGGAGGCAGAGGTTGTCCTGCAAATATTTACGCAGCTGGTACATAGTGAGTCGAGGGCATCTGTTGAGGAAAAGGAGGATCTGAACGTGTGATTCAGGGATATTGAAAAGAAATATCATGCAATAAGGGTACAACTTGAAGAGACAGAAGAAGGGATAAAGGAAATTGAGGAAGAGAACTTAAAGTTGAGGCAAATAGTGGGAAATAAGAATATCTCCGAGGAGTTAGTAAAGCAATTAGTTAGGAATGAGCACACAGAGTGTGAAAAGAAATTGCAGCAAGCAGGAAAAATAAAAAGTTTAAAGTTGGTCAGGAGAGACCGGGAAAAAATAGCAGTACCAGCAACAGTAAAAATTAATATAAGTGAGATAGCCAAAACGGTGAGTAACTTAGTACCGCTATTTTCAGGTACTGAGTCACCGGCGGAAGTTTAAATGGTTTATACAAAAATGCGAGTTGGCATTCAAAGCAGTGAAACCAGTAGATGCACAGGACTTCACAGATTGTGTGAAACTAAGGCTACATGGGGAGGCATTTGAGTTTTGCAGGAGTAAGAGATTTGATAAGGTTGAGGATCTCTATGGGACAATCAAAGCGAAGTAAAGGACGGGGGAGAGGTTAAGTTCGTTCGCGAACAGAATAAGCAACAAAGAGTCTCGGGGTAGAGATCTAGTAGGTGATGACAGTATCATGTGGGAACAGCTCAGTAGTTCGGTCGTTAGTGAGTTTAAGGTGGGAGTTTCCGACCCTAACCTCAGAACGATTTTATTAACGACAATCGGTTTGGGCCTCGCAGCGTTACAGAAAAGGGCATTAGAAATGGAGGTCATGTTAAAAGGAGGCGAGCTGAGGAGAACTGCGCAAGGCAATAATAACTATGGGCAAGAGTACCAGGGTAAACAGGGAAGGGGGTTTCCCAGAGAAAGAGGGCAATATAACATACAGGAGGAGGATAAAAGAACAGTTGACGAACAGCAGATTAGCTATAAGGTGCTCTTTTTGCCAGGAGAGAGGGCACACCAGGGACGTGTGTACAATAAGGAGAAACACACCATATTGCGAAAAATGCCAGGAATATGAGCACGAAAATGGGTGGAGGTGTGCCCAAGAATTTAGGCCCAGAAATGACAAAATGGCTGGAAAGGGCTATGAGAGCAATTTTAACTCAAAAAATCCATTCAGAAACATTGAGGACAAGAGACAAAAACAGGGACCAAATAAAGCGATTGAATGTAGATGGTGTAACAAGTTAGGCCACGTGGAGAAAGACTGTTACGCCAAGAGAAATTGTAGACAGCAGGAAAACAAGAACATATTTAACGATCAACTGAGTTTTAGGGCAAATAATTTTGGTAATGAACTGCAAGTGAGACAGCAACAGGTACGTTTTAGGTGGTGTGACAAGGTGGGTCATATGTAGGATGAGTGTTATAAGAGGAACATCTGGGAAAATCAGCAGGGAAACTTCCAGGGGCCCAGCCAAGGCCAATGAGCTGGGAACCCCGAAGTAAGAGCGAAATAAGGAAATCAAAAATAGTAACGGATAATTCTACATCTAGAAAGATTGTGAATATCCGTACATCTAAGCCAATAGAAATGATAGTAACAGATAATTCTACTTCTGAAGAGATTGTGAATATCTGTACATCCAAGCCAGTGGAAAGTTCAGTAACAGATCATTCAGTAGTAACAGAGAATTTGACATCCGAAAGGATTGTAAATTTCTGTACACCTCATTCAGGAAGGAATGTAGAAAACATAAGCCCAGAATCGATGGTAACTGTTGAGTCGTTGCAGGCGACATAAAAAAAGGTTATAGAAACACTCGGGGAAATAAAAGAAAAATTCGATGTGGTATTCGAAAAATTAAATGGAAATATGAGAAAGGAAAAATTTAATGTGGTAGCAGGAAAGTTAAATGAAAATGTTAAAAAGGAAAAAGTCAATGAGGTAGCAGTATTCGAGAAATTAAATGAAAATATGATAGAAGAAAATTTCAATGTGGTAGCGGGAAGATTAAATGAAAAAGTAACACAAGAGAAATGCAATGTGGAATTAAAAAAATTAAGTGAAAATATAACAAATGATGGTTGGCATAAAAATATGACGGTGTTGGAGAAGAAAAAGGGTGAATGTTTTGGGACCTCTAAAGTTAATGATGTATTTATAGAAGTTCCTTGCAAGAATGCTATAAATGGAAAACTCATTCCACTTGTAGATTCCGGAGCGGATACGAGTTTAGCTAAACAAAACACCTTAAGGAGTAGTTTGAAACGGAGAAATGATTTAAGTTCAAGTAATTATAGTGCAGAAGTCATAATAAATGCTACAAAAATCCCCAAGTTAGTGGATCATAAGCAAGAGTTTGCACAAAGAGGTTATTTAGGTGAAAATTTGGTAGACGTCACAGATATTTACAGAGTATATAAAACGAAAAGAAAAAAATTATTAGGGAAAAACAAAAATATAAAATAAAAAATGTACGGGAAAGGAAAAAATAGTATACATACATATTATACATATTAGGAGTAAAATTATGAGAAAAAAATAAATATTATATTGTAAAAAATTTAGTAAAGTTGTAAAGAAAAAGGTTACTATAAAACAGAATTTAAAAAAAATAAGTTAAATATAAAGAAAATTAGAAAAGAAGTGAATGTGAAAGCATATTTGTGGCCGGCGATGGGAAATAAATTAGAGGAAAATACTTACTGGAACAAGCAGATAAAAAAAAGATGGGAAATGACAGTAGAAATGAATAAATATCAGCCAATGGACGATATTATTGAGCATATAATAAAAAGAACATATAGATAGATTGATTATAAAAGAAGAAGGAAAAAAAATAATAATGCATAAATTAAATGAAACAGTTGAGAGCCAAGATATGGCAGAAGAAAAAAATAAGAAATGAAGAAAATCTAAAGTAAAAGGCAATTGTGTTGGCATCTTCAAAGTGAATGACGTTGTTACAAAAATCCCTCGCAGGGATTAAATGCTAGAACAACGCATTCTACTTGTAGATCCCAAAATAGTGCCACTTTATTTACAATAATTCTGTCAATTTTGTTTTGGATTTAAATTAGTCGTTGAAATATATAAAAAAAATATTAATGGAAAATAAAGAAATTTGATAACGTCCAATGAAGACGTAGTAAAACATAATAAATAAAATGATCTAGAAAGTAAAGGGAAAAATAATGAAAAAAGACATATTATTTTTACATAAAGGAAAAATGATAAAGGAAAATTTTATTTTACAAATTGAAAAAAAACATAAGACTTTACGAAGAAAATGAAAATTTAAGCAGTAAATATATAGACTAAAAGCATAAAATAAATAAATAATTGAAACTTAAGTGAAACGAAATTCCCACTATGAAAAAAATTTTTTTTTTAAGTTATTAATTAAAGATATTGAATTAGAGAAATTGAATAAAAGTAAAAAATTATTGTTTTAAAGAACATAGCAAAATAAAAGCCTATATACAGTGTTGCGGAAAACAATAGCAACAAAGTCAGTACGCTGCACAAAATCGTGTATCTTTTTAAATATTAGGGTTACACAAAAATGTTTATAGGAATTCAAGCATATATTCATACATCATCTTAAAAACACATCATATTCAAATTTTGTTTTGTTTTTTTTTTTCATTAAATTTAAAATTAATGTGACTGCATTCAGTTTGTCTGAGAGCAAAACAAAAGCAACATAATTAATATTTGCTGAGCGGCATCGACTCTATTAAATGAGATATTTTGGTATTAGGTATATGTTCCCAATTAAGTTTCAGGGCTTCATACAGTGCAGTCTTATTGGAAAACCTTTGACCAGAACTTTTATTTTCAAAATCCCAAAAAGATTTTCAATGGGATTCAAGTCATTGTGTCTGTGCCGGCCAATCAAGGACTTGAATGCGATTGCCTCTAATGTTATCTTTGATGAGCTTTGAAGTGTTCTTCGGGTCGATGTCGGGCTAAAATGTTCACTGAAGCGAGATATTCCACACTGAATATGGTCGCATCTTGCTTTCTAAAATGTCATTATATACAAATCGATCCATCAATTTTTTGAAAACTTCATTATAGGAAAAACAAGTCCAGACCATAATGCCACCGCCTCCGTGTTTAAAATTTATTTTGCAGTTTCGGACTTCAAGTCGTGTACCTGACCTTACTGTGCACATCCCTTCTGAATTAATCAAGGTGAACTTTGATTCATCGCTAAAAAACGGTTTTCGATTTTTGAACGGTACAATTTAAGTGCTCTTTTGCAAGACTGAGCCTAAAAAACAATAAATTGCTACTTGTCACAATTTCAGTTTATTTGCCGGTCTGTAACTTCTTAAATCGTTCTCAACGGCTCGTCTTCGAACAGTGCTGTGATGGATATCTAAATTAAGTGTCCGAACAATCTCTTTGGATGCTGCAAATGCTTTTCGTTTGAACAGTCTACAAATGTTCCTGTCATCACGCAGCGATGTCTTCCGCGGTCGCCCTCTTTAATGTGCCGTTGTTACGTCTTTTGTGATGGTATATTTCTTTATTAAACTGCAAACTATTGACCAATTAATACCAAACTCTTTCACGTTAGATATTTGCGAATTTTCGTTTTTATATTCGGAAATAATTTGTAATTTAAGAGCTTCACAGTATTAAAAACGTACCATTATAAATGGAATAGTCAATGTCATAACTAGCACAAAAAAAACTAAACTTAAATGTTATGACTTACAAACAACACGTGTTTTACAATAACGTAACTTTTACCGGTAATACTTGGAACTACTGTTCTCTTTTTAAATTTTTCATGTTTTGTTGCTTTTGTTTTGCTATCAGACAAATTGAATGTAGCCACATTAATTTTAAATTTAATAAAAAAACAAAACCAAATTTGAATTTGATTTGTTTTATATATGATGTATGAATATATGCTTTAATTCCTATAACAATTTTTGTGTGTCCCCAATATTAAAAAGCATACACGATTTTGCTGTAGCGCTTATATTGTTGCAACTGCTTACATAAAATTTTTTTTAAAATATATTGTACTTATAAAACAAAAAACTTCAACCCTAAGAAGTGTGTGCTGGAAAGTCAACAACAGAAAAAAAAAATAAATTTATTTAAAACAACAAAATTTAACAATTTCTTACAACAAAAGCTATAAAAACTTTGTTCAAAGCAGCAAAATTAAGAATTCAATGCAACAAGAGGCATAGAAATATTTTTAAAATCTTGAGATGTAAACCAACAAAAGGTATAACAACCTTATTAAAGCAGAAAATTTTTTTTAAAATTAATAATAAAATAGGTACAAATAGCCTTCCTAACACAACAAAAACAAACAATTGATCCAGATTTGGCAAACTAATGCTATAAGACAACAAAAGGTATAAAAACCTTTATAAAGCAACAAAAAGCAAGAATTTAATTTTAAAAGACATAAAAACCATTTTAATAGTCATGAAAAATAATTAAGAAGTTAAAACAACAAAAGGTATAAAAACCTTTCCAAATCAGAAAAATATAACACCAAAATGCATAATAACCTTATAACAGCCTGAAAAATTGATAAAATAAAAAATAAACCAGGTTAACCAGCACAGACGTGAAGTCCATCTTTAAACGAAGACCAGGCTAACCAGCTATAGGGCTTAAAGCCTCCTGGCAAAAAAAAAAAAACAATATCACCAGCACACACACTTCAACAGTATCTGCATCGAAAACTATAACTGAAAAGAAATTAAAGGCCGTGACAGTTTTTCAGGCGCACCGATGGACAACGCTGAAAATAAAACACAAGAAAACAACAATCACCCCCAACAAGTTAGGGATTTATAAATTAATAATAAATAGATGAGTAAAATTGTAGAAACAATAAATTAAAACTAAATACAGAAACAATGTAAGCATAATTCAAATAAGAAAGATGAACACGCAATGTAAGTCAGATGTAAAAACAAAAATTTATTAACAAACAACTTGTTGACGCAATATTAAAGCGGCATTTTTTGAATAGAAATAAAGTAACGAAAAATAATATAGCTTTAATGAACAAACAAACAAACCAAATTAACAAAGAATTAATTGACAAAAATTTTAACCTTTTCAAGGAGAAAATTTTCTTTGTGGAAGGGGGAGGAATGTTGTGACTCACAACGAGACATTCCCCAAAACATAGTCTTTTTACTGGTAGCCAACTGCTGGCAATGAAAGTTGATCCACCGCAACAACTAAGCGAGCGATCAACATTCATTGCATTTCGGCACTTTTATATAATTCAATGCCAAGGCCAGTAAAGTAAACAAACCAAGTCAAGTAAAATAAAAGTAAGACAATAAAATGAACACTGATCTACCGCAACAACAACTGGGCGATCAGTTTTCATTTTATTCAAAGACAATAAAATAAAGCCAACAATTTACTTCTGTGCGGCCAGCGTCAAATGCTGAGAAAGCAGAACCAAGAGGTAACTTAATTTTAATATTTTATTGTTGTAATTAGCATACACACATTTTGGCTAAGCGAATAACGCAAAACAAGAATAATTTAAATAATAATTTATCGTTGGGCAATATGACCCAATTACACATGTTATACATGTTTGTATGTTTGTTCGGCCCAAGTTGGCATGATTAAATAAGTATGTATGATTATGTTTTAAAATAAGAAATAATTGTAAGCAAACAATACAAAAATAGATTAAGAATTTAATAATGAAGTTAATTTAAAACAAATTATTGTGCAAGAGGCGGAAGGCAAAATTATGCAACCGCTGATTTATCAATAAGTAGATTTAAGTATGTAATAAGTTTGTTAAACTTAAGAAGAAGAAGCGCTGCCAGATATGTTATAAATATCTGGTCCAAGCTAAAATAAAGAGTTCTTCAGTGAGTGAATGGACATACACAAGTGTTTTCTTGGTTCAGTAGAAGTATAAAGCGGATCCTGAGGGTTAACCAATTGGATATAAGTACCAGTAAGTATATTAAAATCTCAACGCCTGAATGCACCTAAGGGTGACGGTGAAGGAGAAATTTTTTTTAAGTAGATGCCAGTGGCGCTCTTAAGCGCCGGCAGCAAACAATAGGTAGGACATCGCTCGGCGACTGTAGGATCTACGAGTATCCTCGCAGCGAGGATACAACAAAATGGCGCAGCCGGTAGGATCCTTCTGTCCACGGGGACAGCAAGGATGTTAGGATTCTTATTGTTACAGGAACAATAAGGACAATTCCTGTAACAATAAGGACAACTTTGTTTGTTTAATTTAAAAAAAAAAATTTTAGAGGAGTACAATTTTTGTTAGATCCTTCTGTTACAGGAACAGCAAGGGTGGTTTAAAAAAAAATAGATATTTTTCCTTTTGTGAAAAAATAAATAGGGATTCAAAGTGATCGGTGGGACTTTGTTGTTACAAGAACAACAAGGATATTTTGGAATGAAAAATTTGTTATGGAATTTAAATGTTTGATTGGATCCTTATTGTTACAAGAACAATAAGGATATTTTTTTAAGTTTTTGTAAAGTCTTAAACGAATGAAATTTTTTGAGAGGAAATTTATAAAAAAATATGTGTTTAATGTTTTAAATAATAATAAAGGATTTATAATGATGAATTATAGAGTTAAACTGTTGAGTATGTTGAAAAAAAATTTTTTTTGGGCAAAATGATAGTTTTTGGCATAAATATCTGTGGGATTTTTTTTCTTTGTGGCAGTAGGACTGACATGGGTCCTACTGGAAATATATTATTGATGGCGGATCCATCTTCCACCACCTCTCGGAAAGGGGATGGTAGGAATATTTTATTTTGAATACAAAGGTTTAAGTTGCGTTTGAACCCTTTTTAGGAGTTACAATTTTGGTAAAAATTCTCAACGTCAAGGAAGTCCAAAGCGGCATGAATTTTAAAAATTTTTATAAAATATAGAGAATAAAAAGAAAAATCTTTTAAATATAGTTAAGAATATTTCTATTACAAAATTCGACTTATCTATGGTTAATATATGGCAAAAACCTTAAATAAATGGGAATTAAACAAAAAATATAAAAATGTGTTTTGTAAGCTTTAAATTTGTATTTGTTCATTTACCTCATAGCAGGAGGAGAATTCGACTTTTTATTGAAAACTATCACACGGAGTGTTAGAGTAAATTTGCAGGAAGCAAGACAGAAGATAGACCAGGATTAGATTGAAGAAACGGACTGGTTAAACGAACAATTATGAATGTAAACGACATAGCGAAAACGGTGAATAATTTGGTGCCCTTGTTTTCGGGTACCGAGTCACCGGCGGAAGTTTATAGATTCATACAAGGATGCGAGTTGGCATTCAAGGCAGTGAAACCAGTAGATGCACAAGACTTCACAGATTGTGTGAAACTAAGGCTACATGGGGAGGCATTTGAGTTTTGCAGGAGTAAGAGATTTGGTAAGGTTGAGGATCACTATGGGGCAATCAAAGCGAAGTATCTTAAGGACACAACGTATAATACGTTGATAATGGAACTATCGCATTGCGTCCAAAGGCCGGGGGAGAGGTTAAGTTCATTCGCGAACAGAATAAGTGACATAGATTCTCGGGGTAGAGATCTAGTGGGTGATGATGGTATCATGTGGGAACAGCTCAGTAGTTCGGTCCTTAGTGCGTTTAAGGTGGGAGTTTCCGACCCTAACCTCAGAACGATTTTATTAACGACAACCGGTTTGGGTCTCGCAGCGTTAGAGAAAAGGGCATTAGAAATGGAGGTCATGTTAAAAGGAGGCGAGCTGGGGAGAACTGCGCAAGGCAATAATAACTATGGGCAAGAATACCAGGGTAAACAGGGAAGGGGGTTTCCCAGAGAAAGAGGTCAGGAACAAAGAGGACAATATAACATACAGGAGGAGGAGAAAAAACAATTGACGAATAGCAGATTAACTATAAGGTGCTCATTTTGCCAGGAGAGAGGGCATACCAGGGACGTGTGTACAAAAAGGAGAAACACACCATATTGCGAAAAATGCCAGGAATATGGGCACGAAAATGGGTGAAGGTGTATGAGGGCTATGAGGGCAATTTTAACTCAAAAAATCCATTCAGAAACAGTGAGGACAAGAGACAAAAACAGGGACCAAATAAAGCGATTGAATGTAGATGGTGTAACAAGTTAGGCCACGTGGAGAAAGACTGTTACGCCAAGAGAAATTGTAGACAGCAGGAAAACAAGAACATATTTAACGATCAACTGAGTTTTAGGGCAAATAATTTTGGTAATGAACTGCAAGTGAGACAGCAACAGGTACGTTTTGGGTGGTGTGACAAAGTGGGTCATATGCAGGATGAGTGTTATAAGAGGAACAACTGGGAAAATCAGCAGGGAAACTTTCAGGGGCCCAGCCAAGGCCAATGAGCTGGGAACCCCGAAGTAAGAGCGAAATAAGGAAATCAAAAATAGTAACGGATAATTCTACATCTAGAAAGATTGTGAATATCCGTACATCTAAGCCAATAGAAATGATAGTAACAGATAATTCTACTTCTGAAGAGATTGTGAATATCTGTACATCCAAGCCAGTGGAAAGTTCAGTAACAGATCATTCAGTAGTAACAGAGAATTTGACATCCGAAAGGATTGTAAATTTCTGTACACCTCATTCAGGAAAGAATGTAGAAAACATAAGCCCAGAATCGATGGTAACTGTTAAGTCGTTGCAGGCGACATAAAAAAAGGTTATAGAAACACTCGGGGAAATAAAAGAAAAATTCGATGTGGTATTCGAAAAATTAAATGGAAATATGAGAAAGGAAAAATTCAATGTGGTAGCAGGAAAGTTAAATGAAAATGTTAGAAAGGAAAAAGTTAATGAGGTAGCAGTATTCGAGAAATTAAATGAAAATATGATAGAAGAAAAATTCAATGTGGTAGCGGGAAGATTAAATGAAAAAGTAACACAAGAGAAATGCAATGTGGAATTAAAAAAATTTAGTGAAAATATAACAAATGATGGTTGGCATAAAAATATGACGGTGTTGGAGAAGAAAAAGGGTGAATGTTTTGGGATCTCTAAAGTTAATGATGTATTTATAGAAGTTCCTTGCAAGAATGCTATAAATGGAAAACTCATTCTACTTGTAGATTCCGGAGCGGATACGAATTTAGCTAAACAAAACACCTTAAGGAGTAGTTTGAAACGGAGAAATGATTTAAGTTCAAGTAATTATAGTGCAGAAGTCATAATAAATGCTACAAAAATCCCCAAGTTAGTGGATCATAATTATTAGGGAAAAAAAAAATATAAAATAAAAAATGTACGGGAAAGGAAAAAATAGTATACATACATATTATACATATTAGGAGTAAAATGAGAAAGGAGATTTTATGAGAAAAAAATAAATATTATATATTGTAAAAAATTTAGTAAAGTTGTAAAGAAAAAGGTTACTATAAAACATAATTTAAAAAAAATAAGTTAAATATAAAGAAAATTAGGAAAGAAGTGAATGTGAAAACATATTTGTGGCCGGCGATGTGAAATAAATTAGAGGAAAATACTGGAACAAGCAGATAAGAGAAAGATGGGAAATGACAGTAGAAATGAACAAATATCAGCCAATGGACGATATTATTGAGCATATAATAAAAAGAACATATAGATAGATTGATTATAAAAGAAGAAGGAAAAAAAATAATAATGCATAAAGTAAATGAAACAGTTGAGAGCCAAGATATGGCAGAAGAAAAATAAGAAATGGAGAAAATCTAAAGTAAAAGGCAATTGTGTTGGCATCTTCAAAGTGAATGACATTGTTACAGAAATCCCTCGCAAGGATTAAATTCTAGTACAACGCATTCTACTTGTAGATCCCAAAATAGTGCCACTTTATTGTAATTCTGTAAAAAAAAATTAATGGAAAATGAAGAAATTTGATAACGTCAAATACAGACGAAGTAAAACACAATAAATAAAATGATACAGAAAGTAAAGGGAAAAATAATGAAAAAAGACATATTATTTTTACATAAAGGAAAAATGATAAAGGAAAATATTATTTTACAAATTGAAAAAAAAAACATAAGACTTTACGAAGAAAATGAAAATTTAAGCAGTAAATATATAGATTAAAAGCATAAAATAAATAAATAATGGAAACTTAAGAGAAACGAAATTCTCACTAGGAAAAAAAATTTTTTTTTATGTTATTAATTAAAGATATTGAATTAAAGAAATTGAATAAAAGTAAAAAATTATTGTTTTAAAGAACAAAGCAAAAGAAAAGCCTATATATATTAAATTTTTTTTTTAAATATATTGTACTTATAAAAAAAATTTTTTAAAGTGTCACATAAAAGAGCAATATAAAATAGAATGCGAGTTAGTAGTGTAACTATGGGAGTTCTGGCACAGATTTCCCGGTTCGAGTCTTTGCTAATTTGGAGGGCGCGGCCTAAGAGTATGCAATGAAAAATTGTTATAAAAGTACGTTGCTTAAAAGCTTTGTGTCTCGGGGTTCTGAGCTTTGTAGCTTGTGACGGCCTAAGAGTATGCAATATAAAATTGTTATAAAAATACGTTGCTTAAAAGTTTTGTGTGTTGTGGGTTTCTGAGAAGATAAAAACTGTAGTAGGCACTTTGAAGTAATGTGATTCATCACGCATTGCTTGCTGAGTTGAATTTATCTTGAACTTGAGAATACAAACCATGTTCTTGACCTAACTCAACTATGTCGATATGAATAAAAATCAAAATAAAAACAAAAAAGGGTTGATTTATACATGAATCTTTTAATATATAGATACATTCTTATAACATTATAAGTAAAATATAGCTAATTTAATATTTAAATTATTCTTCTGATTTCGCTGGTTAGAGGTGAGTATTCAATTAAACGATCGTGGATTACTAGACAATAGGCTGATGTTTTATCTGGAATCGGTTTGTTTGCTTCGGTATCAAATTCAATTCGTATATCAATAGGTCCAGTTTTAACTGCTTCATTTTGATAGGTAACATCAACAACAAGAAGCGGTGCAATAGCCTTATATCTAACAACATCTAGCAATGGTTGAGGTTCACGCATATAATAGCTTTGTTGAAATTTTGCATACATATCATATGGAACAGCATACTGTCCCATTTCAAAGCGGCTATTCAAATCGTCATAGGGATATGCATCAGAGTTTAAATATACTTTTAAATTGGATATATTGCAATGATCGAACGTATTTCCCTCCTCTTTACTTCTTTCTCTTTGCAGACCGATTATAAGAAATCTAGGTCGTTCATTTTGTGGAGCTAGTTTTACATTCCATAAAACCTTTGTGGACTTTGGAAGCATAGGATTTACATGACAGTCCCAACTTCGAAAAGGCATTAAAATAGGATTTTTGTTGTTAATTATCTTATACATTTCCAATTTTGCAAAGTCCGATAGCTGTATGTGAAGCATTTTCCGTATTATATATAATATTGTAAATTTTAATTGATCTGTCGCATTGGTAGGATGAAATGATCTACCGTTAGATGAGGATCGCTGAAGGATAAGCTCATGCTTAGAGTTTAATATTATTTTAGTGTAATCTTCGGCAAAGCCCATCAACTTCATGGTGGAAATCAAATTCATGGTGGATGAAATTCCGAGACTGCGCGTACGATCAACTTCAAAACCATTAATTTCATATCGAATTTCATCAAACAGATATGAAACAAAGTTATTTTTAAATTTCACACCTGTTGTTGCCACATCTTTTCCTCCTTCATGTTTTACTATAAAGCCATGAATGTAAATCATACTCTCACTTGGTAAGACAAAGAGGTCCTGAGATTGAATTGGTATACGAATCTCATCATTATTGTTGAACGATTTCAAATATGGAGAGTAACTATGGTATTCCCTTTTTATAATGCTATCATCATACATCGGTTTTTGAAGGATATTTAATATCTCGTTCATGATTGCAGAATAAGTCCTAAGGATTTTAAATATTCTATATTAGTTGCAGTCAACAGTTTGTTTTTTGTACGGCCTTGATCGAGTGTTGATGTAGGACTAACTGAAAATCCTTTTTGAATTACGTTTTTATTGTTCTTAGTGTAAATAATCATTATGTTTTTTTTTTATTCAGGCTTAAAGAGAAGTCTTACAGAAATTTTTTTCTCCCCGAAAATTTATAAGATCGCCGTCTTGATTTAGGACTCTTATCGTAATGTTGTTTATTTGTTGACAGTTGACAGGTAAATAAATAACATTTTGAGGTTTCTCATTTATTTTATAGCCAGGTGCAACATTGAGAGGAAATTCGTGAATAGTATGAACTGCCGTGTTGTTAATATATGATCCGGTGGTCAAGTTGCATTCGATACGGAGTGTGTTTACATTTGTAATATTTAAAGGTAAATCAGATTCAAATTTTTGGTTTTTAACTGACTGATTTGTATACACATATTTTGCTTTTTCTATATCTTGTAACGGCTCTATATTAACCACTTTGATAAATTCCTCATACGGTAACTCATTTATTAACAATTTTCTTTTACTGAATCCTAGCAGCTGTCCTATACTGTTCGGTTTTGAAAAATCTATGTCTATAGAGGATTCAATTTCAGTTTGAAGAGTGTTGTTGTTCGATTCAATTGCGAGGAAAATTGATTTATCAATGTCTCTTACAGCCGTTTCCAAGAAAAAGCTAATATCCTCAAATTCATATGAACCAACAGGTATTGCAATAGTATGAGGTCCGATATGAAATAAATTGTTGTCGACGTCTACATTGGGTATAGAATGAAATGTTACAAAGTCTACAAGTCCGCAAACATATTTTGTATCCAATTCAATTGGCGGAAAATATTTTCCAATAAGAGTTGACGTGGTTCCGCTTAAAGAGATTGTTATAGACATGACGAGTATGCGTTATGAACTGACAATAGATATTTATTAAATATGGTTTAAGTATTGAATAAAAATGCAAATTGTTTTATAACTTTAGTTCTTTATTTATAAACTTTCTCAAGAGTATTACATTTTTTTCAGCGCATATATAATTTTTCTTATGATAATTACAAACATTTATAGATTGATCATTTCGATACAAAGTTTTTAAATTTGGACAGTTTAAATCATCTAGATTATAAAAAAGCATGATTTTATCTTTAAACAAATTTTGAACCCACTTAATTTTTTCCAAACCCTTAACATAACAAATATAGTTTTGATTGTTAATGAATGTAATATAATATTTTATAATATCTGTTAAAGTAGAATCGCCATCTTCCCATTTTAATCCGTGATGATGTCTAGTAAGCCAATTAATAGAAACTTTTTCCCGTGATGATAGCATAGAATATTGAAAAGGAGGTTTAATGAGGAATGTTTCAAGTTGCGAGTCATCGTCTAGCGAAATACATAGTTCTTTTACAATAAATTCGTTGTTGTTGATGCGAAAACCTTGAACGTCTATTACTAGTATTCTCTGCTCAGACATTGTTTAATGTTATCTAGATCACGACGACAACTGAAGAAAATTAGTTAAAATTTGGACTTTTATATTATAATAAAAGTTTATTATATTCAATGCGTCATCCCATTTTCTATCGAAAAAGGAGCACCCACAAGTATCAGGACCGCAAGTTGTATCATCTCTTGACCATGCACAATTGGCATAATGATTACCAAATTTCGATTTTTTTTCTTCATATAATGCATACTCATTCAAACGATTTTGTAATTTCTTTAAAATAATCTTATGATCTGGCCATAAAAGTATTTCTTCACTTAAGAAATCATTTAAAATTTTAGCACGAAGTTCGTTATTCATTTTTACTTATTGCGACTTCTTAACACGGCGATAACAAATTTATCACTGATTAGTAAAAAATTTAAGATATTTCCATTTCCAAATCGTGTTTATAATCTTGAATGTTGATTAATGTCATATCTGAGCGGAAAGTAGTATCATCCTCAGTAACCATCTCAATTTCACCATTACTTAAAAATCTCTCAGATTCAATTTGACGATATTCAAAGCAAGAAATATTCAATCGACGTTTCAAGTAATTGCTATCATATGTACAGCGGATTCTCAATTTAATATTATCTTTGTATTGCAATTGAAAATGTCTGTAAAATGGTTGTGAACTTTCAATAATTCCCGCAAAGTTTTGTTCCTTTTTAACTAAGTCTTGCCTAAATGCTTCTATTGCCTCATCCACTGTAAACGATTGATCCATAGGCGTCTGGGGTTCTTCAGCTGACTGCGGTTCTACTTCCGTAGATGACTCAGCGTTTTCATTTAAATTTTTACTAACCTTTAAAAGTTTAAAATTCAGTTGTATACTTACAGTATCATTATTAGGTAATTTAACAGCAAACTCTGTATTTTTAAAGTCATTTTCGCTCAAATCAATAGGTACTGTAGCTGAAAATACTTGTACAATACAAAAATATGTAAGTAATACGATTAAATTATGTTTCATATTAAATCTTCTTGTTCTTCTTCTTCTCAATAGATAAATGTATGTTCTCTTGTTGACGATATATTTTTAAATGCCGTTATTAGAACTGATACTTGTATTTATAGTCTAATTTTAATAATCTTCTTCTTCTTCTTCTCCTTCAAATGGGCTATCAACTCTGCTGTCACCCCCACCGCCTCCACCTACTTTAACAACTTCACTACCATCATCGAAATTTTTTCTCTTTTTTGAAATGGGAGGTTTTTGTTTGCTATTATTATTATTACTATTATTATTTGATAATGTTGGTGTTGAACGGAACCCTGGAATTCCCACCTTACTAATATATATTTTTCTTTCAGTACCACCAAAAGAGCCATCTATTTCTCGGAAAACACATGATGGTTTGTATGAGTATACATTTATATCTTTATAGCCACCTTCATAGACTGTTCCAACTATCGATATCGTACCACCAATGACTTCAATTTTTATGTGTTGATTATGGCTAAATTCGAATATTGGAAGATTTGTAGGCATTTGTTGTCCTCTATTGAGAGAAAATATTTGTGTTCTAACCCCTCCTTCCGCGGATAGAAACACCTGCAACATAATATCCAAAACGATGGCATTTATTATATGTAAAGTTTTCCACTGCGCATGACAAGTGCAGTATTTATCATGACTTTTCAAAAGTTGCCCCCAATACATATTTAATGAAGAATGTATTACAACTAAATCTCTCTTAGCATAGTTTTTATATTTATATCTTACACACGTCTCTATATAAACTTTTATAAAAGCTTTTGACTTACACACTTACACATGAAGAATCATATCATATCAAATAACCACAACTGATAAGAAATAATCAATTATCAGAATTCAATATGAGTAAAAAAAAAAATCAATAATTTAATATTAAAGTTAGTATAAAAGTTGCTTCTGCGGTGATAAGTCAAAAGATAGAAAAATGAACGCAAGCTTAAAAAATCTATTTAAAAATCCAAATATTAAATACTTGCCTATGAAGGATATGGAAGAAAATGTTCCATATGAAGTTAATATGATTGAGCGAGCAGATACAAAATATGGTGAAAGCATAAGATGCATTGTGAATAAAGGATATCAAATTTACTTGCCGAAGAGATTTCTCTTAATTACTCAGAATCAAATAGACTACTTAAATGGAACTCCACACATTTTAATAAAAGGAAGAGATCTACATGGTGCATTTACCCTAACCATTAAAAAGAAGAAGGAGGAGAATGGGAACATATTCTATAACAGCTTATACGAAAGCTCCGATGATGCTAATGAAAAAGAACACATATTTTAAATCTATTATTTATTCTTTTATATGGAGAGAAATGAAGCAAAATAAATGCATGCTTTTAACAACATTAAACACATGTTGCCAACTCTATCATCGGTTATAATCTGTAAGGAAATTCAAAGACTCAATAAATAAAAAGAACAAAATTCTTATGTTTAGTGTTTTATTTTTTTTTTTATTTTTATTTTTTTATATATTTTTTTTTTTATAAAAAATATTATTACTTAACCCTGCCACCGCCACCAACTTCTCCACCATAAAAGTATGCGGCTACGCATCGATTATTTTCCTCCTCATCGGATATCTCGTTCTCCGCTATTTCCTCGATTTCTAACTGAAATCCAGAACTCCTCCAAATTTTAAGATTCCTTTTACACATTTCAGCCACTTCATCATCGGTAAGCGCGCTGAACTTGCTTGGAAGAAATAACGTCATTTCTTCCAGCTCCATGGCGATTTTTACGCCATACTTTGTCTCGCATCTTTTTACTCCTAGCACAGAGTACTTTTTGGCCAGGATAAGCTTAGTTATCCCGACAGCTGGTTTTTGAACCCCATTTTTGTTTTTAAAACTTTTTTGGAGTGTGGCGAAGTTCATTTTTCTGTCTACTTTACTTTCTGTCTACTTGACTTGACTAATAATTGTATATTAAAACCAGCTGTATTTATATCAACGAATTCTAAGTTTTTCAAATACTAAAGCATTGTGGGAAGAAATTTCTGATTATAAGAACAAAAATATTTTCACTTATCATGCACTTAACCGCAGCACAATATTTTAGTACCTTAAAGCGGGCAATATGTGTTTGCGCTCAAATTTTATCATTTAATACGCCATATATTAAAAATCTTTTAACAGCATTCATTTGCTATTGACCGCAAATTTTATCATTTTTGTTCAACTTATTTTAAAGACTTTAAAGACTTTTAGCAGAGTTCATTTGCTATTGCCCACAAATTTTACCATTTTTGTTCAACTTATTTTAAAGACTTTTAGCAGCGTTTATTTGCTATTGACCACAAATTTTATCATTTTTGTTCAACTTATTTTAAAGACTTTTAGCAGCGTTTATTTGCTATTGACCGCAAATTTTATCATTTTTGTTCAACTTATTTTAAAGACTTTTAGCATCGTTCAGTTGCTATTGACTCCAAATTTTATTATTTTTGTTCAACTTATTTTAAAGACTTTTAGAAGCATTCATTTGCTATTGACCTCAAATTTTATCATTTTTGTTCAACTTATTTTAAAGACTTTAGCAATACACTTTTTATGGGTGTAAATTTTATCGCTTCTCTTACACTCGACTGTCAAGTATTTTAAAGCCTATGTTGAAAAAATTGGATTATTTAAAATATGATTTAAAAGTTCTTATTTTTAAACATGCGTTTTATTCATCTTTATTTATCCAAGAATTATGTTGATTTGAAAATCCTAACCATTTAACGAAAGCTTGATGGCCCTAACTTTTTATACCTTTTTCAATCAGATATGTATGGGGAAAATGTGTCTTCATTACTTCATGCTCGTAGAATCCTCCAATAATAGGGTTGCCTTGAGATAGTCGTCCAATAAATAAGTTACAGGATTTGTGTTCTGTATAGTACGAATTTTAAAAATTTCAAATGTCCAATTTGGAGTATATCCTTTTTAACTGGATATAGAGATTGTTATAGACATGACGAGTATGCGTTATGAACTGACAATAGATATTTATTAAATATGGTTTAAGTATTGAATAAAAACGCAAATTGTTTTATAACTTTAGTTCTTTATTTATAAACTTTCTCAAGAGTATTAAATTTTTTTCAGCGCATATATAATTTTTCTTATGATAATTACAAACATTTATAGATTGATCATTTCGATACAAAGTTTTTAAATTTGGACAGTTTAAATCATCTAGATTATAAAAAAGCATGATTTTATCTTTAAACAAATTTTGAACTCACTTAATTTTTTCCAAACCCTTAACATAACAAATATAGTTTTGATTGTTAATGAATGTAATATAATATTTTATAATATCTGTTAAAGTAGAATCGCCATCTTCCCATTTTAATCCGTGATGATGTCTAGTAAGCCAATTAATAGAAACTTTTTCCCGTGATGATAGCATAGAATATTGAAAAGGAGGTTTAATGAGGAATGTTTCAAGTTGCGAGTCATCGTCTAGCGAAATACATAGTTCTTTTACAATAAATTCGTTGTTGTTGATGCGAAAACCTTGAACGTCTATTACTAGTATTCTCTGCTCAGACATTGTTTAATGTTATCTAGATCACGACGTGGTCTTTTCGTGGTCTCCAACCTTAAGTTTGCCATATTTGAATATTTTTGGATGGTTATAAGCATGCTTTAGTATAGATCGTTCATTTCTAGAGTAAACAGACTTTGGCGTCATTCCAATGGTTCTATGCTTTTTACTATTGTATTGATTTATTAAATCCTTACATATATTTATCCATTGATAATTTCCTTGCAAGCTAAACTGTTTCCACATCATTCCTTTTATAGTTCTATTAAATCGTTCTACAATAGATGCTTTCATAAGGCTATATGTAGAATAATGATTGATATTATGTTTTTTCATCAGGTTTTGATATGTTTTACTATAAAACTCTTTGCCATTATCTGTTTGCAAGTTTTTTGGTATTCTCTTTTGGGAAAAAATTGATTTCATAGCATTGGTAATATCTTCGCTACCTTTAGATTTTACGGGAACAGCCCAAGCAAACTTTGAAAATGTATCAATTACCGTCAAAATGAACCGGTAATCTTTGTTGTATTTTGAATAAGCCCCCATTTCAACAAGATCTGCTTGCCAAAGATCGTCTATTCCCTTGGTTACCACATGTCGTCGTATGAAATTTCTGCGTGCTTGCTTATGAAGCTCCTGCACTAGTGCTTGTTGGTCCATTTCTGACGTCTTCAGCGGTTGTTATTCGTTTAAGAGTTAACACCTCTCCGTCTCTAGCTGCTACCTTAGCCCACACTCGTTTTAGAGCTTCTGTGGGCGAATTCTTTTCAACGCGATTTATTTTCTCATCCAAAAACTCGTAATGATCTGTTATTATTCTAAAAAGGCGTTGTTCGACTTCATCAATTTTATGTGTTAACATCGATTTTATCACCTCTAACGATTTATTTAAGAATGCTTCCAAGTCTACAAGTTTTTCTGTAAGCGATATGTTTTGTTGTTGTATTAATTCTTTGAGACGATCTTCCGTCTCCTTAATTCCCTCCACATATAATGTATTTAATTGTTTATTTATTTCTCCAATACAATTTTTTAAATAAATTTTATTCACAGCATCGGTTTCTAGTACGGGATTGGCAATATTTTTTATTCTACGCGAGTTGAAGTTGAAATGACGATCACTATCTAAATGAATCTTGGTATGTGGATTTTGATATCTTTCAGAGCTTCCCATATAATGTCCAAACTTATCGAGAGGCATTTTATGAATATAGATTATGGCGCATTTTAGAGTCTATTTATACAATAATTTTTGCTTCTCTCAATTCTTCAATAATTGAAACTATTTCATTATTATGATTCGAGTGGCCAGCTGTTGATGATGCGATCAAAAGACGTAATCTATCAACCAGTTCGTTGGGATCATCCCAATATACATAATTAAACTTTTTTGTATTCAAATTCATCAAACCATTGCCTTTATGAACTTTATCTTTAAATAGTTTCCTAATAATTGTTGTATATTTTTTTGAGCGATTTCCCTTAATTTGATTATAGGCATTATTATTTCGTTTATGCGCATTAGACATCTCTAATATTTGTTTGTATGTATTTAAATCTGTATCATTAAAATTGTTAGGATTCTTGTAAACTAATAGTTCATATAAGCCTGGTGTGAAGGCCCATTTTGAATTACCTATTGTTATATTTGTTGAATCGAAAGTAATTGGTTCATTACCCAGTCTCCATACATGATTTTTATCCTTGTGAGGGCCGTAGGTTTTATCGAATTTATTTAAATTAACTTTCGATAAATCGTATTGAATACTTTGATTTAGATTTAATGCGATGGTGGCATCATCATCATTTTCCATATCATCATCATCATAATTATCATCATTATTAGTATCATCATCATCATCATTATGAGTATCAAATGATTTAAATGCAGATAAACTTTTTTCGATTTTACTGCCATCAAAGCCTGGAGAAAATATATTATAATCATGCGTGCTCTTTTTATATGGTGTGCTGGTAGCAACTTTATTATCCTTAAAAGAATTATCTGAATACGTTTCATTTTTAACTCTGCTTCTATTATTAGTTGCTTGAATTATTTCTTTTAAAGGTTTTGATATTGGTTTAAAGGTCTTTTCTAAAAGCTTATCACTTGCAACTTCTCCGAGTTGAAGACTTTTATATTTCTTTTTCAAAATATTTCTAGTTTTAATGAGATTATTAACTAGATGTGTTTTCTTATTCATATTGATTGATGGTCCGTATAGCAGTTTGCTGTTGAACAGTACAGATCAGTTTTAACAGTTATCTGAACAGTATAGATCAGTTTAGCAGTTATCTGAATAGTATAGATCGGTTTAGCAGTTATTTGTTGAACAGTATAGATCAGTTTAGCAGTTATCCGTTTAGTGTGATCAGTTTACCAGCAGTTGTTAAACTTGGTACTGATTTTAAAATATCTATACAGTTTCTTTTATAAACTGATAAATAAGTCAAATCCTTTTCTATAGCGCCCATTATTCATTGGGTCGTCCTTATTGATAACTATAAAATCGTATTTTCCCTTCCAACACTTTGAACATAACTCATGAAATATCTTAAAAGACATATCAGAACTAACATGATCATTGTAAATGTGTCTGATATTCATTTCATCTTGTTTAAATATTATAATCATATTAGCATTATCACGAATCAAGTGTTTTGGTATTCGTGTATAAGTTTGGCATAAGTAAAAACTATCGACATCTTTGTGGCGCCCCATACAGAAGTATGATCGCATATGATTTTGTTTCTCGCATGCTACATCATCGAATATAAATATTGAGTTCGGTTGTACTTCATCTGGGGATATGATATCATCATTATTGGAAAATGTTGAAAAATTTATATCCTTAATGGGTTTAATTAGACGCTCCAAATATTGATATTTTGGTTGCTGTGCTGATTTTGAGTATAAGTAAATATTTTTAAATTTTAATCCATTAGGACTTTCAATAAGACTTATCATCACATTTGTTTTCCCACAATTTGAAGGTCCAACAATAAGACCGCGAATAGAGTTCGGTAGTAATGAACTGTGCCGTGTTCTATTTGACTTTGAATCAATATTCTTCACGTCAAGTGTTTTATGTTGTTTTAAGAATCGCATATTGTAAACTACTAATTGTTTTCATATATAATCTGATCATTTTATTGATTTAAAATCACTTTACTTTCAACCTCGAATCTGCAAGTATAAATACCTATTGATTATGAGTATAATATATAAAAAGACAATCAGTCTGCGTCCGTCCTTCATTGGAGAAGGTTTTCTAAATAATTTAATCAATAAACTTCCTATTGAACTTCATTTGCCTGGCTATCAGTTTTGTGGGCGTGGAACAAAATTAAAGAAACGGTTAGCTAGAGGCAATCAAGGAATCAATCTCTTGGACGAAGCTTGCAGACAACACGATATAGTATACGCAAACAACAAAGATTTGGAAAAAAGACATATTGCTGATAGAATCTTGGCTGAAAAGGCTTGGCAAAGGGTTAACGCAAGTGATAGTAGTATTGCTGAAAAATCAAACGCTTGGCTCGTTACTAACGCAATGAAAGCAAAAACAAAATTTGGTATGGGTAACGTTAGCAGTTAAACTAAGAGATCTCCTCAAGTCAATGGACAGCGTTGAATTGAATGGAATTTAGACATGCCTTGAAAAGTGCTAAAATGAAAATTAAGAAAACTAAAAACTTGGATGATGCCGTTAAAATTTCAAGAAAAGTTGTAAACAATATTTTCAAGGGGAAAAAATCTCTAATAAAAACACCTCGAGTAATACCGCTACCTAAATCTGGAGGTTTTCTTCCGCTTGCACCTATATTCGCTGCCCTGGGTGCACTTGGCGTTACAAAAGCAATCAATGCAGCTAAAGTCGGAAAAGAGCAGTTGAATGAAGGAAAACGACATAACAATAAAATAGAGTCTATTGCAATGGGTAAAGGCATGTTTCTAAAACCGTATAAAAAAGGATTTGGACTTTATTTAAAACCTTATCAACAAAATTTTTAATGAAGCTACTCAAAAGAGCTCTTTCTGATGTAGATTTGAGAAAATATGCTAAAAACATTCCAAATTTTAGAGGAGTGTTTATGTGTGACACTCTTCCAAAGAAACCGCTTAAAAAAGAATGTGGAATAATCAATCTAGATACTTTAAATGGGCCTGGAACACATTGGGTAGCATACTGTAAAAACAAGAACCAAATTGAATACTTTGATAGCTTTGGAAATTTGCAGCCGCCAAAAGAAATAATTAAATATTTGGGTCGCAACATTAGCTATAATTATTTTAGCTATCAAAATTTTAACACAATTAACTGCGGGCATTTATGTTTAAAATTCTTATTTTCGATCGAACTTTTATAAATATTACCTATAAAATACAATAAAAGTAAAATAAAACAAAAGAAATTGTGTAAATTAATTAGAATTAACCATATATTTTATGTTATATGACGTTAACGCAAAAAAAAGAAGCCGTTTTCTTTGTTTATAAAAAGATCTCATGGTGAAGCGGGGATGTGTGCTACGTCCTCTCCTGATGGGACATCGTAATGACCCCAAGGTAATGTTAGAAAACAATTTGACGTCAAATATCTCTTATTATCAAATGGGCTAAGCGTGATTTTTCTTTGACAGTATGTGTTTCTCGGACCTTATTGTGTTTTGCGTATGAGATTGCTCCACATTTTCTTCAAGACAATTTTTGTAATCCTCGAATGTAATTTCTTTGCTTATCACACCAGACTTGACTCCTTTTGCTTTTTTAGTTATTTGATGTTGAGCATCATCCCCTAGTACGCGTAAAGCATACATTTTAGCGCGTAGTGCAACAAACTCCAGCATAATTTGGCCATTATTTTCATCTTTCATAATGCCTAGTACTTTCTCGTTAACTTGAGGTAAATTATATGGATTGCTTGCAGAATAACCAGATGTGTCGAATCGGTGTAAATGTTGACTCATATCCATGTAAACATCATTAGTTCTTATTTCGTATATGAGCGAATCCGTATCTGTATAGCATAACTCGCAATTATCACCATATATGTATTTTATGTATTTATAATGAAACTCATATACCAATGTTTTGGCTGTATCTAATATAATCATTCCAATATAAAGTGGTTTGTTGAATATTACTTCTGTTTTTAAAAGTTCAATAGCAACCAAATTATCATCAAATATTGAGCGACTGTGAAAATTCGGTTTTGATATTAAATCTTCAGCTCCATAACGTCCTTGCCAGCGTGTTACAAGTTTTATATCGCGTCGAAGTCGAACATTCTCCATTGTTTTTCCAAAAACTGCATTGCATATCAATTTAAACAAATTTTTTTCAAATTCATTTTTAGCGTTTTGTCTTAAACTGGTATTTAATTCAATATACGGTTTCATCCAATCAGTCTGAGAGAATTTCAAAGCACGATGAATTTTTGTAACTTTAATCCCTTCATTTAAATATATCTTTAAATTTCGATAATGAACAACATATTTAATTTTATTGTACAAAGTTGCCAACATTTTTGCGTCTTTGAAACCTGGTGGAGCTCTTTTTTCTGGGGCGTAAGGTAATTCTTTATGCTTATCATGTAAGCTAGTCGGATATTCCATATCAACTTCCAAAATATAGCCAAACTGCGAATCATCCGGAATATCAAAGTTTAAATTATTGACATCTTCGACCCACTGCAGATTACTGTATGGTAAGTATTGAGTCATAGCCCACGAATACATTGCATTGATGTCGTAATACATAAGATATGTCGAAGCTTGGTTAGGATCATAATCTGACATGTATTTGTTATTCGCTTTTGCATATCTTTTAGAACACTGCGTGAGGCCTCCGCGAATTCCGTTTTCAATAAACATGAGCATATCGACATCTTGCACGAGTTCAATTTCTACCTCCGTATATTTTAGCATTGCATCCCAAGCAAGTCCAGGTGCGGTGTAATAATGTGCTGGATCCAAATTGTAATTATTAATACAACCTTCTCTGAAATTTTCAAATACATCTGCAAGTAGCAACACATCAGTTTTCAAGTAAAGGTCGCTGTATTCGCCAAGAGTTTTTATATCAAATTTTGCCCAAACTGTTTGAGCATGTTCATAGTCTTCAGAATAAATGTGGCATTTTCCTAAGGAACTATAAAACTTTTCTTTTGCTGGCAATTGTTTGTCTTCTAGAGTTGACCAATCTGATATATATTCGTATGGGAACACTCCTTTCCTTTTAAGCAACTTTAACTTTTCATCACTTATGTTTGGAAACTGTGAATCAATAGTGTTTTTTTCCCTAAGATATGATGCTAATTTATCAAGTGATGAGGCCATAAAACGGAATGAGTCAATAAACTTGAATTTTATACTGCAGCCATCTATATGTTTTATAATAGAAATATAACTTTCTGTGTTATAAGGTATTATTTTTAAGTGTCCCAGGATGCTATTTGCTATATCTTTTATCAACAAATGCGCATCATATCCGCTGAGATTGTGTATTACTATAGGAATTGTTTTACCGTCTTTGCAATTAATATTGCATTGCTGATGTGCAGGTCCTCTGTATTTGCCCGTTATATGATAATGATCTTTCACTTTAACATCAGATTCGGCAAACTGTTTGTTACAAATATGGCAATTTGGTGTAGAAATAAAGCTCGCCACTTGTTCAGATGTAAGATCCTCCATAGGTTTTACATCGTCAACAATAGATTCCACAGTATTTGCTATGTGCTGAAGCTCCTTAGCAAACTAACTATTATAACTTTTATAATATGATAAGTTATTATCATAAGAACATGATGATTCCACCCTTTTTTGTTTTATTTTTCGTAATATCGACATAGTTGAGTAAGGTCAAGAACATGGTTTGTATTCTCAAGTTCAAGATAAATTCAACTCAGCAAGCAATGCGTGATGAATCACATTACTTCAAAGTGCCTACTACAGTTTTTATCTTCTCAGAAACCTACAACACACAAAACTTTTAAGCAACGTATTTTTATAACAATTTTTTATTGCATACTCTTAGGCCGTCACAAGCTACAAAGCTCAGAACCCCGAGACACAAAGCTTTTAAGCAACGTACTTTTATAACAATTTTTCATTGCATACTCTTAGGCCGCGCCCTCCAAATTAGCAAAGACTCGAACCGGGAAATCTGTGCCAGAACTCCCATAGTTACACTACTCGAGTTCGCATAAAAATATTGAATAAATAATATACAAATATTGAAATATGTAAATGTTAAATACAATAGATTCATTAAAAGCATGTGTGTTTAACAATTGTGTAAATTAAAAGAAAAGTAAAAATCAATTTAAGAATGATAAAGATGAATAAAAGATGTTTAAAATAGATTTGGGAACATCGTATATTGTTGAGTTTGGGGGTGCAACCAAAGATGACGCCGTTGATCCCGATATAAGCGTTATCAGAGAAAAAAGCAGTGAGCAGAAACAACATTTAAAAGGAATAGAGCAAGTCGGGCAATAAACTTCAACCACGAGAAGTGTGTGCTGGAAAGCCAACAACAGAAAAAAAATAAATTTATTTAAAACAACAAAATTTAACAATTTCTTACAACAAAAGTTATAAAAACTTTGTTCAAAGCAGCAAAATTAAGAATTCAATGCAACAAGAGGCATAGAAATATTTTTAAAGTCTTGAGAATGTAAAACAACAAAAGATATAACACCCTTATTAAAGCAGAAAAAAAAATTTAAAATTAATAATAAAATAGGTATAAAGAGCCTTCCTAACACAACGAAAACAAACAATTGATCCAGATTTGGCGAAATAATGCTATAAAACAACAAAAGGTATAAAAACCTTCACAAAACAACATTTTTGACAACATAATATTCTAAAACAACATAAGGTATGAAAACCTTCGTAAAACAACATTTTCGGTAATATATTATTTTAAAACAACAAAAGATATAAAAATCTTTCTAAAATCAGAGAAATAATACAACAAAAGGTATAAAACCTTTCTAAATTTTTCTAAACACAGAAAATTAATACAACAAAAGATATGAAAACCTTTATAAATCAACAAAAAGCAAGAATATAATTTTAAAAGACATAAAAACCATTTTAATAATCATGAAAAATAATTAAGAAATTAAAACAACAAAAGGTATAAAAACCTTTCTAAGCAGAAAAATATAACACCAAAATGCATAATAACCTTATAACAGCCTGAAAAATTGATAAAATAAAAAATAAACCAGGTTAACCAGCATAGACGTGAAGTCCATCTTTAAACGAAGACCAGGCTAACCAGCTGTAGGGCTTAAAGCCTCCTGGCAAAAAAAAAAAAACAATATCACCAGCACACACACTTCAACAGTATCTGCATCGAAAACTATAACCGAAAAGAAATTAAAGGCCGTGACAGTTTTTCAGGCGCACCGATGGACAAAGCTGAAAATAAACCACAAGAAAACAACAATCACCCCCAACAAGTTCCAGGAAGTTAGGGATTTATAAATTAATAATAAATAGATGAGTAAAATTGTAGAAACAATAAATTAAAACTAAATACAGAAACAATGTAAGCATAATTCAAATAAGAAAGATGAACACGCAATGTAAGTCAGATGTAAAATCAAAAATTTATTAACAAACAACTTGTTGACGCAATATTAAAGCGGCATTTTTTGAATAGAAATAAAGTAACGAAAAATAATATAGCTTTAATGAACAAACAAACAAACCAAATTAACAAAGAATTAATTGACAAAAATTTTAACCTTTTCAAGGAGAAAATTTTCTTTGTGGAAGGGGGAGGAATGTTGTGACTCATAAGGAGGCATTCCCCAAAACATAGCCTTTTTACTGGTAGCCAACTGCTGGCAATGAAAGTTGATCCACCGCAACAACTAAGCGAGCGATCAACATTCATTGCATTGCGGCACTTTTATATAATTCAATGCCAAGGCCAGTAAAGTAAACAAACCAAGTCAAGTAAAATAAAAGTAAGACAATAAAATGAACACTGATCTACCGCAACAACAACTGGGCGATCAGTTTTCATTTTATTTAGACAATAAAATAAAGCCAACAATTTACTTCTGTGCAGCCAGCGTCAAATGCTGAGAAAGCAGAACCCAGAGGTAAATTAATTTTATTATTTTATTGTTGTAATTAGCATACACACATTTTGGCTAAGCGAATAACGCAAAACAAGAATAATTTAAATAATAATTTATCGTTGGGCAATATGACCCAATTACACATGTTATACATGTTTGTATGTTTGTTCGGCCCAAGTTGGCATGATTAAATAAGTATGTATGATTATGTTTTAAAATAAGAAATAATTGTAAGCAAACAATACAAAAATAGATTAAGAATTTAATAATGAAGTTAATTTAAGGCAAATTATTGTGCAAGAGGCGGAAGGCAAAATTATGCAACCGCTGATTTATCAATAAGTCGAATTAAGTATGTAATAAGTTTGTTAAACTTAAGAAGAAGAAGCGCAGCCAGATATGTTATAAATATCTGGTCCAAGCTTAAATAAAGAGTTCTTCAGTGAGTGAATTTTGGACATACACAAGTGTTTTCTTGGTTCAGTAGAAGTATAAAGCGGATCCTGAGGGTTAACCAATTGGATACAAGTACCAGTAAGTATATCAAAATCTCAACGCCTGAATGCACCTAAGGGTGACGGCGAAGGAGATATTTTTTTTGAGTAGATGCTAGTGGCGCTCTTAAGCGTCGGCAGCAAACATTAGGTAGGACGTCGCTCGGCGACTGTAGGATCTACGGGTATCCTCGCAGCGAGGATACAACAGGTGCTTCAGTTAAGATGTTGCTATATTCTTGAGTTTCTGTGTTATTATTATGTGCGCAAGGTGTTGTCAGCGCAGATTCTTTGATAGTGTGTCGTCTAATTTCTGGGATCAGATTATTTCTATGTATTGCTCTTACTTGATCGGACAATCGTTGCTGTGATACCTCGATTTCTGGGTTCTTTGCTACAAAGATGGTGTATAGCTGGGTTCGATATCCTGTTAGATTTTGTTCCTGTTGTGTGACAATATAATATATGCGCAATAGATCTTAGTTTATTTCTCTCGTCCATTGTCGGCGCAGTCTAATTCTTGCAGCCAGAGTGAGATCTACATCAGACTGTGTTCGCTGGTCACTTGGTGGCTGAGTATTGGTACTATTGTTGCTAAGTTGTAGTTCCACTGGCGACTCATCCTCTTGCGGAGCCGATCCTTCGCCGGTAACCGTGGCCTCTACCAACACTTGAGTGTATATTCCCATTCGACTTTGTATACTAATGTTCTCCATTATATTGGTTTTATTCTTGCATTTTTGAACTTCTGCCAGGTATAAAATAAGGCCGCTTCATATCTAAAGTACAGACGCCTACCATCATGCTTTATGGTTACCAGCTTAGGATGATAAGGCTACAAAAACATTAGGTCTCATTTGGCTACCAAAATCTGATCAATTGTGCGGATGAGCACACATATCACCAGTTCAACCGATTACTAAGCGAGTTATAGCTTCAGACTTAGCACGAATATTCGACCCATTAGGAATATTTGGACCTGTAATCGTTTCCGCAAAAATATTCATGCAAGAACTATGGAATGGGATGAAAAGTTACCACATCAAACGCAACAAGAATGGCAGCAATTCAGAGAAAATATACTGGAACTCAATAAGTTAAAGGTACCTCGACACATCTTTCATTTAAAACACCAAGTAAGGATTCAACTACACACTTTTGCCGATGCCTCAGAACGAGCGTACGGAGCAGCCATTTATGTGAGAACAACGTACAAAGATAGAACCATAACATCGAACTTGCTCTGCGGAAAATCAAGGGTAGCACCCTTTAAACTCCAAACGCTTCCTCGATTTTAATTGTGTGTGGTCGTTTTAGGAGTCGAGCTTACAGAAAAAGTGAAACAGGATCTTAAGTATCAGGATGTACCTACATTTTTTTGGTCAGACTCAGAAATAGTCCTATCATGGATTAAATCATCAGCAACCTCTCAACACACATTTGTCGCCGACCGAGTCAGCAAGATTTAAGAGATGTCACACACCGATCAATGGCATCATGTCTCATCAAAGAATAATCCAGCAGACATAATTTCCAGAGGAATCAAAAATTCGGCTGGTGTTCCATGTGGTTTTCTGGACCATTATTTCTATATGAAAGCCAAGAATCATGGCTCAAACCAACAGCAGTAGCAACAATAGCTCCAACATCAGCATCATCTGAAATTTTAATTTATGGAATCAACCACAAAAACTCTTTCCGCTTTTTGCAGTGCACACTTGCCTATATATTGCGCTTTATTGAACATTTAAAAAGACCAACATCAGCTCACCCAAATCATCTATCCATATGTGCATCGGAAATGCACAAGTCTTTGGTAGTTATAATCAGGACTGTGATTATAGCTGTGATTATAAGGAAATGGCTGATTTCAAAACCAAAATTAAAGATTTAAGAAAATATAAGCAAGTAAGCAAATCAAATCAACTTGCAAGCCTATATCCATTCCTAGACGATCAAAATATAATGCATGTGTGAGGTCGCTTAGAAGCATCGCCATTACACTTTGATGCCAAACATCCAATTCTGTTACCATACAATGACTCAATAGTAAAGCTGCTACTTAAGATGGTGCATGAAGACAATAAACATTGCGGTCCTAAGGCCCTATTGGCAACCTCAAGGCAAAAATTTTGGATTTTGAAAGGAAAAACTATGGCACGCAATATTGTAAAAAACTGTGTGCGCTGTGTCAGAGCGAAACCAAAGCTATACAGTCAAATTATGGGCAACTTACCAGCAGATAGAGTGACAGAATCACGCCCATTTTTAATATCGGGTGTGGATTATTGTGGGCCAATATGGATTCATTACAAGATTCGCGGGAAAAGACCGCAAAAGATATACATTGCAGTATTTTGCTGTTTTACTACAAAGGTGGTACACATTGAAGTTGTTTCAGATCTAACTACTGAAGCATTCATTGGAGCACTAAAACGGTTCATCAGCCGCCGTGGCAGGTGCTAAAAATTGTACTCCGACAATGCAACAAATTTCGTCGGTGCAAAAAATCAATTAACTGAATTACATCAAGCTATTTTTTGTAACTCTGCTCAAGAAAAGATCATTAAAGATCAGTGACAAAAGCATCGAATTTAAATTCATTCCGCCTAAGGCTCCACATTTTGGTTCAAGTGCTTGCTTAAAATATAAGTTCAAGCTAGCTTGAGCTTGATAATTTTGAACCAAGTACAGCTTGTAATTGAATATAAATAAGCCCACGACAGCTTGCAAGTATTCTAGCTTACAAGCGAACGGCACGAAGTTTAAAGTAAAGGAAAGCTTGATGCCTTCGGCAAAAAGCTTGAAAAGCTTGAAATTGAAGGCAAGTATCCAATCCAAGCAATTATCCAAAAAATTCAATGAGCTTGTTTAAAGAGAGCTTAAGCGTAATAGGACTTTTAAGGATTTTAAAGCGTAAGGACTTTAAGGAAGGTTGGAAGTTTTAGGGGTAAATGATTTCGAAGATGCTGTCAAACTTTAAAATTTAAGATGGCGGATAGAGATTTTTTTATTTTTGCGAATTTTTGTTATTTTGAAATTCTGACAAAGGATTTGATTTCGAATATAATGTCATAGTTTTAAAATTTAAGATGGAGGTTAGAGTTGCCACCTAAATTTTTACCACAGTATTGCCACCTAATAATATGTATTTTTAAGAGTATTAAACGTCATTTATCAGTGTTAAGGGGTCGCGGATTTTGAATCTAAAGTCAGAATTTTAAAATTCAAGATGGTGGATAGGGTTGCCACCCTAATTTTTTGTAGTTTTATGAATTCGCGGCTGGCAAAAAAAGTTACACCGAAAATGGGTCGCTGAATCCGAATCCGTCGTCAGAATTTGAGGCAACCCCATTTTAAAAAAATTTTATAATTTTGATATTCTGACGACGGAGTCATAAACTATAAAAAATTAAGGTGGCAACCCTATCCACCATCTTGAATTCTAAAATTCTGACTTTAGATTCAAAATCAGCGACCCCTTAACACTGATAAATGACGTTTAAAACTCTTAAAATACATATTATAAGGTGGCAATACTGTGGTAAAAATTTAGGTGGCAACCCTAACCTCAATCTTAAATTTTAAAACTATGACAATATATTCGAAATCAAATCCGTTGTCAGAATTTCAAAATTACAAGAATTCGCAAAAATAAAAAATCTAGGTGGCAACTCTATCCGCCATCTTAAATTTTAAAGTTTGACAGAATCTTCGAAATCTTTTACCCCTAAAACTTCCAACCACGGAGTCCACAGAATCCGTAAAAGTCCTATTACGCTTTAGCTCTCTCTAAACAAGCTCATTGAATTTTTTGGTTACTTGCTTTAATTCAGTGTCGGGCATCTTTGCACTCTTGAGATTGTGTTTGTGCAGTAAAATATGTATTTATCTCACCTACAGAACGATCAAAGCTTCAGTGTTCAAGCGAATGTCAAGCAGGTAAGATCTGCGCTTGCATGTTCCTTGAATATATTATATTATATCTGTGTCGATAAGCAATAATAGCTTAAGTCGATTTAAGACAGTGTAGAGTTGGTCCTAGTAGACGTTAAGTAGGCCCAGCCTAATTATGGTTGCCGGCGCTTAAAAACGCCACGGGCAAAAAGATTACTTTTAATTTGAAAGCCGGCACTTAAGAGTGCCAGGAACTTTTAAATAAAAAGGCAGCTAATTAATTTCAGCTTTGAATCTCGTTAAAGACTGTTTATTTTGGGAAGCAGTTCCCTCTTTTATATCTTCCTTAAATCTATGGACATATTAGAATTATAATTAGTCTAAGTAGATGCATGTAATAATTTAATTAGAGTAAGTAGTGAAGCATTCTTTTTAGTACATAACTAACATTAGTTTTAATTTGTATTAGTTGCTTTAAATTAGAATTGAGTGGTTTGTTGTAACGTTAATTTTTCAGTGTTGGTAAACGTTAAATTAAGTGTCGTTAATTAACTAGCGTAAGTAGTATAGGAATATTTTTGTAACATTAGTTTCGAATTACAATTGTTGTTTTAGCTTAAATGAGTAGCTTTTAATAACGTTAGTAGATATGCTATGGGGATTCTAATCCAAAAACGCGTGTATTTTCTTATGGGCCTCAAAATTCACAAAATTGTGAGGTGCAGCGCAGTCGGCGTAGTACGATCGGTCAAGTTGGCCGATAGTAGGGTGGCTGAAGCGAGTTGTTGTTGTTGCAAATTGGAGATAAGCATACAAGATGTACGGATGGAGGGATAGCTAGGGGGTATGATCGGTCAAGCTAGCTGAAGTAGAACGGTTGAAGCGTGCTGCTGCTATAAATTGTAGATAAGCACACAAGATGGACGGACAGATGGATTGATAGCCAGATGGGCTATGACATATGTTCTAGAAGCTTCTAGAACCTTCTAGAACATTCTAGAACATTCTAGAAGCAATTGAAATTGGAGATAAACATGCAAGATGGACGGACAGATGGATTGATAGCCAGATGGGCTATGACATATGTTCTAGAACCTGCTAGAACATTCTAGAACATTCTAGAAGTAATTGGAATTGGAGATAAGCATGCAAGATGGACGGACGGACGTATTGATAGCCAGATGGGCTATGACATATGTTCTAGAAGCTTCTAGAATGTTCTAGAAGTAATTGAAATTGGAGATAAGCAAGCATAGAAGACGAATGGGCAGACAGTCAGTCAGATAGTCAGATGGATGGACGGACGGACGGATAGCTAGCTAGATGGAGGTATGATTGATCAAACTAGCTGAAGTGGGAGATAAGCAAGCATAGAAGACGAATGGGCAGACAGTCAGACAGATAGTCAGATGGATGGATGGACGGACGGATAGCTAGCTAGATGGAGGTATGATTGATCAAGCTGACTGAAGTATGATGAGTGATGTTGTTGTTGTTGTTGGTATAAATCAAATTTTAAGTTTAAGGTGATAAGCCCAAGCTTCATAGCAAGCAGAATGTTTATAGATTTAAGTCGCTACATAAACTTCGGTGTTGTTGTTGTTGTTGGTATAAATCAACATTTCAAGTTTAAGGTGATAAGGAAACAGCACAGAAGTAAAGAGTGTAGTTGTTATGCATTTTAATAAATTTAATATGAGTTGGTTGACTTATATAAAAACAAAGCATGAAAGCAGCAAAATAAATTAAGCTAGCGATTGAAACGATATCATAGCCATGACCATACGCAACTATGCTGATATAAATAAAACAAAACGAGCTGATTTATATATGAATCATTATTGTTCTTTTATTGATTTGTTATATTTAAAGTTTGATGATACATGTATAAAAGCAATAATTACATGCATAAAAAGTAATTGATTTAACCATTCAGATTCAAGTATTTTAAAATAAATTATAATTCACACACATTTAAATAATTCTTCTGATTTCGCTGGTTAGAGGTGAGTATTCAATTAAACGATCATGGATTACTAGACAATAGGCCGATGTTTTATCTGGAATCGGTTTGTTTGCTTCGGTATCAAATTCGATTCGTATATCAATAGGTCCAGTTTTAACTGCTTCATTTTGGTGTGTTACATCGACAACAATTAGCGGAGCAATAGCCTTGAATGTACTGACATCTAGCAATGGTTGAGGTTCTCGCATATAATAACTTTGTTGAAATTTTGCATACATATCATATAGTACAGCATACTGCCCCATTTCAAAGCGACTATTCAAATCATCATAGGGATATGAATCAGAGTTTAGATATACTTTTAAATTAGCGATATTACAATGATTGAATATATTTCCTTCTTCTATACTTTTTTCTCTTTGTAGACCAATGATGAGAAATCTTGGTCGTTCGTTTTGTGGAGCCAGTTTTACATTCCATAAAACCTTTGTACTCTTTGGTAGCATTGGATTTACGTGACAGTCCCAACTTCGAAATGGCATTAATATAGGATTTTTATTGTTAATTATTTTATACATTTCCAATTTTGCAAAGTCCGATAGTTGTATGTGGGGCATTTTCCATATTATATCCAATATTGTGAATTTTAATTGATCTGTTGTATGAATCGATGGATGAAATTATCTCTCATTAGATGATGAACGTTGAAGGATAAGCTCATGTTTAGAATTTAATATTATTTTATTATAGTCTTCAGCAAAACCCAGCAACATTTTTAATGGCACACAACAACTAAAATGAGATTTTTCCAATATGAAATTTTCATCAGGTGCCCAACCAGCGTTTCTTAATGCATTACTTTCAACCACACTTAATGATGCAAAATTTTTCATGGTTGTTGAAATTCCAAGATTGCGGGTACGATCAACTTCAAACCCATTAATTTCATATCGAATTTCATCAAACAGATATGAAGCAAAGTTATTTTTAAATTTCACACCTGTTGTTACCACATCTTTTCCTCCTTCTTGTTTTACTATAAAGCCATGAATGTAAATCATACTCTCACTTGGTAGGACAAAGAGGTCCTGATTCTGAATTGGTATACGAATCTCATCATTATTATTAAAAGATTTCAAATATGGCGAGTAACTATGGTATTCCTTTTTTATAACGCTCTCATCATATATTGGTTTTTGAAGGACATTTATTATATCATTCATGCTTGTAGATTAAGTCTCAAGGATTTTAAATATTCTATATTAGCTGCAGTCAACAGCTTCTTTTTCGTATGTCCCGGGTTGAGTGTAGAAGAAGGAGTAACTGGAAATTCTTTTTGAATTACGTTTTTATTGTTCTTAGTGTAAATAATCATTTTTATTCTTGCTTAAAGTGAAGTCTTATGGAAATTTTTTCTCCGCGAAAATTTATAAGGTCTCCGTCTTGATTTAAGACTCATTTATTTTATATCCTGGTGAGACATCCAGAGGAAATTCATGAATTGTATGAACTGATGTGTTATTAATATATGATCCGGTTGTCAAGTTACATTCAATTCGTATTGTGTTTATGTTTGTAATATTTAAAGGTAAATCAGATTCAAAATGTTTCGTAGTTTTATCAGGCTGACCTTTAGGCATATATTCAGTTTTTTCCATTTCTTGTAATAGGTCTAAAGATATCACTTTGATAAACTCATCATATGGTAGCTCATTAACTATAAACTTTCTTTTACTGAATCCCAACAGCTGTCCTATACTGTTTGGTTTCGAAAAATCTATATCCATGGAGGATACAATTTCAGTTTTAAGAGTGTTGTTGTTTGATTCAATTTCCAAGAAAATTGCTCCATCAATGGCTCTTACCGCTGTTTCCAAGAAAAACCCAATATCCTCAAATTCATATGAACCAACTGGTATTGTAATAGTATGTGGCCCGATATGAAATAAATTGTTGTAGACATCTACATTAGGTATTGAATTAAATGCTACAAAGTCTACAAGTCCGCAAACATATTTTGTGGCCAATTCAATTGGTGGAAAATATTTTCCAATAAGAATTGGTGTGGTTCCGCTTAAAGAGATTGTTATGGACATGACAAGTTTTCGTAATGAACTGATGATCGATATCCATTTAATATAATTTAAGTACTAAATAACAATGCAAATTGTTTTATAATTTTAGATCTTTATTTATAAACTTCTTCAGCAGTAATACATTTTTTTCAGCGCAGATAAAATGTTTCTTATGATAGCTACAAACATTTATTGCTTGACCATTTTGATACAGAGTTTTTAAATTTGGACAGTTTAGATCATCTTGGTTATGATAAATAATTTCATCTTTAAACAAATTTTTAATCCACTTAATTTTTTCTAAACCTTTAACATAACAAATAAAATTTTCATCCTTAATATATGCTTTATAATATGCTATAATATTTGCCAAAGTTGAATTGCCTTCTTCCCATTTAAGCCCATGATGATTATTATAAAGCCAATTATACGAAACTTTTTCTCTTGATGTCAGCATAGAATATTGAAGAGGCGGTTTCATTATAAATGTTTGAACTTGTGAGTCATCATCCGCTAAAATACTCATCTCTTTTACACTAAATTCATTATTGATGTAGAAACCTTGAACTTCTATAACTAAAATTCTATCCGCAGACATTGTCAAGTGTTATGTAGATCTCTATGTCGACTGAAGAAAACTTGATAAAATTTGAACTTTTATATTATAATAAAAGTTTATTATATTCAAAGCGTCATCCCATAATACATCAATAAAGGAGCATCCACATGTATCAGGACCACGAGTTGTTTCATCCCTTGACCATACACAATTGTTATAATGGTTACCAAATTTAGACGTTTTTATCTTATATAGTGCATATTCATCTAGTCGAACTTTTAATTTTTGTAGAATAATCTTGTGCTCAGGCCATAAAAGTATTTCTTCCCTTAAGAAATCATTTAAAAATTTAGCACGAAACTCATTATTCGTTGTTTGATAATTAAGACCTCTTATCATGATGACTGCAAATTTATAACTGATTGATAAAATTTTAGTATATTTCCATTTCAAAATCGTGTTTGTAATCTTGAATGTTGATTAATGTCATATCAGAACGGAAAGTAGTGTCATCCTCAGTAACCACCTCTATTTCACCGTTACTTAAAAATCTCTCGTATTCAACTTGACGATATTCAAAACACGAAATATTTAATCGGCGTTTCAAGTAATTGCTATCATATGTACAGCGAATTCTCAATTTTATATTATCTTTGTATTGTAGTTGAAAATGCCTGTAAAATGGTTGTGAAATTTCAATAATTCCAGCAATATTTTGCTCCTTTTTAACTAAGTCTTGCCTAAATGCTTCAATAGCCTCATCAGCTGTAAACGATTGATCTATAGGCAGCTGGCGCTCTTCCTCTCCAGTCGCCTGAGGTTCTACTGCTGTTGCTGACTCGGCGTTTACATTTAAATCTTTACTAAACTTTAAAAGTTTAAAATTTAGTTGTATGCTTACAGTATCATTATTAGGTAATTTTACAGCAAACTCGGTATTTTTAAATTCATTTTCACTTAAATCAATTGGTACTGTTGCTGAAAATACGTGTACAATACAAAAATATGTGAGTAATATGATGAAATTATTTTTCATTTTGTTTTTTCTTTTTCTCTAACAGATGTGTTCTTTTGTTGACGGTATATTTTTAAATGACATGATAAGAGTTGGTGCTCATATTTATAGTCTAATCTAATAATCCTCGTCTTCAAATGAGCGGTCAAGTAAGCTGCCACCACCACCACCAACTAATTTGATAGTTTCACTCCCGTCATTCAAATTTTTCTTTTGGGTGTGGGTTTTTGTATAGTTTTTATGAGACGGACGGACTGCAGCCTTACCGAGTATTTTATCCATACCTCCAAAAAATCCATCTATTTCACGGAAAATGCAAGATGATTTGAATGAGTATACATTTGTATCTTTATAGCCACCTTCATAAACTGTACCAACTAACGATATCATACCACCAGTAACCTCAATTTTAATATGCTGATTGTGACTAAATTCAAATGTTGGTATGTTTGAGGGCATTTGCTGGCCTCTATTAAGAGAAAAAATTTGTGTTCTAACCCCTCGTTCTGCGGCTAGAAACACCTGCAACATAGTATCCAAAACTATAGCATTTATTATTTGTAAAGTTTTCCACTGTGCATGACAAGTACAGTATTTATCATGACTTCTTAAAACTTGCCCCCAATACATATTTTACTGAAGAATGTAATACAACTAAATCACTCTTATCATAGTTTTCTATTTATATCTTGCACACGTCTCTATAAAATTAGGATCATGTAGTCATACATATTTACTATTCTTTCTAACTTCTCCTAGCATACCATAGTATTTCATCACATCCTGTAATATTTCATATGTATATGTATATATATGCAAAATATGTATATATATATATATATATATATATATATACAAAATATATGCATACATACATTTCATCATAAAAAGTTATGAATTTATATACACATTTAACCGCAACTGATAAGAAATTACCATATATCAGGATGTAAATAATGACAACTGATAAGAAATCGATAAATAATATGATGCAATATGCTTAATAAGCCCATTTTTAGAATATTAAGAATCAGTTTAAAAGTACCTATCACAGCGTGAAGTTTACAGAATAAAAATGATGAAAGCCAGTCTGCAAAATCTTTTTCAAAATCCTGGTATTAATTACTTACCTATAAAGGATATGGAAGTAAACTTCCCATATGAAGTCAACAGAATCGAGAGAATAGATACAAAATATGGTGAAAGTATCAGATGTCTTGTAAATAAAGAATTTCACATTTATTTGCCGAAAAGATTTCTGATTATTACTAAGAATCAGATGGACTACTTAAATGATACTCCACACAATTTACTGAAAACCGTAGATATGCATGGTATATTTTCCTTAATAGTTAAAAAGAAGAAGAAGGAAAATATAAATTTCGGTTTCTACAACAATAACAACAACAACAACAACAACAACAACAACAACAGCAACAACAACAACTTATATGAAAGCTCTGGTGAAGATGAAGATGATCCACGTGTTGTTGTAGAAAAAATGTCTTTTAAAGAATCAACTTAAAAATTTTATAAAATAAAATTTCAATAAAAAGCCAACCAAATTTTCATTATTAAAAAAAATAAAATGTTTTTCTTTATTAAGTAAAGGTATTTATCTTTATTATTTTAGGTGTTTTAGTTCATCTTTATTAATCCAAGAATTATGATGGTTGGAAAATCCTAACCATTTAACGTAAGCTTGCTGTCCCGTTGTTTTAATAACCTTTTCAATCAAGTATGTATTCGGAAAATGTGTCTTCATTACTTCATGTTCATAGAATCCGCCAAGAATAGGGTTTCCTTCATAATCATCTAATAAATATGTTACAGGGTTTGTGTTTCGTATGGAACGAATCTTAAAAACTTCAGTTGTCCAGTTTGGAGTATATCCTTTTGCAAAAATATGCTTATATTTGCTAATTCGAACGTGGTCGCCAATTTTTAGTTTACTTTTTTTAAAAATTTTAGGATGATTATAAGCCTGTTTTAGTATAGAGCCTTCATTTCTTGTGCTGACCGACTTTGGGGCCATTCCAATGGTTCTATGCTTTTTATTATTATATTCATTAATTAAATCTTTATAAATATTTATCCATTGATAATTTCCTTGTAAGCTAAATTTTTCCCACATCATACCTTTTATGGTTCTATTAAATCGTTCTACAATAGATGCTTTCATGATGCTATATGTAGAAAAGTGATTAATATTATGCTTTTTCATTAGGCTTTGAAATGTTTTATTATAAAACTCTTTGCCATTATCTGTTTGCAAGTTTTTTGGAATCCTCTTTTGCGAAAAAATTACCATCATTGCATTAGTAATATCTTCACTACCTTTAGATTTTACGGGAACAATCCAAGCAAACTTTGAAAAAGTGTCTATTACTGTTAAAATAAACCGATAACCTTTGTTGTACTTTGAATAAGCGCCCATTTCAACAAGATCTGCTTGCCAAAGATCGTCTATACCCTTGGTTACCACACGTCGCCGTATAAAATTTCTGCGTGCTTGCTTATGAAGCTCCTGCACCACTGCTTGTCTCTCCATTTCTAATGGCTTCAGTAGTTGTTACTCGTTTAAGAGCTTCCACCTCCCCGTCTCTATCTGCAACCTTAGACCACGCACGTTTTAGAGCTTCAGTTGGCGAATTCCTTTCATAACGGTTTACTTTCTCGTTCAAAAACTCGTAATAGCCTTCTATTTTTCTTAAAAAACGTTCTTGAGCTTCAACAATTTTATACGTAAGATCTTGCGTTGATTTATTTATTATTGCTTCTAAGTCTGCAAGTTTTGTCGTAAGCGATGTGTTCTGTTGTTGTATTAATTCATGAAATCGATTCTCTGCTTCCGTAGTTTTCTCCATATAAAATGTATTCAATTGTTTCTTTATTTCTTCAAAATAACTTTTTAAATAATTTTTATTCACAGCATCGTTTTCCAATACAGGATTAGCAATATTTTTTATTCTACGTGCGTTGAAGTTAAAATGACGATCGCTATCTAAATGAATCTTGGTGTGCGGGTTTTGATATCTTTCAGAGCTACCCATATAATGACCAAACTTATCGATAGGCATCTTATGAATATTGATTATGTTATATTTTGTAGTCTATTTATACAATAATCTTTGCTTCTCTCAGCTCCTCAATAATTGAAACTATTTCATTATTATGATTCGAGTGACCAGCTATTGATGATGCTATTAAAAGACGCAATCTATCAACCAACTCGTTGGGGTCATCCCAATATACATAATTTGATTTTTTTGTACTCAACTTCATCAAACCTCCACCTCTATGAACTTTTTCTTTAAATAATTTTCGAATAATCGTTGTATATTTTTTTGAACGATTTCCATTAATTTGCCTATTTATGCTGTTATTTCGTTTATGAGCATTAGTCATCTCTAATATTTGTTTATAAATATTTAAATCTGTGCCATTAAAACTGATTGGTTCCTTGTAAACTATTAGTTCATATAAGCCTGGTGTGAAGGCCCATTGCGAGTTACCTACATTTACATTGGCTGAATCAAAAGTAATTGGCTCATTACCCAATCTCCATATCTGATTTTTATCCTTGTGAGGACCATAGACTTTATCGAATTTATTTAAATTAACTCTTGATAAATTGAATTGAATACTTTGATTCGGATTTATTGCAATGGTGACATCATCATTTTCCAAATCATTATCAGCAATATCATCATCATGAGTATCATCATCATCAGTGTCATTATCAACATCAAATGACTTAAACGTGGATAAACTTTTATCGATTTCCTCTCTATCAAGTTTTGTAGAAAATGTATTATTATCATGCCTGCTCTTTTTAAATGGTGTGCTGGTAGTAACTTTATTATCCTTAAAAGAGTTATCTGAATATTTTCCATTTTTTTTATTATTGTTCTCTTGCTATTAGTTGATTGAATTATTTCTTTTAACGGTTTTGATATTGGTTTAAAAGTTTTTTCTAAGAGCTCATCATTTGCAGCTTCTCCGAGCTAAAGACTTTTATATTTCCTTTTCAAAATATTTCTAGTTTTAATAAGATTGCTCACTAGATTTGGTTTCTTATTCATTATGATAGTTGGTATGTTTAGTAGTTTCCTGTTCAACAGTATAGCCCAGTTTAGCGGTTGGTTGTATAACTGTATAGGCCAGTTTAGCAGTTGGCTGTTTAGCAGTTAGCTGTTTAACAGTATAGCCCAGTTTAGCGGTTGGTTGTATAACTGTATAGGTCAGTTTAGCAGTTAGCTGTTGGCTGTTTAACAGTATAGCCCAGTTTAGCGGTTGCCTGTTTAGCAGTTAGCTGTTTAATGTCATCCGTTAAGCAGCATTTGTTGTACTGATTTTAAAATATCTATACAGTTTCCTTTTATAGGCTAATAAAAACATTGAATCCTTTCCTGTAGCGTCCATTATTTATAGGATCATCCTTGTTTATAACTAGAAAGCTATAGTTTTCTTTCCAGCACTTTGAACATAAGGCATGAAATGTCTTAAAAGACATATCAGAACCAACATGATCGCCATAAATGTGCTTTATATTCATCTCATCCTGTTTAAATATTATAATCATATTAGCATTTTCATTTTCAATCATATAATCATATTAGAATTAGGTGTTTTGGTATACGTGTATAAGTTTGACATAAGTAAAAGCTGTCAACATCCTTGTGGCGCCCCATGCAGAAGTATGAGCGTATGTGATTTTGTTTCTCGCAAGCTACATCATCAAATATAAATATTGAGTTGGGCTGCACTTCGTCTGGAGATATGACGTCATCATTATTGGAAAATGATGAAAAATTTATTCCCTTGATAGGTTTAATTAAACGCTCCAAGTATTGATATTTCGGTTGCTGTGCTGACTTTGAGTATAAGTAAATACTTTGAAATTTCAGTCCATTGGGACTTTCAATAAGGCTAATCATCACATTTGTTTTCCCACAATTTGAAGGTCCAACAATAAGACCACGAATAGAGTTTGGTAGTAATGAGCTGTGTCGTGTTCTATTTGACGAATTTAACTTTGAATCAATATTCTTTACGTTAATTGACTTATGTTGTTTTAAGAATCGCATATTGTATACTACTAATTGTTTTCGTATATAATCGGGTCCTTTTATTAATTTTAATTCACTTCCCATTCAACCTTTACTTGGAAAAGAATAAATACTAATGACAATTATTTATAAAAAGACAATCAGTCTTAGTCCATCCTTCATTGGGAAAGGTTTCATCAATAATTTAATCGATAAACTTCCCATTGAGCTGCATTTACCTGGATATCAGTTTTGTGGACCCGGTACTAAATTAAAGAAGCGATTAGCTAGAGGCGATCAAGGAATCAATCTTTTAGATGCAGCTTGCAGACAACACGATATATTATACTCAAAAAATAAAGATTTGGAAAAAAGGCATACTGCTGATAGAATCTTGTCTGAAAAAGCTTGGCAAAGAGTTACCGCAAGTGATAGTAGTATTGCCGAAAAATCAAACGCTTGGCTTGTTACTAACGCGATGAAAGCAAAAACGAAATTTGGACTGGGTTATGCTACCAGTAAAACGGCGAGATCTCCTCAAATAAATGGGCATCGGCTATTTAGATATGCCCTGAATAGTGCTAAAAAGAGAATTAAGAAAACGAAAAACTTGGATGATGCAGTTAAAATTTCAAGAAAAGTTGTAAACAATATTTTCAAGGGGAAAAAATCTCTGATTAAGACTCCTCGAGTAATTCCACTACCTAAATCTGGAGGTTTTCTCCCGCTTGCACCTATATTCGCTGCGCTGGGTGCACTTGGGGGTCTAGCCGGTGGAGTATCTGGCATTACAAAAGCAATCAATGCAGTAAAAACTGGATAAGAGCAGTTAAATGAAGCAAAACGGCATAATAGTAAAATGGAAGCTATTGCAGTGGGAAAAGGCATGTTCCTAAAACCATATAAAAAGGGGTTTGGATTATATTTAAAACCTTATCAACAAAATTTTTAATGCAGCTACCTAAAAGAGCCCTTACTGATGTAGATATAAGAAAATATGCTAAAGATATTCCAAATTTTAGAGGAGTGTTTATGTGTGATACTCTTCCAAGTAAACCATTTAAAAAAGAATGCGGGATAATTAATCTCGATACATCAGAGGGCCCCGGCACACATTGGGTAGCATACTGGAAAAACAATAATCAAATTGAATATTTTGACAGCTTTGGAAATTTACAACCACCAAAGGAAATAATAAAATATTTAGGGAAAGATATAAACTATAATTATACTAGATATCAAAATTTTAACACAATTAATTGTGGACATTTATGTTTGAAATTTTTGTTTTCAAAAATAGGCTGAAAGAATAAAGGGAAAAATAAAATACTTAAAATCCATTTTGTTTCTTTGTAAGTCATCATAATCATCATCGACATCAGATACTTACCCATACTAGAGATTATTATTATAAAATTCCAAGAGCAGAGTAAAGTTTAAAAAATAAAATAAATATATTTTGTACAACGTTGTAAAAATTTTATTTATGTTCTTCTTAATCATATATCTTTTACAATTTAAAATCTTAAAAATAAACATTTATTCTTAAGTAATATTATTCTACTTCATAATACTGAAATGACCCCACGGTAATGTCTCATTACTATTTGCTACCAAAAATTGCATTAAGCCCTCATGATAATAAGCGATTTTGTTCTTCTTAATCATATATCTTTAACAATTAAAAATCTTAAAAATAAACATTTATTCTTAAGTAATATTATTCTACTCCATAATACTGAAATGACCCCACGGTAATGTCTTATTACTATTTGCTACCAAAAATCGCTTATTATCATGAGGGCTTAATGCAATTTTTGTTTGTATGATTGAGCTTACTTCATGTTTCCGCGACTGAATCAAATTTTGCTGAACTGTCTTTTCAACGTTGTTTTCAAGGCAATCAACATAGTCACTAAACGTTATTTTAGTCTTGACTATGTTTCTTTTTACACCTTTCGATTTTTTTGTTGAATCTTCACCCTCTACACGTATCGCATACATTTTTGCACGGAGCCCCACAAATTCAGTCATGATTCTACCATTATTCTCATCTTTCATGAGACCCAAAACTTTTTTATTGACTTGGGGAATATCCCACACGTTATTAATAGGATAGTCGCTTGTGTCAAAGTGTATAAAGCAATCGCGTTTGATGACCTCATACAAGTCTTTACAAGTCACCTCATAAATTAGTGAATCGGTATCAGTATAGCAAATGCTACAATCGGAACCAAATTGCGGAGCCATATAACCATAATGAAAATCATAGAGGGTTGTTTTAGCTAAATCAAGGATGCACATACCAACATAAATGGGCTTATTGAAGTATATCTCAGTTTTATTGAGTTCAATTGCCACCAAATTTTCGCAAAATATTGTTGAGGCCTTAAACTCAGGCTTAGAAATAAGGGCTTCGGCACCATATCGACCTAACCAACTCGTCACCAATTTAACAACACTATGTTTACGAATGTTTTCCATAGTTTTCCCAAACACAGCATTATTCATGAGTTTGAAAAGATTCTTCTCAAACTCATTTATAGCTGCTGTTCGAAGACTCGTGTTTAGATCGATATATGACTTCAACCATGCAGATTGTCTAAATTTCAAAATTTTGTGAATTTTAGATAGCCTTAATCCATATTTCAAAGCCTGCTTTAGATTTCTGTAGTGGATAATATATCTCACGCTACCACCCAAAGTTGCCAACAGTTTTTTCTGCTTTGATCCTGGAGGTGTACTATGATCAGGGCAAAAGGGGAGATCTTTATGGTAATCGTGGAGATTAATTGGATACTCTAAATCTACCTCGAGAATATATCCTACATCTGAATCGTCAGCTATGGCTTCAACATTAAAATTTTGAAAATCTGACAGCCAATGAAACTCACTGTGGGGGAGAAATTGAGACATGGCCCAACCATACTGATTATTAATGTCATAATACATTAAGAATTTGGATGGTTGAGCCTCATCGAAATCAGGCGTATACTTATTGTTGGCTTTCGAATAACGCTTAGTACACTGGCTAAGACCCCCACGAATACCTCGCTCTACAAACATGAGCATATCTGTCAATAGCTCAATATCTGTCAATAAATATCTGTCAAATATCTGTCAATAGCTCAAGGGTTATATCAGTATGCTTAAGCATTGCATCCCATGTATAACCAGGTAGAGTGAAATAATGTGCGTCCAGACTTTTTGTGCATGAGCATAATCCTCTGCGCTGATGTTTGTATCATTGAGTTGATTGTAGAAATGTGTAATATCGGGTAATGATGTTTCTGAAAATTTATCTACATCATCGCAGTAGTCATACGGAAAGACACCCTTACGTGTCAGCAAATTTAATTGTTCATCATTTAAATTGTTAAACTCCGATTTTAGAATATTGCAATTTGGTAGATGTGAGGCTAAAGTATCTAAGCCACTCGCCATGAATCTGAATGAGTCAATAAACCGATATTTTATTACATATTCGTCCAGTCGTTTTGTAAATGAAATGTAACGTTCTCTGTTTATTGGTAGAAGGTCAATACGTCCCTTTAAATCTGTGGCTAAATTTTTAAAAATGAAATGCGAGTCATAACCGGTGAGATTATGAAAAATTATGGGTATTGTGTGTGAGTCTTTGAAGTTTATGTTGCACCCCTTATGCGCTGGGCCTCGATAAACACCGGTAAGATGACAATGATCGCGTACCTTGACATTATCACCGGTGAAGGCTTTCTCACATATGTGACATGTGTTGGCGATCGTGAAACTTTGAACTTGCTCAACAGTCATGTCATCCATGGGTAGAGGGCAAAGAAAGACAGTTTCAACATCTTCAGCAAAATTATTAAGTTCCGAAACGAACCACGCAATACAATCTGCCCCACGATAGCTTTTATAAAACGATAACGTGGGGTCATACGCACACTTAACATAAAAACCCACACTATATGGTATATGCTTCTGGTATGCATTTCCAACAATGGACTTTGCCAAAATGCACTCCAAATCGGCATATACCACAAATGGGGTCATAATCTTATTTTTAAAATTTTTAAAGCAAACCTCCTTTTCAGCTTCTGTCGGCATCCTTATTTTACAGTGGTTTAGTTTGCTGCAGTCCTCGGTGTGCTGCTCCAACTTGAGTGCTGAGTGGAAGTAGTGCAAACATCTATCGCAAAAATATTTGGCTTCACGATGTGCTGATACTTGCATGGATAAAAGCCGTGAAAGGCTTTTTATCCACACATAATGGTATGTGACTGGCACATCATCATTGCTGCTACCATCTCCATTATCAGCGATATTGTTGTTATCATCACCATCATCAGCTTCATTCTGATATCTGCTCTGCACCATCAGGAGATTTATGTGACATACCATTTTATTTTTTGTCAAATATGACGGTAGCACTGTAAATTTGTTTCTGTTTTTATGCAGAATGTATACATTAATTGAGATGTTGTTTTGCATCTCAAATCTCGGGATCTGCCGTATCGTCATTGGAAACACTATATTTGACAAATTTAGTATATCACGATAATTTGGGTACATTGACATGCGTTCCGTATGCACATTCGCTGGATGCAGAGCAGATATGATTGCCCAAGCAAAACATGCGTTGTCATCATTTTTCACATTAACGCATGCTTTCTTCCTATGAATCTGTGGTGGTAGCGGGATATATGACGATCCTAGCTGTGGCGTGTATTTGTTGATGTTCACTGCCAAGTTAACGACTGCAGCCAACGCCCATCCACTATCCCGTTCTTGGAACTCTTCCAGCTTTTTCAAAATAGCATTTTGAACATGTTCAAAAAACCAAGCTCTAATATCCGTTTCCCGGTAAATAGCAACATTTTTCGTGTTCATGAATTTCAATTCACTAATTTCCTCATTAGCTCTAGTAACTCGAAATTCGCCACAAAATATTGTATTTACCTTAAGAGACGTAAATTTCACTAAGGATTTTTTAACGGTGCGCTGGAAGAGATCTAGACAATCTGCCAAGAAATTCTGGGGATCTTTATGCGTCAAATTAATTATGACGCCGGTACGTACTCTGAAAATTAAAAATATGGTTTAAATTAATATATTATATTAAATCGAAATATGTAATATAGTAATAAAATTATTTAAAAATTAAGCTTACCGTCCACCAAATGTTGACTCGATTTCTTCCCACCGAATTCGAATGGATGCCCAATCCGCTCTGTTGCCCGTTCGGGAAAGACTTGCACCAGTACAAGCGTTGAGCTTCTTCAACTGCGTGCGATAGCCTTGAATAAGTCCTATTCCGCATGTAGCGCTCTGCTTTGTTCCAACAGTTGTTGCCCATCGTAAAATACCTCGAAGGGTAATAAGGAGCGATGAGCACTCTTTTATGATCGGCATAACCAGCTCCCGATTTTTATGCGCATTTTCGCACAATGCTTTTGCAATTTTTAAAATTTTGTTGACGCGTGCACTCATTTTAAAATTTAGGAAATACAAATAAATAAATCTTTACGAAATACGTTTAAATATTTTATGTTGCTGATCAAATATTGAATGAGCTAAAAACTCTCGATTTAATTATTTATATATATTTATGGGTTCAAATAATAAATTTTTCTTAAAATTCTTATCGTCAATTTTAACAACAACATAGCACTTCAACCACCTACCCCATTCCATCAGCTTAGAATAATTAGTCTACATATAGTATATATCCTCTCAACTTAGGCTCTTATGAGCTCATACGTTTCATGCTTAACTCCAATTTCAACATCATACGTTTCATGCTTATTTCTAATTTCGACGACAAATATTAAAAATCCTTGAGACTTAATCTACAAGCATGAATGAGATATTAAATGTTCTTCAAAGCCAATATATGCTGAGAGCATTATAAAAAATTAATACCATTAATTAATACCAGAGAGGGTATCGCAAATTAATTTATTGCTACTACTGCGGTAGCAACTCGCACTTAGAGGAGAAGTGTAAGAAGAAGAAGGATGACCAAAAGTTGGCAAAATGGGCAAAGGAGCAAAAAGACGCTAAAAATAAGATTGGTAAAGGAGTAAAAAGATGCAGAGACAGAAGAAGAAAATAGAGCAAAATTATACTCGAAGCTGAATGGTTAAATCAATTACTTTTTATGCATGTAATTATTGCTTTTATACATGTAATTATCAAACTTTAAATATAACAAATCAATAAAAGAACAATAATGATTCATATATAAATCAACTCGTTTTGTTTTATTTATATCAGCATAGTTGCAGATGGTCATGGCTATGATATCGCTTTCAATCGCTAGCTTAATTTATTTTGCTGCTTTCATACTTTTTTTTTTTTACATAAGTCAACCAACTCATATTAAATTTATTAAAATGCATAACAACTACACTCTTTACTTCTGTGCTGTTTCCTTATCTTCAGCTTGCGGTTTTGGGTCTGGGCTTATCACCTCAAACTTGAAATGTTGATTTATACCAACAACAACACCTAAGTTTATGTAGCGACTTAAATCTATAAACATTCTGCTTGCTATGAAGCTTGGGCTTATCACCTTAAACTTAAAATTTGATTTATACCAACAACAACAACAACATCACTCATCATACTTCAGTCAGCTTGATCGATCATACCTCCATCTAGCTAGCTATCCGTCCGTCCATCCATCCATCTGACTATCTGTCTGACTGTCTGCCCATTCGTCTTCTATGCTTGCTTATCTCCCCCTTCAGCTAGTTTGATCAATCATACCACCATCTAGCTAGCTATCCGTCTGTCCGTTCATCCATCTGACTATCTGACTGACTGTCTGCCCATTCGTCTTCTATGCTTGCTTATCTCCAATTTCAATTACTTCTAGAATGTTCTAGAATGTTCTAGAAGCTTCTAGAACATATGTCATAGCCCATCTGACTATCTGACTGACTGTCTGCCCATTCGTCTTCTATGCTTGCTTATCTCCCACTTCAGCTAGTTTGATCAATCATACCTCCATCTAGCTAGCTATCCGTCCGTCTGTCCATCCATCTGACTATCTGACTGACTGTCTGCCCATTCGTCTTCTATGCTTGCTTTCTCTCCAATTTCAATTACTTCTAGAATATTCTAGAATGTTCTAGAAGGTTCTAGAGCATATGTCATAGCCCATCTGGCTATCAGTCCGTCCGTCCGTCCATCTTGCATGCTTATCTCCAATTTCAATTACTTCTAGAATGTTCTAGAATGTTCTAGAAGGTTCTAGAAGCTTCTAGAACATATGTCATAGCCCATCTGGCTATCAATCCATCTGTCCGTCCATCTTGTGTGCTTATCTTCAATTTATAGCAGCAGCACGCTTCAACCGTTCTACTTCAGCTAGCTTGACCGATCATACCCCCTAGCTATCCCTCCATCCGTACATTTTGTATGCTTATCTCCAATTTGCAACAACAACAACACGCTTCAGCCACCCTACTATCGGCCAACTTGACCGATCGTACTACGCCGACTGCGCTGCACCTCACAATTTTGTGAATTTTGAGGCCCATAAGAAAATACACGCGTTTTTGGATTAGAATCCCCATAGCATATCTACTAACGTTAATTTTTAGTGTTGATAAACGTTGATAGTTTGAACTTTAGTTATATTTTATATATATTCACTACACCCCTAACCTTAAGAAAAAAAAAATTTATTTTTGTGTTCATAAAATAATTTTTTTTTTATATATATAGTAAATAAAATTCTTGTTAATATGACTAAATTTTTATATATAATTAAGTAAATACAAGTTTTATTTACTAAAATTAAATTAATAGATTAATAAATTGTATTGATAAAGAATATATTAAAATATAAAGAAAAAATATATACAAATTAAAATTTATATAATACAAAATTCAAGCATTTTTTTTTATATCCATTTCTTAAGCATATTATTATGATATTCTTTACTTTTTCCATTTATGTCTATTATTGAATTTACTCCATTTCTTTTTAAAATTCGATAAGGACCATGATATGGTGCTTGATATTTTCTTCTATTCATTGTTTTAACTGTAACTAAATCTCCTACGTTTAAATTTAACTCTTTAATTGTAGTATTGTTTTCAACTCTTCTCGCTTTTACTGTGTTTATTAAATTTCTTGCTTTTTCACATGAAAACTTTAACCATTGTTTTAATTCTTGTACATAATCTTCAGTGTTGTAAAATTTTGTTTCCTTTAAAATTTCATCGTTTGGCAAGCAGGGCAACTTTCCAAAAATAAGCTCATAAGGCGAATACTTTACGTCAACATGAGGTGTTGTGTTATAGGCAAAAGTAAAGTAAGGTATCCAGTGATCTCATTCATCATTTTTACAAAAGTTTAACAAAAATTCATTGGTAACTCTATGGTTCCTTTCTATTGAACCCAAAGTTTCGTGGTGATAAGGAGTACTGAAAATTTGCCGTATGTCTAATAATTTACAAATTTCTGACATAAGTTGGTTTGTAAATTCTGTACCCTTGTCAGATTTTAAAGTCTTAAAATGTCCGTAAATAAGCATAAAGTTATCTACTAGTGTTCGAGCTACCGTTTCGGCGTCTTTAGTTTCCATAGGGCATGCTACTATGTATTTAGTAAGATCACATTGAATTGTTAATATGTAACGATAGTCATTCGATAGACGTAGTGGTCCTACCGTATCTATGGATACTACTTCGAAACTACTCTCTGGTGTGTCAGTGATTGTAAGTTTTTCCTTTGTATGTTTAGTTTGTTTGTTAATTTTACATTGTTCGCAATTTAGTATGTGTTGTTTTGTCATTTTACTCATGTTTTTCCAGTTGTATCGTTGTTTGAGTTTCAAAACTGTTTTTCTTATCCCTAAGTGTCCTCCGTGTGTCGAGTTGTGGTATTCATAGATAAGTTTATTTTGTGTTTCTCTGTCTAAAATTTTTTTTGGTTCATTATATAATATAATTTTTACATTTTCTTTATTTCTTTTTAAATTGTTATAAGTATTTTTGAATTTATCCATGGCCATGGTTTTGAATATGTTATCATTTTTATTTAATGCTAGCGCTTGTATATTTAAGTTATACATTCTTGATGACAGTTTTTCCAGGGTCAGCTGTGTGAACAATGGGTTATCACTGCATCTTGTAATCACTTCTTTTATCATAAACTTCTATTTTGGTACCTTTATAATTTTTGGGTGTAATAAATTTAAGTTTCTTCATATTGGTTATGTCGGATAGGGATGTACATTCCCAAACGAAAAGTTGATCAGGCTTATCGTTGGAAGTATCATCTTTTGTTTTGTTGTTGTTATTGTTTTGTTCATTTAAGTTCTTTTTCATATTTCTTGTAATTGCTAGAATTTCATTTTCATTCCCTGTTGGAATCATAGCTTGTAAAGTTTGACTATTAACAGTAATCCTTGATAACGCGTCTGCATTTGTATTCATCTTGCCTTTCTTGTAGATGATTTCAAAGTCGTAGTCGCAAAGGTCAAGTCTGATGCGTGTCATTTTCGACGATGGGTTTTTGTGGGAAAACAGTGATATTAAAGGTCGGTGGTCAGTTAGTGCCAAAAATTTTCGTCCGTATAGATAGGGTCTAAAAAAATTTATAGCCTAATGTATAGCCAGTAGATCTTTTTCTATAATGGGTTTGTTTAAGTCATGTTTGTTTAACGATTTACTTGTGTATGCGATTGGTAAGTCTGAACCTATTTCTCCTTGCGAAAGGACTGCACCAAGAGCATAGTTTGATGCGTCAGTGGTTAATATAAAAGGTTTGTTGAAATCTGGAAATTTAAGTATCGGTGGATTTAATAATTTAGTTTTTAATTCTTGAAAGGATGTTTCGCAGTTTTCATCCCAAACAAATTTTGTATTTTTCTTTAAAAGATTATTTAAACTTTTTGCTATGTCAGCAAAGTTTGGTATAAATCTGCGATAATAATTGCAGAAGGCTACAAATCTCCTAACTTCATCTGCGTTAGTAGGTACTGGGTATTTTTTGATGGCATCATTCTTTGCGGGGTCCGTTTTAATCGCATTGGCAGTTATTAAATGGCCAAGATATATTACCTCTGGTTTCAGAAAGCAACATTTGTCCACGTTTAGTTTCAAATTATATTTTTGCAGTCTTTGAAATACTTTGGATAAATTTTCGTTGTGGTTTTTCAAACTACATCCAAATACTATAACGTCATCCACGTATAGGAATGCTTCTGCATCTAGTCCACTCAGTGCTATTGTTAGCATTCGTTGAAAGCTGTTAGAAGATATTTTTAACCCAAAAGGTAGTCTTTTGAATTGAAAATGTCCAGTTCCTGTCGAGAAGGCTGTTAGTGGGCGAGAGTCCTCATGTAAGTTGATTCGGTGAAAAGAGCTAGTCATGTCAAGCGTCGAAAAGTATTTGGCTCTTCCCAGTTTATCAAGCACATCTTCGATTTTTGTTAGTGGAAATTTATCATTAACTATTTTTTCATTTAGTTTTCTATAGTCTACCACCATTCGCCATTTCTTTTCATCATTTGTTGATTTTTTTGGAACAACAAGCAGTGGCGAGTTGTAAGGACTAACAGAATGTTCAATAATATTATCTTCTAAGAGTTGGTCTACCTGTTCATTTATTTCTGTCATTTGGGTCTGTGGCAGTCTGTAGTTTTTTATGTAAACTGGTGTTGAGTCTGTCGTTTGAATATGTTGTGTAAAAAAGTTATTTGCACTGAGTTTTTCTCCTTGGAGATGAAAAATGTCTTGAAAGTTTGTAATTATGTCAACGAGTGATTGTTTAGCTTGTGGGTCGTTGTGTCCGATGTCCAATATTTCTAATATTTTATGTAATCTACTTGGATCATTTTTAATTTGTTTTCTATTTATATTTAATATTTCATAGTCTTTTAATGGTTTGATTTGACACTTGAAATCTTCTAAAATTACTATCTCATCTGTTGTGTTTAAGATTTTAATATGTGCTATACCTTTCTCTGGTATTAAGCAATTGCCTAAAAAAATTCCTTCCTTTATTTCTTCATTCAGAACTATGCTGTCTTCTGTTCTTTTTAAGTCTATAGGTATAATGGTTTGAGTCCTTGCTGGTAAAATTATGTGTTTTCTTGCATTTTTCGAGATAATTGGAACAATAAACTCTTTGCTATTTATAATGAATGTTATTGTGTATGTTTCAAAGTTGATTTTTGTCATAAATTTTTCCAGTATGTCACGTCCAATTATTCCGTCTGTGTTAATAGGAAAGTTATTATCTACAATATGAAAGGTATGATTTATTTCTTCTTCCTCTATGACTAAGTTAAGATTAGTCGTACCTAAGCATTCTATGGATTCCGTAGTTATACCGGTTAGTTTTGAAATGTTTTCTGTATTAATTTCTTTTGTGTTATCTATCTTGCAAATTGAGACATCTGCGCCTGTATCAATCAAAAAGCTTAAAATTTTATTATTTTCTGTACATTGTAATTTTATGCAGTTTTTTAAATTTTCTGAAATTTTGTATATTATTTTTGGCCTCTTCGGATAGCAGTTTCTGCCATCCGGCCATTGTAGTTTCCCTGTCTATTATTGTTCCGTCTGTATTCGTTATTGTTTTGGTATCTGTTTGTGTTGTTTTGACTGAAATTATTAAAATTATTAGGTCTGTAAGAATCGTTATTGTTTGTATTGTAATTTCTTTCTCTTTGGGTGATATTGTTTCGGTTATAGTTGTTAAAATCATTATTGTAATTGTTGTTTCTGTAATTTCGGTTTTCGTATCTGTTGTTCTGTCTAGAAAAATTATTGTCTCGCTGTCCTTGATTAGTGTTGTTAGACCTGTAGTTTTGTCTAAAAGAATTGTTTTGGCTAAAATCTGTGTTGAAATTTCTGTTTGTTCTATTGTGTATATGAAATATGTTTGTTTTATTTGAATTTAAGCTTTTTTCAGCTGTCATGCATGTGTCTATTGCTTCTTGAAATGTTTTTGGCACATTAGCTAATAGAATATGTTGGTATTCTATATTTACGCCTTTCGTAAAAACATTTAAAGCCATGCTTTCGCTTATTTTATATATAGCTTTTTTTGCTTCCTGTGTTTGATATGTAAGTGATTTTATTTCAAAGTTGCTAAGCTGGTCGCAAAGTTCACATATTTTTTCCCTGTACTCTGCTATGTTTAAATTGTTTTGTTTAGTTGTAAAAGTGTTTGGTTTATTTGCACGTCCTAACATACTACGAACTTGTGCTGAAAGTTTAAAATTATATACATATTTTATGAATATTTCACGATCTTCATTTTTTGTTAGGTTAGGTTAGGTTAGACCGGATGACTTCGTGAGGCTCACATAGACCAATTCAGGTCCTTAGTGGTACCGGTAGCGAGCAAAGAACCTTTGTGTTTGTTTTAAAAGTCTTGAAAGATTTGCGTTGAGTTCGCAAACCTTAGGAGGGATTCTAGAGACACCCTGGCTATATCTTTAAGTGACGGGAACGTCGATGAGCCTAGGTATTTTAGTCTCGATCTAAGTAGGGCGGGGCATGTGCATAGTAGGTGCTCCAGGGTCTCCACTGTGCCCAGTTCTTTGCACTTCCTGCAGTTGTCATCCGTGGTGATGCCCAGCTTCCTCGCGTGGGTTGCCGTCATGCAGTGACCAGTGAGCATGCCCACTAGTGTCCTGCAATCCTTGCGCGGGCGTGCCAAGATGAACAGAGTTCGTTTTTCGCATTGTGCATTGCACATGATTTTCGAGATTTTGCACGTTGTCGTATCTCTCCATCTACGATTCACTGCTAGTGTGGCTCTTCTTTCGAGGTTCCTGTACAACTCTTGTAGCGGAGTAAGTACATGTTCTGCGAGTTCTGATTCCAGCCCGGCGCCTTCCTTTGCTAAACCATCTGCCATCTCGTTTCCCTCAATGCCCTGGTGGCTAGGGAACCAGTAGATGCGCACTCTTTTCGAAGCGCATCATTTTTTGTTAAGTCGTGTAAAAGTTGTGTTTGAACGACAAAATCTTCTAAGTTATTAAAATTACCTTTAAATATTTGTAGATTTTTGCCTATAGTATTAATATCAAAACTAGCCATTTTTGGAGAGTTTTCTTCTTCCCAAACGTTTGTTAAATCTAAATCAATTTCTAATTCTTCAGAAAATTTTTTTGCATTTGATTTTATATTCAAATTACCAAGAATTTTAAAAATTTCCTCAAGAATTAATTCAATTTGTAATATAATAGCATTAAATTCTGTTGAATTTTTAAAAGTTTCTATAGCGTATTTAATGATTTCAAGTCTGTGTAATTTCTTTTTTATATATTGCTCGCTATATAATCTATTTTTACTTTTTTTTAGATTTAATTTCAGTTTTTCTAATTCTTGTAAGTATTTATTAATGGTTTCCATTTAAAATTTCCATTTCTAATGTTAAAATTTTCAGTGAAAAGAAAAGTAGTGTCTATAAAAAAAAGTAGTATTAAAAAGTAGTGAGTTGGTAACTCTGTTTTCTATGTTCTGAACACTTCCCTTTTTTTATGTGTCTGTAATCTATTACAATTACGAACAGAGTACAAAGGAAAATGTCAGGCCAGCATGAAAAAGTATAAACAAATTGAAAAAGAAGATTTGTTAAAAAAATATGCTTGAATATTATTTTAGTGCGGAAAATATAAAATAAAAAGTGATAAAAAGTGAAAGTGAAAAGTTAAAAGTGATAAAATAAAGTTTAAAATAATGTTCATATGTTTATTGAATATTTCATTTTTAAACGGAAAATATTAAATAATAATAAAAACAAATAATGCATGTTATAGTGAAAAATAATGGTTATTTATTCTTATTGGTGCGACTCGCGATTTCCTCTTCAATGGCATTGACTCATGCCCACAAGTGACCGGATAGCTCGAACGGTGGTGGTGGATCGGCATGTATCAGCCGCTTAATCGTGCCAAGCTCCGTTCTCAAACGCACCAGATGTCCAGAGCGATGGTGGCGTTTTGACTGTTTCGGTTGCTGTTGATGTTGCTGCTGTTGCGACGTAGTTGGCAGAGTATTTTCTGGTAAGTTCCTCTTTATGCTTGCTTGGCGCTTGCGTTCGCGCACAATTTGTCCGGCACGTCGGTGTTTCGGTTTTTCCGTTTTGGGAATCGCGGTAAGCAGTGCTTCCTTTCTCCGTTCCTGCCGCCTGTTGTAGCTTTGTATAGTTACAGCTTGTGGTTGTTGTCTTGATGACTGCCGACTGCGGTACTCTTCTAGTGAAATCTTGTGCTTGTTTGTAATTTTGCACGGTATGTAGACGGGTGCCTTTGTTATTTTCTCCTCTTCTATGTAATTTAGCCACGTCCTGTAGCTATTGATAAATTTTTGTGCGTGTTCTTCTAATATGTCCTGTTCCAGAATAAGTTTCGAGCTGGGCAGGATCGCCATGTAGAGTTGGTCCTAGTAGACGTTAAGTAGGCCCTGCCTAATTATGGTTGCCGGCGCTTAAAAACGCCACGGGCAAAAAGATTACTTTTAATTTGAAAGCCGGCACTTAAGAGTGCCAGGAACTTTTAAATAAAAAGGCAGTTAATTAATTTCAGCTTTGAATCTCGTTAAAGACTGTTTATTTTAGGAAGCAGTTCCCTCTTTTATATCTTCCTTAAATCTATGGACATATTAGAATTATAATTAGTCTAAGTAGATGCATGTAATAATTTAATTAGAGTAAGTAGTGAAACATTCTTTTTAGTACTTAACTAACATTAGTTTTAATTTGTATTAAGGCGAATTTACACATTTCATTAAAAACGATGATAGTGAACGTTGAACGATGACAGTGAATCAATTTTTAATTTACATTATTCAAAGTGTAAATTTAAAATTTGATGGATGATTCGGTGTTGAATGTCAAAATATATTCTCTGGCTGATTAATTTTATTGACGTTTAAAAAAATTAAGTAAATAAAAGCTATTCAGCAATTAAATAAAAAAAATATAAACTTTCTGCTTCAAATTATGTTAACACCTTTCAATTGTGTTTTAGTACGAATGACACATCAGTTCGGTTTGCTTTCACTTTCATCAAAAGTATGAAGACCTTCTACTTCTTTCACTGTTCAATGTGGATGACAATCATCTTCATTTTAAAGATGAAACTCAATTTACATTTTACAAATCAGATGATTCATCCAAAGTGAAGGATGATAGTGAATCGTGTAAATTAGAATTTAGTTGCTTTAAATTAGAATTGAGTGGTTTGTTGTAACGTTAATTTTTCAGTGTTGGTAAACGTTTAATTAAGTGTCGTTAATTAACTAGCGTAAGTAGTATAGGAATATTTTTGTAACATTAGTTTCTAATTACAATTGTTGTTTTAGCTTAAATGAGTAGCTTTTAATAACGTTAATTTTTAGTGTTGATAAACGTTGATAGTTTGAATTTTAGTTATATTTTATATATAACTACAACAGAACACTACTACAACAGAACTGAGTTATTGATATAGTTGTGTTCCACGTATATATCATTACGAACTCACAAAATCTAGAACTTCTAGCATGAGCTTAGCCAAAGTTATGACGCAAAAATGAAATACCATTTCATATAACTTATATGGCGATTGAAAACTTTGAAGCAAGATTTTTGGAAACTTTGATATAAGACTTAAGCTGTTATTGCTCATCGACATAGATATAACGTAAGATAACATTGTATAAAATTTAATGTATGCAAAATTTTTGGAAGTATGTATGAAAAAAATTATTTTTTTTTAAAAATAACAGCATGGCGTGGCATCAAAGAGGTAAAATTAAAAGATTATGCATTACAGAGCATTACGATAATTTGCATGGCCAATATAAGATAATTGTGGGGCACGAGAAGGAGAAATTAATTAATTATTTTAAAGCGGCATGTCCACATTTCATATCATATAGTGATCAGTTCCAAGTACGTATAATGAAAGCATCTTACGCTGTCAGTTCACTACTTATTTATTTAATTTCGCAATACAAATCCGAGCAGAATAAATATCCCATAATGCCTAGTAAGATTTCTGCAAAAAGCGCTTTAGCACTACTTTGTTTTCAGTGTGAGCTTTAAAGCTTTAAAGTCATAACTTTTTTGTCTTATTTTTTGCAATTAACTTTCAAACCAATCGTATTTAGTTTAAATAAAATAACAATCACCTGATAGAAATATACTACCGTGAACAAACAATATGAACGAAATTCACAATAGCGCTACTCTTTGTCCAATGCAAATTCGTTATGCTAATCCCTTCAAAAATGGCAAAGCGGGTAATGACTAGTTTTCTGGTTTCAAGAGTCGACACCCAGAAATTGTACAGTGCAGAAAGAGGTCAGTTAGCTACTGTCATATACTGCTGTAACCCAGCAGGTACATTTATACCAATTTTTTTTATATTCGCACGCAAACGAATGCAGGAAAGACTATTAGATGCTACCCCCCAAGGCTCACAAGCTACCGTCACAGATAACGGCTGGATTCACGGAATGGCTTTTTTAAGCTGATTGCAATATTTAGCCGAAAAGGTTCACCCAAGTGAAGACAGAAAAGTGCTACTCTTGCTTGATAACCATGAATCGCACAAAATTTATCCAGCTTTAGAGTTTGCATCAAAAAATAACGTAATATTTTTATCATTCTCACCACGCACTACAAACCGAATGCAACCACTAGACGTGGCCGTTTATGGACCGTTAAAAAAGTTTTTTGGGCAAGGTTGAACACGTTTCAAAAAAGTCAGCCAAGCAGAATCGTGAATCAGTATGACATGGCAGGACTATTGGGTGGAGCTTACGTTAAAAGTGCTTCAGTCCAGAATGCAAAAAGTGGATTTAATAAACCAGGAATTGGGTCTTATAATCCAAATGTATTTGGGAATGACGCATTATCGAATACTACAGATGCTCTGTCAACTATGGTTGTCCCCAGCATAAATTTTGATATCCTAGAGAAAAGAAAATCCGCTAGCTCACTAGCTGAAAAAAATCCATTAAAAGTAGTGAAACGTAGCCATACACCGTTGCAAATATCCACCATGGCTGCTCCAAAAACAACAAATCGAAAATACAAGATGTCAAATAGCTGAGCTAGCAGGCCTCAGTAAAACAGCTTATAAAATAACAAAAAAATCTTATTTGGCAGGTTCTGGAAAATCTATATGCAAGAAGACTAATATATCTGATTTGGCCGGTTCTAGTGAACATAAAATAAAGAACTAAGAAGTCTAACAATAAAAATCGGAAGGATAAAAAATTGTTATGTTTAGTGTGCCCAGAAGTATATATTGAACCGCCTATCGAAGATTGGATAGAGTGCAACCAATGAGAGAGGTGGGCACACGAGAACTGTACTTCTTATTCAGGGGTAGACAGATACTACTGTGAGAAGTACGTAGATTAAAACACCAATTGCCTTACATATCCTTTTTGCCCTGGGGGTGTATCTCTATTACCCGTGGGGGCTAGTCAAAACGGATAATAGGCACTTTTTTGTTATCAAAAACTCATTTTGAAGTTGTTTAAGTTTTAAAATTTCTACTAGCATTTTCCAAAGATTATTAATTAAAGTACAAATTAATAATAAAAAGACTGCGGTTGATTAGAAATTTGTTTGTTTTTGTTAGACTTTCCCTTAACATATTCGTCTTGCCCTGGCTTCCCCTATACATAAGATTCTAATCAGAAATATTTTGGGCCTTTTTAACGATTCAACTGAATGCGGCCCTGTGCATTCGATTCCCTGTGAATGCTAATGTATTTGTGGTGTAAACTAACACCAATGTGGGAATTGCCGCACTTTTGTGCTAAAACACCACTTCCTTATATTTTAATTCTTTGTTGTTTCTTAATCAGCTTATTGTTTTGTACAGACGGAAAATAAGTGGAAGCCGCTATAAAAGTAAGTTTATTATTTTTTGTGCTTAAGCTATTGCTTGTTTGCTTGTCTATATTTACAAAAACGCATGAGAGATCGGAATTAGACGTTGGAGAAAAAGAAAGTCCTCATGAAAATAAGAGCTCCATTCGTAGATGTTGTTGGCTTGATAATTAACCAGATTAATCAGATGATTAATCAGATGATAGCGAAAAAAATGCTGCTTGGAACAACATTAGCAGGGAAGTGGAGAGCAATGGAATAAGAGTTTATTCTTTACTTTCAAAATTGAAGGCTCACATGAAGACGACAGCCCGAACCAGTACAATTAGTAATAAATAATCGAACAAAAGTGATATGAATTTGAATTTTATGAAAAGTACTAAAAGAAAAATTAAATTTAATTAAAATATAGCTTTATAATAGTAATTATATTCGAAAATAAAATAAGACTTCATAAACCTGTGTTTATTACATTATAAAATTAAATGAAAATAAGTTACAAATATTATAAATGAAACTTTTCTATATGACCTTGTTATTTATTATGTTGATTTTCTATGATTTAAATAAAAAATTCTAAATGTTTGATAGTTTAAATCATTCTTGATTTTAAATACAAATTCTAGTTGTTTGATAGTTTAAAATCGTTTATTGAGCTTTAGGTCAGGTTAAAACAATTAATTTCTCTACAAATTTTTTCCAAAGAAACAACAACATTTTCAATATGATAAGGAAAATAGCACTAGCTGATTTTATTGCAATTTCTACAGCAATTTCTATTTCTGCTAGAGGCTTCATTAGAAATCTTTGTGATGCCGGCGGGAATCGATGCCGTGCCGTGCTTGCCTCGTGAAAGCGCAATTTAGCGCAATGCACCAACAGAGGCGATGAGATTTCAGTTTCAAATTTTCAGTGTTTCTCCCTTTTCTTGTTGTTTTTATTTTGCTTTACTTTAGTTTAAGCTTGTGTTATTATATGGAGTCCAATAGTTTGTTAGCATTCATCACAAACAAAGCATGGTAACTGAAGTTGTTTTTAGATTTGCTGACAAATCTTCAGGCTGTTTCAGTATTTTTTTGGTCGGGCTCTTTCATTTGATTAAAGTTTTCTATATGACCTTGTTATTTATAATCAACATAATAAATACAAATGATTTAAATACAAATTCTAAATGTTTGATAGTTTAAATACAAATTCTAGTTGTTTGATAAATTAAAATCGTTTATTGAGCTTAAGGTCAGGTTGTAGGGTAAGACTGAATTTCTTCCTTTAGATTCAAAGTAACTTTTCGATTAGTCATCGAAAAGTGGTTTTAGAGCGCTCCAACGCTCATGTAAGTATGGCTTAAGTGCCGCGCTTATTATTCAGCTAAAGAGCTGTGTTGAGAACACTAAATGACAACGAGAGCTGGTTAGCTCAAAATTAGTCTTAGTTAAATTCTGAGGGAATCTGGGGGCGATGTAATAATGTAACATGTCTGATTGTCTCAACCTGGCGAGGCCAGCATAATCTTTGTGAAATCGCCTCAAGTCGACTCAAACCTCCACGTGGTGTTTTCTGCGCAACGTCAAAACTGACAATCGTTAGTTTGGCGGCTTATCTTAAAATAGGTTGTGCGTCGGGTTTGAAGCCCACCCGTAAAAACCCATTTCAATGAAAACTAATAAGAATAGAAGAAAACTGATCCCCAAATCTGACGACGACTTCCGCAAACGAAAAACTGATAATGATTTACGGATATGCACCTGGAATGTCCGAACCCTTAATTGGGAAGGTGCCTCTATCCAACTGACTGATGTCTTGGAAGGATACAAAGCTGATATCACTGCTATCCAAGAAATGCGATGGAAGGGACAGGGTTGCATTCGGCATGTACCCTGTGATATCTACTACAGCAGCCATACGGAGAAGCACGAGTTTGGATGCGGATTTGTAGTTGGCAAGAGACTACGGCCCCACGTCCTGCGATTCACACCTGTGAAGGAACGACTTGCCGTAATCCGCATGAGGATAAATTTTTCAATATAAACCTAATATGTGCGCACGCTCCGACAGAAGACAAGGACGATGAGATTAAGAAGATTTTCTACGAACGCCTTGAAAATGCTTACGAGCGCTGCGCCCGTCACGACGTAAAAATCGTGCTTGGTGAATTCAACGCTAAGGTGGGCAAGGAAAATATTCAGCCAACAGTCGGAAAGTTCAGCCTCCACGACAACACCTCCGATAACGGAATGAGGCTGATTGACTTCGCCGCAGCACGGAACATGGTCGTAAGTAGCACTAGATTCAAGCATCTCAATATTCATAAAGCCACCTGGATGTCCCCTGATCAAAAAACCAAGAATCAAATTGATCACGTTTTGATCGACGGAAGGCACTCTTCCAGTGTATTCGATGTAAGCACGATCCGAGATGCAAACATTGACTCGGATCGCTATCTTGTTGCAGCCAAGATCCGTACACAACTGTGCGCAGCTAAGAATACACGTAACCCTACACAGAGAAAGCTAGACGTCGACAAGCTGCAATCGAAACAGACAGCCGATGCTTTCGCCACTCGACTCTCACTCCTGCTTCAAAACACTCTTCCAATCGATGATATATGCGCGCAGTGGACACACATTTCCAACTCCATGCATGCGGCTGCTGAAGAGGTGATTGGCTACCACCACCCTCGCCGAAACCAGTGGTACGACCAGGAGAGTCGCGACGCCACTGAAGAGAAAGACACCGCCTACAAAGCCACCCTGCAGTCAGTTGTAACGCGCGCTGCTAAGGAGCGATACAAAGAAAAGAGGAGGGAAGACAGACGTATTTTTAGGCGGAAAAAAAGAGAGGCAGAAAAGCGCGAGCAGGAGAAGATTGAGATGCATGGTGACAGGAATGAGGCCCAAAAATAAGACGCCTTGTCGATGGTTTTAAAACCGGGGCCTCTTCCTGCAAGGATGAAAACGGGAATCTAGTGACAGATGTCCAGAGTACACTGACGTTATGGAGGGAACACTTCTTTGAGCTTCTTAATGGCGACGCTGACAACAATCCCGTCAATAGAGATGATATTCCGGAAACCCTAATTGCGGATGACAGCGTCGAGGTTCCGCTGCCCGACTATGATGAAGTTCTGACAGCTATAGCTCGGCTTAAAAATAACAAAGCCGCGGGAGCTGATGGCTTACCTGCTGAGCTATTTAAGAACGGAGGCGAAGCTCTACTTAAATGCATTCATGAGCTTCTATGCAAAATATGGTCGGAAGAATGCATTCCGAACGATTAGAATCTCAGTGTGCTCTGCCCAATCCACAAGAAAGGCGATCCCACTATCTGTGCCAATTACCGTGAGATAAGCCTTCTTAATATCGCATATAAGGTCCTGTCGAGCATTTTATGTGAAAGATTGAAGCCCATTGTAAACGAACTGATCGGATCTTATCAGTGTGGCTATGGACCTGGAAAGTCCATTATCGACCAGATTTTCACGCTACGACAAATCTTGGAGAAGACTCAAGAAAAACAAGTCGACACCCACCATCTTCTTGTCGACTACAAAGCCGCCCTCGACAGCCCAATAAGAAAGCACCTGTACTCCACCATGTCTGAATTTGGTAATCCTGCAAAACTAATACGACTTTGCAGGATGACACTGAGCAACACCAGCAGTGCAGTTAAAATCGAGAAGGACCTCTCCCCACCATTTATTACCAAACGAGGTTTCAGACAAGGTGATTCCTTATCGTGCGACTTTTTCAACCTAATGATGGAAAAGATCATCCGAGCTGCTGATCTGAGACGAAGTGGCACAATATTCTACAAGAGTGTTATGATGCTTGCGTATGCTGATGACATAGATATCATTGGCCATAATACGCTCGAAGTCAGTGCAGCATTTTCCAGATTAGAAAGAGAGTCAAGTCGAATGGGTCTGGCAGTGAATGCAGATAAGACGAAATACTTGGTGTCAACAAACAAATAGTCCCAGCGTCTTGGAACCCACGTTACCGTTGACAATACCTCATTCGAGGTTGTGAAGAACTTCGTTTATCTGGGATCCAGCGTTAACTCAACCAATGACATCAGCATTGAGATCAAACGAAGAATAACTCTTGCCAACAGGTGTTACTTTGGGCTCAGTAGGCAATAGAGAAGCAGAGCCCTCTCTCGACGAATGAAAATCACGCTCTATAAATCGCTCATCATGTCCTTCCTACTTTATGCATCACAAACCTGAACGCTGAGCAGTTCCGATGTAATGACTTTACGAGCATTCGAGAGAAAGATTCTTCGTAAGATCTATGGACCAATCTGCGTCAATGGCGAGTACCCAATATGGTGGAATGATGAACTGTATGAGCTGTACGCTGACATCGACATAGTCAAGTGCATTAAAATCGAGCGGCTTCGCTGGCTTGTTCATGTTCAGCGTATGAAAGACGATGCTCCAGTGAAGAAAACTTTTGATTCGGTACCCAGCGGCGGTCAACGCAGAAGAGGGCGACCGCATCTTCGTTGGAAAGGCCAAGTAGAGGACAACCTGACGAAGCTTGGAATTTCCAACTGGTGCCAGCAAGCGAAAGACAGAAATGGCTGGCGCAAATTCTTAGATGAGGCCAAGACCGACATACGGTTGTAGCGCCAACTAAGTAAGTAAGTAAATTCTGATTTTTATTTTAAAATGTATTGGCTTATAAACTATTTTTTACGAATAGTTTTCTTACAATAATTTTACCACTATTTCCAAGACTCCTCTTTTAATTCTAATATTTATATATTGACTTTGAAAAAACAATAATCGACCAATCACTTTAAGTTTATTAACCTTTCCAAATTTTCCCCACTATTTAATGTTTTAAACATCATTTATTGGTTTGCTCGAATTCTTAACCTTGACTTTAAAGTGTCATCGGCACTTGTTCAACTTATTGCCGGTTGTTGTTGCTTTGTATTTTTCTGTGCGATGCACTTGTAACACAACACTCGCTGTCCCACTTCAGTTTGTGCGGCGTCTAGCGGTACAAGCTGAAAGGGTGCTAAATGCATTTCGTCAGAATTCGAGCTGCAATTTATTATGTTTTCTTTTAGGTTTTTTATGTCTTTGAAAATTTGGGAAATTGTCAACATATTCTGTTGTTGTTTTTTCTTTTTATTATTGCCACATGTTAGACAATTGTAGGTCATTAAAGTGAAGGTCTTTTTGGGTGGTCGTTTGAATTGTAAAGTGTGTACATGTGTAAGTACACTACACCCACACCCTTAAGGGAAAATTTACTTACAAAGATACATTTTTAAGATTTTGGAATTTTGGAAAAAAGGATATGATTGTGTTTTTTTTATAACTTTTTTAACATATTATTGTGAAATTCTTATGCTTATTATTTATTTCTATAATAGAATTTACACCTTCTCTATGGATTATTTTATACGGCCCGTGGTATGGACTTTGAGATTTTTGTTTAGTTTCTAATTAAACAAATTCATGATATTCTTCGTGAAATTCTAATTCGTTTGCATAGTTTTCTAAATTGTAAATTGGTCCATTTTCTTTTGTTAAATCATTCGAAATGTTTGGTAATTTACCAAAAATTAGTTCGTATGGTGAGTACAATGTATCAATATGTGGTGTTGTATTATATGCGAATGTGTAATGTGGAACCCATTTATCCCATTCATAATCATCAGCGAAAGAAAGAAGATATTCATTAGTACTTAATTGCCATTAAGTACTAATGAATATCTAAATGTCGGTAATTGCCATTTTTTGCTTTAACGTGTCTTGTTTGTTTGTTACGAGCGCAATCTTCACATTTATTTATGTAATTTTTTACCATCTGGCGCATGCGTTTCCACACATAGCGTTGTTTTAGTTTAAGGATGGTATTTCTAATACCTAAGTGTCCTCCTTGTGGTGTGTCATGGTATTCTTGAATTATTTTGTGTTGCGTGGATTTGTTTGTAATTCTTTTAGGGGGTTGAAATATCATAATTTTTAGCGATTCTTAAATTCTTAAATTCTTCTTCTTAAGAAGATTCTTAAATTCTTCCTTTTGTATAATTTCAAATATTTTATCTTCTTCATCTAGCGCTAGTTCTTTAATACATAATTTGTTCAATTTAGATACTAATTTCTTCAGAATCGGTTCTAGAGTCGCTTAATTATCATTAGATCTTGCATGCATATTTTTAATATTTATATTTATTCTTGATGATAGCTTCATCGAAGTGGAATCTGGATTCGTCGATTTTTCGCTACATCGCACGTGCACATTATCATTTAATATATTGATACTAGTATCATTTTTATTCATATTTTTGTCACTTATTTCAAATTTTAATTTACGTACGTTTTTTATATCGCTAATTGATGTGCAATCCCATATAAAGAGTTCATGACGCTCCTGTTAAGATGCATTTTCATCATTTGCAAGTTCTTCTTGCTTCTTTTTATTTCCCCTTGTTATTACCATGGATTTTTTTAGATAGCTCGCTTCGTCTGTTGGTATCATTTTATTTAATATATCTGAATCTATCTTTACTCGCGATAGCGCGTCAGCATTTGTATTTATTTTACCTTGTTTAAATACTATGGTAAAATCATAATCAGATAGGTCTAGTCTGATTCTGGTAATTTTTGATGATGGATTGTTGTGACTAAATAATGAAACTAAAGGTCTGTGATCTGTAACAACTATGAATTGGTTTCCGTATAGGTAAGGTTTAAAAAATTTATACCCCAGTGTATAGCTAAAAGTTCCTTTTCTATTGTTGGTTTATTAGTGTCGTGTTTTTGTAAAGTTTTGCTTGCGTAGGATATAGGAAGGTCTTGTCCTATTTCGCCTTGTGATAATACTGCTCCTAACGTTCATGACGCTCCTGTTAAGATGCATTTTCAGCATTTTCAGCATTTGCAAGTTCTTCTTGCTTCTTTTTATTTCCCCTTGTTATTACCATGGATTTTTTTAGATAGCTCGCTTTGTCTGTTGGTATCATTTTATTTAATATATCTGAATCTATCTTTACTCGCGATAGCGCGTCAGCATTTTTATTTATTTTATCTTGTTTAAATACTATGGTAAAATCATAATCAGATAGGTCTAGTCTGATTCTCGTAATTTTTGATGGTGGATTATTGTGACTAAATAATGAAACTAAAGGTCTGTGATCTGTAACAACTATGAATTGGTTTCCGTATAGGTAAGGTTTAAAAAATTTATACCCCAGTATATAGCTAAAAGTTCCTTTTCTATTGTTGGTTTATTAGTGTCGTGTTTTTGTAAAGTTTTGCTTGCGTAGGATATAGGAAGGTCTTGTCCTATTTCGCCTTGTGATAATACTGCTCCTAAAGCAAAATTTGAAGCATTAGTCGTGAGAATAAAAGATTTTGAAAAATCGGGATATTGTAATATGTATAGATGGTTCTATTATTTTTTGTTTCAAGAGTTCAAAATCTGTCTGTCATTGTTCAGTCCAATTAAAAGTTTGATTTTTGTTTGGTTTAAACATTGTGCAATTTCAGCAAAGTTTTGTATAAATCTTCTATAGTAATTGCAAAAAGCAACAAATCTACTTAATTCATCTGCATTAGAGGGAATAGGGTAGTTTTTCATTGTTTGGTATTTTGCTGGGTCAGTTTTAATACCGTTTTGTGTAATTAAATGGCCTAAATAAACTACTTCCGGTTGTAAAAATTTGCACTTATTTGCGTTCAATTTTAGTTTTTAATTTGATAACCTTTCAAAAACTTTCGTAAGATTAAAATTGTGATGTTGGAGGCTGCATCCAAAAACTATTATGTCGTCTACATATAAAAATGCTTCTGAGCTTAAACCTGTGAGAGCTAAGGTCAACATACGTTGAAAACTGTTTGAAGATATTTTTAATCCAAATGGTAATCTTTTGAATTGGTAATGACCATCGTTGGTTGAAAAAGCTGTGAGAGGTCTTGAATTTTTTTCTAAAGGAATTTGGTGAAAATAACTCGTCATGTCGAGTGTGGAAAAGTACTTTGCTCTACCGAGTTTATCTAAGACATCTTCTATTCTTGTCAATAGAAATTTGTCATTTACTATTTTCTCATTTAGTTTTCTAAAGTCGACTACTAAACGCCATTTCTTTGTATCGTCAGTGCTTTTCTTTGGTACAAGTAGAAGTGGTGAATTGTATGGGCTTGTGGATGAATCAATTATATCGTTATTTATTAGTTCTTGAACTTGTTAATGAATTTCTTTGTTTTAAGTGTACGGTAATCTATAATTTTTTTATGTATGTTGGTGAATAATTTATTGTTGATAACTTCTGTGTATAGAAATTGTTAATTGTTCCTCTTTTAAATGAAATGTATTTTGATATTGTCTGAAAATATTTAAAAGTGGATGTTTTGCATGCATAGGGACACTATGTCTAGTTCTTTCAAAACTTTTTGGAATCTAATTTCATCTGTTCGGTTGTCTTGCTAAAATGATAATAATTTGCTAGTGGTATTAAGTTTGGTTGTATATTACTTATTTTTATTTCTGTTTCTGTTGTGTTGAGTATTTTTAGATGGCATATACCTTTTGATGGTACTATAGAGTTTGCTATGAATACCCCTGTCTGAATTTCTGCATTTAGTATTACACTATCCTGATCTAAAGTTAAGTTTATTGGAGTTATAATTTCTGTTCTAGGTGGTATTGGAATTATATTGAATGGATTTTTGTTGATGTATAAAGGTGTTACTACGTCAATGTTGCCGAGTATTATTGTTAGTGTTTGTGTTTCATTGTCAATTTTACACATATATTTAGTTAAAAAGTTTCGTCCTATAATTCCGTCTGTATAAATTGGAAGTCTTGTTGTACCGCATGAAAAAAATGTTCTACAACGTCACATTGAAAATCTAATTTTATCTGTACAGATCCTAGTGTTAAAGTTTCTTCTTTTGTTAGTCCTGTTAGTTTACATTTATGTCTTGCGCTATATTTTCGAGTTTACAGATCGAAATGTCTGCTCCTGTGTCAATTAAAAATTTAAGGTTTTGTTTAGAATTTTTACATTTTGCTATAATATAGTTTGTGTTTTTATCCGATATATTATATAATTTTAGTTTTGCTGTCCCGGAAGATCCTCTATATTGATCTCCGAGCATCATTTTCCTTGTTTCCTTGTATTTTGTCGTTCATGACATACATTTTGTTGTTTTGGTTTCTGTAATTTGATGTTCTTCTGTTGTTGTTGTTTTGGAAATTATTATTTCTGCTATTGTTGTTGCCATTGTGCTGATTCTGGTTATTTGAATAAGCTACTCGTTGTACGAAATGCATTGCCATTTCTGTTATTTTGCTGTCGAGTGTTTTTGTTGTTATTATTTCTGTTATATTGTGTTCTCGTGTTGTAGCTACTGTAGTTTCGATTATGTTGATGTCTGTTATTGTAGTTATTTGATATATTGTGTCGTTGTCCCCTGTATGAGTTGTTAAAAATTGATATTGTGTTGTCTGTTGTTAGTCTGTCTTTAAAATTTGATACTGTACCGTTTCGTTGGGTCAGTGTAGATAGTTGTGTGTGTATTTGTGTAGTTGTTAAATTGCTTTTAAATGAATTTGTAGAAGCTAGTTTAAGTTTATCGAATGTGTCAATGCTTGCTGTATGTCGTAATGTCGTTTTTACATTATTGGATAGTTTTACTTTAATTACAATATTTATTAATTGTTTTCTTATTTTCTGTAGTAATGTAAGTGCTGTCTATAAGTTCTACAAAAGTTAAAAATACGTTCAATTCTTTATAATTTCCGCTGAAAATCGGAATGGTTTTTAAAATGAGTTCTTTATTTAATTCCGACATTGTTAGTTTGTTATCTAGTTTGTGATTTAACAAAAGATTTTTAGTTTCGCTTAATATTTGAAATTGATCACTCAATTCATATGCCTCTAGTTTACTTAAAGGCTCTGCTGTTTTATTAATGAATGAATGAATGAATGAATGAATGAATGAATGAATGAGTCTTTATTTAAAGTAGTGAAACATATTATAAGGTTGATAATTCTAAATAAAATGTACAGAGATTTGTGTTAAATACATCACATCTATAGAATAATATCACAGTCAAGTTGAAATAATGTATGTATAATACAATAATTTAAATGTTTGCGAAGGAAAAACTACTACAAAAAACCTTCGATTAAAGAAACATAAAAAATTAGAGAAAAAAAACCTATAAGTAATTAAATAAATAAATTAATTATTTAAATAGCTAATAATTGTTGCATACAAAAAATATATAAATATACAAAAGAGAAAAAATTAATGTGGGAAAAATGAACTAGAAACGCGGAATTAAGTTTTAACTGGAGTTTAAGGTTAAATATCGGAAAAAAAGATTAGAACTAAAGAATTTATTTATAAAGAAAAAATAACATAGAACAAGTATAAATATTCTAAACATATTTTAATTAGAAATTTTCGGAATCATTTAATAAAGAGTTAATAAAGATAAATTTAAAGTTTTTAACTATCTTGATAAAGATTAAGTATTAAGTTATTCTCGGACATAGAGCAAAATAATTTAAATCTGTCAGTTATTTTAGCAATACGATCTTGAATTTGACTAACGTTGTTCTTTGCATGGAGGGTTCTTGTGGAATAGTGCCATGGTAAGTTGAGTGCCATTTTAAGAAGTTTATTTTGACTAACTTGAAGTTTTTTCAGATGCATTTTGGCACAAAAGCCCCAGACAGGGCAGGCGTACAGTAAGATAGCCTGAAAAATTACTTTTACGATGATAATTTTATTTTCATTGTTGAACTTAGAGTTTCTATTTATTAAGGAGAACAACATTTTTTTAGCTATGTTAAATTTAATAATATTATTGTTTATATGTTCTCTAAATAACAATTTTTTGTCAAGTATGACACCAAGATATTTTGCGTTACTAGACCAAGGGATAAAAAAATCATTTATTCGAAGTTGGGAGCTAGGTAAGTAACAAGAATTTCTTTTTCTAGTAAAAAAGATTGCTTGTGTTTTACCAGCATTGAGCTTAATTTTCCAATTTTCGAAATAAGATATTAAATTATTTAAGGCGCACTGTAATTTAGTCACAATGGATTGACCAAATTCATGCGAGTAAAAAACTCCTGTGTCATCCGCATAAGTAGCAATTTCGCAATTGTGGTAATTGGGCATATCTGAACAAAATATTATGTAAAGAAGAGGACCTAAAACGGAACCTTGCGGAACGCCTGCTGGAACTTCAGTAAAGTTTGAGAGCTCATTTCCTACGCAAACGCAAAAAAAACGGTTAGTAAGAAAGCTTTGAATGATTTTAATTAGATAAAGGGGAAAATTTAAGTTAATTAATTTATAGATCAAACCATTATGCCAAACTGAATCAAATGCTTTCTCAACATCTAGTAAGGCTAGGGCAGTTGATTATTTTCTATTAAAATTTTGTTTAACGTGATTATAAATCCTTTTTACTTGATGGACAGTGCTATGAAAATTGCGGAAACCAAACTGTTAATCTGGAATGATTGTATTTCGCTGCAGAAAAATCCATATCTGTGCTTTTAAAATTTTTTCAAAAATTTTACTTATGCCAATGAGCAAGCTTATTGGGCGATAGTTTTCAGGGTTGTTTAGTGGCTTGCCACGTTTTGCAGTTGGTATTACCTTAGCGACTTTCCATGTGTCGGGAAAATAGCAAAGTTTCAAGCATAAATTAAATAAAAAGCACATGTACTTTAGAGCCGGACTAGGAAGCTGTTTAAGCATTATGTTTCTTACTTCGTCAAGGCCAGGAGTTTTCCTAGGCCGAAGGTCTTTAATCAAAGATTTAACTGTTTCAACTGACACTAACTCAACGAAAACAGAATCAACAGTATACGAATTGAATTGTCTAATGGTATTATTGACTAAATTTGAATGTGATTGGCTATCTAAATTTTCAGACACAAGGTGATTGCTCAGGAAGGTTTCAGCAAAAAGGTTAGCTTTTTCTTCATTTCCTACTATTAAATTGTTATTTTTAGCCATAGGTGGAATAGGCACATGTTTCTTTTTTAAAAGCTTGGAAATATTCCAAAAAGGCTTTGAGCATTTGTCAATAGTACTAATTTTCGTAGTCCAGTTCTTGTTACGGACATTAATTAATTCATTTTGAATAATTACCGTATAACTGCGCATAATATTTAAATCAGTCCACTGTCGGTACCTACTCCAATGGGATCTGTAAAAATTTCGAATTTTTATCAAATTTAAGATATAATTTGGTATCTTGATAAAATAGTTCTTAGGTACGACCTTTGGAACTGATGATCTTACTGCATCCATAATTTCTGTATTAAAGAATTCTATTTTTTCATCAATTTGTGAGGTACCAACTGTATTGCTTAACTCACAAGATACATTTTTAAATGAGTTCCTGAGCTTGCGCTTGTACTTTACCCAATTGGCATTTTTGTAGTCAAAAACTAGGTTTGAATAAACTGGGATATTGCATGAAAGCTCAAAAACAACTGGAAGATGGTCAGAGCTAAATTCGTTTAATGTTATCGGTTGCGTTATGTATGCGGGCAAATTAGAGAGCACCAAGTCTAGTGTAGAAGGGTTACCTCTGTTCGATGTTGGAATATAGGTAGGATCGCTAGGGTAAGATATTGTTGCAGGAAACAAGGTAATGCAATCAGCCAGGATATTGCCCCAAGCATTAGCTCTATGGCAGTTCCAATTTCTATGTCTACTGTTAAGATCACCGCAAAAAATAAATTTTTCATGCATACTTACAATTTTTCTGATGTCGTTTCTGAATTTGGCACGATTTTCAGTTGAAACCGAACCACCAGGGAAATAAATACCATAAATACAAATTGATGAATCATTATCAAGCGGGATTTTGACTCCAATGTTTTCAATTACGTCAGTGGGGATTTTGTGCATCTCAAACACTTTTACAGATTTTTTTATTAAAATGGCAACCCCGCCGCCTCTTCGGTCTGCCCTATCAAGACGTAAGCAATTATAAAGGGAGTGAGAAAATTTTTCATTATTATTTAACCACGTCTCAGATAATAAACAGATATCAATTCTATTCGAAACTAAATAATTAAAAAGTTCAATATATTTATTACGGATGCTTCTGCAATTCCAAAACAATATCTTTAGACGAGAACTAGTCATTAATTCCCACTATACAAATATTTAATAGCTAATTGTGCTATAACGTTAAATTGTTCTTCTTTTGAAGTGCAAGGTTGTGTTATTGCTACTGCCGAAAATAAGGCTGTTGAGGGAGAAACAGACTGCCGCCAAAAATTATTATTAGATGAATCAGGTTTTGTTGTTATTGTTGTTGTTGTTGTTGTTTTCGCTCCCACGCTTTGTGCTTGAGATTGCATACGGTGAGAGGTAGGAAGAGGTGGGAACTGCATTAGATTGTTGACATACTGTTGTCTAGTAGATGTTGACAAGTTGTTGACGTTACTTAAGCGAGAACTTCTTTTATTTAGATTTTCTCTGATCTGCAAAAAAGCCATGCGGCTTGAACAAGAAATGTCAGTCGACTTATGGTTATTGTTACAATTTGCACATTTAATTTTTTCGACTGTGTGACAATCAGCAGTTTTATGCTTTCCAGCACAATTTGCACATTTTGTTTTGATATTGCATCCTCTTTCTCCGTGTCCGAACATCTGACAATTTCGACATTGAACTGGCTTATTTTTAATTTTGCGTTGATAGTCCCAATTAACAACTGTGCGAAATAAAGTTTTTACGTTTTTACGCAGATCGTTTAATTTAATAGTACCGCTCTTAAAATAAATAATTTAGAGCGTGTCGGTAAAGTCATAATTTTTTTTATCACTGTTTTAACTTCTTTGCACTTCAAGTTTAGTGCAATAAGTTCGTTTTTTACATCATTGGATGACTTGCTTTCCAGACCATATAAAACGACTTTGAAAGGTCGCTCGTGCTTCATGTGTAAAAAACTGACAGTTGTGTTCTTTTAACACAGTAGAAATAACATTATATGTATCAATATTATCACATATTATTTTAATACCGATTGAAAGTTTTTTAATACAATAGTTTGTTAGCTGTTTTTGCTCAAATAGCTTATGAACGAAATCACTGTTTTTAGCTAACACTTTTATAGGAGGAATTGACACTTTTCTAGCTTTTTCCACTATAACTTCATCAATGTCTTCAATATCTGAGTCATCATCAGATATCATTTGGAGAGGTCTGAATTGTTGTTGGGTTTTGGAACCGATTTAAAAGAATTTACAAGAGAGAGGTAAAGAACACGTCAGACGCAATCGAAAGCCGCTACTCAACCCTGCTGTTTTATTAAAATGTAATTTATATTGATCTAAATACTTTATTTTCAAATCGATTGTATCTGTTTTATACTTTCTATTAGCTGATTTCTTTATGTTTTAAACATTCTTCGCTATTAAACATAGTTAAATAATTGTACAAAGAAGTAACATTTGGTATCATAAAAAAATGTATATAATTTATTTGTAATGAAAATAAATGTTTATTTTCTATCGTATTTTGGTTTTTCTATTTTAATTTTGTTTAATAGTTCGAGCTTTAATTTTTTATCATCTGTTATCTTAACTATGCAGTAAAGTTCCGCTACACGCTGTCTTGTTTTTACAGCCTTTCCTCCTCTCGGTCTTCTTGTGGTTTTTTGTTCTATGGTTGAATTGGTTTGTGTTTTCTTCTGCCTTTGTTTGTATTCTTCTGTTGTTATAGGTTTTGGCCCAGCAGACTTTGGGGTTAGGTATGTATACCGGATTTGGAATTTGTTATATTAATGGTTGCGGCACGTATTCCTCATGTATGGTTTTATTGAAATCCTGGGCGTTTTTCAGCAATTTCGCGAATAGTTTGTCGAATTCGGTGGACATATGATTTTTTTTTGTTTTAAATTTTTAGTTAAAAAAAATGTAAAAGTATTTTCGTAGTGGTCGATATGGCAATTGACTGCATAAACGTTTAATTTAATATACAAAAATTTATGACAAAATTTATTTGTTCGAAGTCCAGAAAAGTTGGCAGGATCGCCATGTAGGGTAAGACTGAATTTCTTCCTTTAGATTCAAAGAAACTTTTCGATGACTAATCGAAAAGTTACTTTGGTGGTTTTAGAGCGCACCAACGCTCATGTAAGTATGGCTTAAGTGCCGCGATTATTATTCAGCTAAAGAGCTGTGTTGAGAACATTAAATGACAACGAGAGCTGGTTAGCTCAAAATTAGTTTTAGTTAAATTCTGATCTTTATTTTAAAATGTATTGGCTTATAAACTTTTTTTACAAATATTTTTCTTACAATAATTTTACCACTATTTCCAAGACTCCTCTTTTAATTCCAATATTTATATATTGAATTTGAAAAAACAATAATCGACCAATCACTTTAAGTTTATTAACCTTTCTAAATTTTCCCCACTAATTAATATTTTAAACATCATTTATTGGTTCGCTCGAATTCTTAACCTTGACTTTAAAGTGTCATCGGCACTTGTTCAACTTGTTGCCGGTTGTTGTTGCTTTGTGTTTTTCTGTGCAATGCACTTGTAACACAACACTCGCTGTCGCACTTCAGTTTTAGCGGCGTCTAGCGGTACAAGCTAAAAGGGTCCTAAATGCATTTCGTCAGAATTCGAGCTGCAATTTATTATGTTTTCTTTTAGGTTTTTTATATCTTTGAAAATTTGGGAAATCGTCAACGTATTCTGTTGCTGTTTTTTTTATTATTGCCACATGTTAGACAATTGTTGGTCATTAAAGTGAAGGTCTCTTTGGGTGGTCGTTTGAATTGTAAAGTGTGTACATGTGTAAGTACACTACAAGGTTAGAACAATTAATTGCTCTTACGAATTTTTAGCACGAGGCAAATAAGATTTCTGATGAAGATTTCTGATGAAGCCTGTAGCAGGGCCGAAATTGCAAATATGACAAATTGTCGAACACCAATCAATATTGAAATAAATAAGAAGCAACTAGAACAGATGGCAACCTTTGCAGAGTTGATGGCTGTGATCTATAAATAGCATACTGCGTTAAAAGTCAGTAGAAGGTCTATGAGAGTTCTGGATCAAAAAAGCGTGTATTTCCTTATGGGCCTCCAAATTCACAAAATTGTGAGAAGCAGCGCAGTCGGCAAGTTGCTTATCAATGTTGTCCCATGTAAACGTGTTGTTGTTGTTATAAATTGGAGATAAGCATGTAAGACGGATGGGCAGACAGACGGACAGATGGACAGACGGACGGACAGACAGGCAGACAGATGGATGGATGGAACGTGTCCAGGCGGTTTAAGTGCCATGTTGTTGTTGTTGTTAAAGAATGATGATAGGTACGCAAGACGTACAGATGGAGGACGGTTGGACGAATATACGTATATGAATGTGTATGTATATGTATGTATACATATGAACTCTTTGTAGGATGGCTGAAGTGTGTTGTTGTTGTTACATATAAATCAGAATTTTCAAGTTTAAGGTGATAAACCTTCAGCTTCATAGTAAGCGTAATAAGCTTGCCAAAAACCACAAGTTTAAGATAAGGAAACAGTGAAGAAGTCTAATATTTTTTCTATGCTTTTTAATATAATATGTTTATGAATTTAAGTCGTTACAAATTTTAAGTTAAAGATGATAAGCCCAAGCTTCATAGTAAGCATAGTAAGCAAGCCAAAAACTGCATGTTCATGATAAGGGGGCAGTGTAGTTGTTAAGCATTTTAATAAATTTAATATGAGTTGGTTGACTAATGTAAAAACAAAGTATGAAAACAGCAACGGCGGCTGCGGCGGCGACTTGGGTTAATGATAAGTTAAGCTAGAGATTGAAAGCGTCATCGTAACCATGACCATACGCAACTATGTTGATATAAATAAAACAAAATGAGTTGATGAATCATTATTGTTCTTTTATTGATTTGTTATATATATAAATTGTGAAAAAAATTGATTTTATATTTAAATTATTCTTATGATTTCATGTGCTAGTAGAAACTTTATTATCCTTAAAAGAGTTATCTGAATATTTTTCAGTTTTTAATATTGTATTATTATTAGTCGATTGAAGTATTTTTTTTAATGGGTTTGTTATTGGTTTAAAAGTCTTTTCTAATAGCTTATCATTTGCAACTACTCCGAGCTGAAGACTTTTATACTTCTTTTTCAAAATATTTTGAGTCTTAATAAGATTTTTAACTAAATTTTCATTCATTTTGATAGCCAAAACAGAAAAAAGGTAAACAGACCAGAGTAATAAATTTAGTAAAAATCAGTCTTAGCTGATAGTAATACACCGGCAGTATTGAATAGTTTGGTTGTCGGATATTTAATAATGCAGGCCAGTTTTTGCAGTTAGCTGTTTAATAGTACAGATCAGTTTAGTAAAAGTTGATATACTAATTTCAAAATAGCAATACTGTTTCTTTTATAAACTTATAAATAAGTCAAATCCTTTCCTATAGCGACCATTATTAATGGGGTCATCCTTATTAATTACTAGAAAGCCATATTTTTCTTTCCAACATATTGAACATAACTCGTGAAATGTATTAAAAGACATATCAGACCCAACATGATCATTATAAATGTGTTTAATATTCATTTCATCTTGTTTAAACATTATAATAATATTAGCATTATCACGAATCAGGTGTTTTGGGATACGTGTGTAACTTTGACATAAGTAAAAACTATCAACGTCGTTATGACGCCCCATGCAGAAGTATGATCGCATATGATTTTGTTTCTAGCAAGCTACATCATCGAAAATAAATATTGAGTTTGGTTGTATTTCGTTTGGAGATATGATGTCATCATTATTGGAAAATGTTGAAAATTTTATCTCCTTAATAGGTTTTATTAGCCGCTCCAAGTATTTATATTTAGGCTGCTCTGCCGACTTTGAGTATAAGTAAATATTTTTAAATTTCAGTCCATTAGGTATTTCAATAAGACTTATCATTACATTAGTTTTTCCACAATTTGAAGGTCCAAAAATAAGTCCGCGAATAGAGTTCGGTAGCAATGAACTGTGTCGTATTCCATTTGATGTATTTAAATTTGAATCAATATTCTTTACGGTAATCGATTTATGTTGTTTTAAGAATCGCATTATGAAAACTACTAAATGATAGCATATATAAACAGGGTATTTTATTGGTGATACTGATACTGCTGCAGCTACTGATACTGATACTGCTGCAGCTACTGATACTGCTACTGCTACTGCTACTGCTACTGATATTGCTACTGATACTGCTACTGCTACTGATACAGTATCAGTATCACTGATCATCAGTGATACTGTACTGATGATCACTGATGATCACTGATGATCAGTGATACTGTACTGATACTGTACTGATACTGTATCAGTAGCAGTAGCAGTATCAGTATCAGTATAAGCAGCAGTATCAGTATCAGTAGCAATATCAGTAGCAGTCCGTCTGTCTGCTCATCTGTCTTACATGCTTATCTCCAATTTATAACAACAACAACACGTTTACATGGGACAACATTGATAAGCAACTTGCCGACTGCGCTGCTTCTCACAATTTTGTGAATTTGGAGGCCCATAAAGAAATACACGCGTTTTTGATTCAGAACTTGCTCTAAGCTTGTTAAGAAGAACGCCGATCTATCCAAGCTACGTTTCGTCAATTTTAAGCTAGGTGTACCTGCACCTTTAATTAATAAAGCGTTCGACAAAACGATGTGGCCGCTTTCGCTTAAAATAACACATTTCATTTCTGAGCCAAAAAACTTGGTTTTCGACATATCATCGAGTCCTCCGCTAATTTAAGCACAACCACTGCTGTTAATTTTCGGCAAATTTCTTCACTGCACCAAATAGCAACATCAACAATAACAAATGAGCCAGCACCGCTTTTTCCAAATTTTTCGAATGGTTTTTTCTCTTCGCCGGCGACTCATGCATTAACATCGATTCTTACAACAAAAATTACAACAACATCAACAACAGCATTGCAGCCAGCCAATCTCTTGTTTCAACACTCTGTTTCTTTTTTCTCTTCACCTGCTAGTTCAATGGTTAACGTGTTATCATCAATAACTGCAACAACGACTGCAACAACGACAATAACATCAACTTCAGCATCAGTTTTGCCAGCAGTGTCTTCTGATAGAATAACACACTCTCCTACGCCTGTGCTTGTAGCAGAGCTTGCACCGCAAGCCCTACAGTCAGTAGTTGCGAGCCATAGAAGCGATGTTAGGCAGCAGTCTGATTATTCTATTTACTACCAAAATGCAAATGGCATTCGTTCCAAATCTTTGCAATTTTTAATGGCGATGTCACTTCAGGATTACGATATTGTGGTAATTACTGAGACATGGCTTCAGGATGATATTCATGATGCAGAATTTTTCGGCGATTTCTATAATGTCTTCCGTCTAGATCGCTGTCCTGTCATATCAGGTCGTGTGAAAGGTGGAGGCGTACTAATAGCTGTTAAAACAAACCTCATTAGTCATTATGTAGCATTACCTAGTAACAGAAGGCTAATAGAACAAATCTGTGTGAGAGTTGATTTCCAAAATAATAATTCTATTTACTTTTTAAACTCTTATATCCCTCCAAATAGTTGTTATGAGTTATACAAAAATCATTTAGACAACATTGATTTTATTTCCAATTTGTTGGATATTGGATGTTGGATATTTGTTTTAGGAGATTTTAACCTCGGTACTATATCTTGGATTTTTGAATGTAAAAATTTATTACCATATAATTTTAAAACAGACATTGAAACTTTATTATTTATTAGTTTATCATTTCGTTTCTAATACAATAAGGTTTTTTTGTCTAATGGTTTCAATCAATTAAATTATATTATGAATGATATTGGTAGAATTTTAGATCTAATTTTTGTTACAAGTGATTTGAAAGCCAATTGTGAACTAAATTTGTCACCAATTTCTAATAATAGCATCCACCATAAAGCATTAACTATTAAATTTGAATTTTATAAGTTCAGTTCTGTTGAACCAGTATTTACTGACCAGCTTGACTTTTCGAAAGGAAACTTTAATATGATTAATAACTTTTTAAGCTCTTGTGATAGGGATTATCTCGATTCTTTGAATGATCCTCTCGAAGTGAATAATTACATATGCGACAAAATGTTGTTTGCAATATCTTTATATATTCCTAAAAAGAAACTGGTATTAAATAACAAACCACCATGGTTTAACGCACGGCTTTCGAAATTAAAAAATGTTAAAAACAAAGCGTTTAAAAAAATTCAAAAAAACAAATTGTCATTCAGATCATTTACATTTTATTCAATTGAGAAATGAGTTTAATTTTTTACATAAGTTTTTATAAAACCAGTACATTTTACAGACTGAAACCCAGTTAAAAGCAAATCCAAAGCCTTTTTGGCTTTACATAAATGCGAAGTGTAAAACGAATGGTTTTCCGACAAATATGAGGTTCATGGACTGTAATTCAAACAGTACAGTGGAGTCATGCAATTTATTTGCAAAATTCTTTTAAGATGTTTACGAAAACTATAATACCCCAGCCGTTACGGATTTTTTAAATTTTGAAACTCACAGCACTGATTTCGTTGATGTTTTCGTAGTTTCAGAAAACGATGTTTCCGAAGCTATTTTGTCTTTAAAACCAAGCTTCAAACAAGAGAAAGGAGGGTTTCCTCCAATGTTTTGTAAAAAGTGTTTAGTAAATAAAATTAAACCCATTACATATTTATTTAACTTATGCTTTAGTTCGGGTAGATTTTTAGATAGTTGGAAAACTTGTCTAATTGTTCCCATATATAAATCTGGTGACCGCAGCGATACATGTAATTATAGAGCAGTTGTTAAGCAATTAACTTTTACTAAAATTTTTGATCAGATTATCAAAAATAAGTTATATGAGCAAGTTCATGCGTCTATTAGTAATGTACAACATGGTTTCCTACCCGGTAGATCCACTTGCATGAATTTGACATTAATCTCTAAAAACATAGTTGATACTATGGTTGATCGCTGTCAACTTGATGTGGTCTACACGGATTTTACAAAGGCTTTCGACAAAGTTGATCATTCCATTTTAATGTGGGCTTTCGGACATACTTTTGAAATTTTTCAAAAGTTTTCTATCTAATCGTAAGCTCCTAGTTAAAATTGATTCAACGGTTTCTGAAATTGAAATTACAGCTTCTTCGGGTATTCCGCAAGGAACACACTGTGGTCCATTATTGTTTTGAATTTTTATAAACGATCTGCCGAGTTTATTCTAGGTTTCTCAATGTTTGTTGTTTGACGATGACGTAAAACTATTTAAAAAGATTTCTACTACTTCTGATTGTGTGCTGTTGCAGAGTGACTTAAATATTTTTAGTGAATGGTGCTCAAAAAAAAATTTGAACTTGAACGTTAATAAATGCTGTGTAGTTTCTTACACGAAGTGTATTGAGACAATTGCTTTTGACTATTCAATTTTTGACTATAATTGTGATCTTGTCCGTAAACATGAAAATAAAGATTCAGGTGTCATTTTCGATGCTAATTTTAGTTTTAAAATTCACTACCAATATGTGGTTTCTAAATCCTATGCTATGCTAGGTTTCATAAAAAGAAATTCGCAGAGTTTTAAAGACCCAATGACCATTAAAGCTCTGTATGTGTCTTTAGTTCGTAGTACACTTGATTACTGTGCAATTATTTGGGATCCATATTACGCGGAACATTCTAATCGTATTGAAAAAATTCAGAAACATTTTACAAATTATGCACTTAATAAAATGCATTGGCCTGATGGTCTCCCATCTTATGAGGCTAGACGTAAATTTCTTGGGTTGCAGTCTTTAAATGATAGACGTTAATATTTTACATTACTATTTGTTCATAATGTTTTATCTGGTAAAATTAATTGTCAAAGTATTTGTAGTCTATTCGTTTTCCATCTTCCAACAAGAACTTTAAGAAATCATCGGTTATTTGATGATAGAGTTCATAGAACTAACTATGCTTTAAACGAACCTATTGCCAGATGCATACGTTTATGTAATAATTTTTCACCATTTCTCAATATTAATCTTAGTCTTAATGAATTCCGTTTAAAATTATTTATACTATTTAATTAAGTTTATTTTTATTAATGAAATGATTAATTTAGCACTTAGTCTGTATTGGTCTGTAAGATTCTAAATCTGTAGACCGTATATAAATAAATAAAAAAATAAAAAAATAAAAAAAATAAAGAACTCTCATAGCCCTTCTACTAAAGTCATTGATTAATTAGCTGATTTGAACGTAAAATTCTTAAGAATTTGTTCAAACATGTTTAAAATCATATACGACCTTAACAAGGAGTTGATCACAACTTAATCACTCGAAGACTACTGAAGAGGAAATGAAGAGGAAAAAATATTTTAGATTTTATATAACAGTATAGATAGACTGTAATACATAGAGACTTGAGACTTTTTTAAGTAAATAATTTAAAGAACAATATTCCAAAACACCAACATTTTTGCAATTTATTGAAGAAAAAAAATCAAAGTGCATATAAATTAGGCTACTTGTCGCTAATACCTTAACTTATATTATAAAGTTTGGTAAATATTTTCGCCGCTACGGGGATCAAAAGGGTTAAATATGACAGCGTTTTTTAAAAAATCGCGTTTAATTTTTCCTATTGGGCCAAACTTAATAATTATAGTAAAGGTTGTTGCCTTATTAATATAATTCATGTATTTATTGTATATTATATATTATTAATAAAAAAGGGTAGTTATTAATATGCACTTTAATTTTTTTTTCTTGCTGAAAAGGACAACTTTTTTAGGCCACATAGCGTGAGGAAGATGCATTTTAAAACAAATAAGAAAGGTATTTTGGAATATTGTTTTTTATATTATTTACGTACAAAAATGTTGTCTCTATGTATAATCTTTTCGCAATATATTTTTTAATCGAGTCATTTTATTTTTGTTCCAATGTGGAATGTCATCTAAAGATCTTTGTTGTAACCATAAACACACAACGGCTCCTATGTTGCGCTGAGAGTTGCTCTCGGTGCACTTTAAAATTCGTTAATTTCAGGGGGAGAGGGTTTAACCCCCAAAATCCCCCTGCGTACGCGGCTGGGTTACTGTAACAGCAATATCATTGCTTGCATTGCTCTTATTGGCTGTGACACTATGTTTGACTTGAATGTAATTCGATCAGCATTGCTGTAACAACGTTGAAGGAATGACTGAAAGAGAACAAATTATTTGGGTTTATAAAATATACGGTATTGTGGCCATGATGTGCCACTACTTTATTCTCAATAATTTTTGGAGACATTGAAATTCTAAAAGCTAATCTTACCTTATTTTTAGAACTGTTTGGTTTTTGATGATTATCTTAATAAGTTGGAATATATTTCTTATATTTCAAATAATGCTGAAAAGATTTTTATTGGATTCAATTTGTATCGAAGTGGATACCTCGTTCCTTTCTTGGAAAAATGCATTTCCAGCTATCAGTATTTGCTTATCAAAAAATCGTTCCAGTGGGAAAGTTTATGAATATTTAAAAAAATCGGATATATCGCTTCATACTAATTTCGCTAAAAGTATTCATGAATACATTTTTGCAAATCCGAACAATTTACAGTTAAATGACGAGCATTGCATTGGATTGAACTCCACTTGTGGCATCAATATTACAGAAATAAGATATCAGGTAAGCACAAATATAGTATCATAAGCAGATACAATTTTTGGTAGTTTTGTAATTGGCGAGACTTTATTTATGTTACAATTAATTATATTTTTAAATGTGTCTGTATCTTTTCGATAGCTTTGCATTAAATTTTCTAACATGAACAATCTTAAAAACAAAACACTTCAAAATAATTCTTTCAAAAATTTATAAAACCTGTAACAAGTAAAGATAAAGTCAATAATTATTTAATAATGTAAAATAATTAAAATTTAGAGACACAAGTTTCTTAAATGTGATTACAATTTAACTTAATATTGACTTGTTTATCAATTTTAGAATGTGCGTAAAAAGGTTATTATGGGTACAACAACTTCAAATGAATAAGTTTGGATTTTGTTATATATAAAAATTTTTAGGAATCTAAACCCAAAATCCATCTAAACCAGTGTCGGGCAGCTTTGCACACCTATACTTTCTCATATTGAGTATGTATTAATGAGCGCTTTAAAGCTCACACTGAAAACAAAGTAGTGCTAAAGCGCTTTTTGCAGAAATTTTACTAGGCATTTTGGAATTTTTTTTTCTCGGATTTGTATTGCGAAATTAAATTAATAAGTAGTGGACGGAATGTCAAAAGGAAACAGACCGACAGACGGATAGTGTGAGATACAGGTAAGCAAACGGAAATGTAAAAAGGCCTGCTAATAGTAAAAAACATATATGTTTTTTTTGTGTGCTTATGCTGCTTATTGTGATTTGCCAAGGCTAAATTGACAGCGTAAGATGCTTTCATTATATGTACTTGGAACTGATTACTATATGATATGTAAACATGCCGCTTTTAAATAATTATTTATTTCTCCATCGCATGCCCCACAATTACCTTATATTGGCCATGAAAATTATCGTAATGCCTTCGTATGCATAATTTTTTCATTTTACCTCTTTGTTGCCGCGCCATGTCATTATTTTCTAAAAATAAACAACTTTTTCATACATACTTCCATTTGCATACATACAAATTTTGCATACATACAATTTTATACAGTGTAATCTTAAGTTATATCTATGTCGATACGCAATAACAGCTTAAGTCTTATTTCAAAGTTTTCCATCGCCATATAAGTTATATGAAAGGTTCTTTTGTTTTTGCGTCATATCTTTGGCTAAGGTCATGCTAGAAGTTCTAGATTTTGTGTGTTCCAAATGATATATACGTTAAACACAATTATATCAATAACTTAGTTCTGTCTTAAATCGACTTAAGCTATTATTGCTTATCGACACAGATATAATATAATATATTCAAGGAACACGCAAGCGCAGATCTTACCTGCTTGACATTCGCTTGAACACTGAAGCTTTGAGCGTTCTGTAGGTGAGATAAATACATATTTTACTGCACAAACACAATCTCAAGTGTGCAAAGCTGCCCGACACTGATCTAAACCCATAATGTATTTGAAAACAATTTGCTTAAAACATTTATGGAAGTATTCTGGAGTTCCGGCCTAATTTTCGAGGTTTATTTTAGGAATTTTTATTTATAACAAAATAATATACAATCATTTAAATGTCTTGAAGTAAAACTTCCTTAGCACCGTTGTGATTTGAAACTGATGAAACGCAAAATGACACACAAACTTGTTATTTTTATTTTTTGAAAGACTCCAGGGATAGTATTGGGAAATAGAGGGGAGCTTTTTTAAACAATTCTTTCAACTTATTGCGTACAACAGTGATTATTTAAAGCCATTATGCATTTTGTTAAATAGTATCCCGAACTTATTTTGATCACGTTTTCTGAGTCGCCCATTTGACTTACCCGGACTAAAACTGAAAACTTTTTGTTAGTTAATAAGGAACTTTTGGAATAATTTTTAAAGTAAAACTCCACTGAGATATTTCAATTACTTTTAAAATTGATTTAATTAATAAATTAATTAAGTGATTATTAAATACACATTCCTTACTTAAGGGATATGAACAGTGTAAACGTCTGAATTTTAAGTGTTTTTTGTTTATTTTAAAAAAAGAAATCAGTTTGATGGATTTATATCCAACTTTGTACGCATCTTAAGAACATTTATGAGTACTTAAAAAAATTTCATTTTTTGTTTTTATATGGTATATTTTTGCATAATGGTCCTTTGAAAATGGTACCTCTAGAATCTGGCTTGTTGCGTTGATAGCAATTCGTTCACATGTATCAACTGAGAAAGGTTAGGTTAGGTAAAAATGGTTGTGTACCGTCACCGTATTTTTTGTTTTTATTTGGTATATTTTTGCATAATGGCCCTTTGAAAATGGCACCTCTTGAATCTGACCTGTGGTGTTGATAGCAATTCGTTCACATGTATCAACTGAGAAAGGTTAGGTTAGGCAAATAGGGTTGTGCACCATTACCGGCGCTTCCGCGGGGCCTACAGGTCTATTGCAAATCCCTTTTTATTTTTATCGTAGTACCATTATTTCGATTATTCCTCAAACCAGCCGGTGCTTTTTATGAACCTCCAGATGTGTAGCAAAGGTGTGTTCGCTAAATCTTCCAGGTCTTTGAAAAATCTGTTCCCCATATATCGGAGTCAACGATTCTGTAGACTTGGAAACTCGCATAGAAGGTGAATTATTGTTTCTGTTTCTTCCGGATCCTTACAGCTCCGAGAAAAGTCTGGGGCTGTTATGTTTATGCTATTGGCCATTACCTCAATGGAGCAATGACCTGTTAGAACTCCCACAAGAATCCGGATTTCTCGTTTGGCCAAAAGCAGAAGGCTTCGTTTTCTTCTCATTTAGCTCCGGCCAGAGCATTCGAGATAAGTTGCAGTCACCTCTGGATGCCCAGTTAGTGTTAGCATTATCTCTGGCTTTAAGGTCTATACTAATTTTGACGACGCCTATTGGAATGTACACATCTGTATAAGCTATGTTTGTACTTGCGGTTACTCCACGCCTGCCAGTTCATCCGCTGCGTCGTTGCCTTCGATATTGCTATGTCCGGGAACCCAGCATAGAGTAACGTTGTGAGTATTGCAGATACTGTTCAGTGCCAGTTTACAGTTTTGTACCGTTCGAACCTTCGTCATTTTACTATTCAGCGCTTTGATGGCCGCTTGGCTATCCACAAAAATGACAACCCTTATGGTGGTAAAATTTTTACTATGAATGGCCTTTTCAATTTTGTATATTTCTGCCTGAAAAACGCTACAGTAATCGGGGAGTTTGTAGGACTCTTTGATTTGTAGCGTTTCTCAATATACACCTGATTCAGTTCCGTTTTCCATTTTGGAAACATCAGTATATAATTGGAGATTGCCATTGAATTCTACGGCCATTTCTTCAAACTCTTGTCTATTGGGTATGGATGTGGTGTATTCTGTGACGAATCTCACACTGGGTACGATATAGTCAGTTGCTCTTTTTGATTCCTCGGTTCCAAAGAGATTAAGAATAGATGGATGTCCGAAAGTGTTGTTTCTCCAGGCTTGTGTTTCTTTGAGGTGAATTGCGCTTTTGGTCGCCGAATACTTAAGAACCACTTCTATGGGGAGAAGATTTAGCATCATTTCCAGACCCACCTGTGGCGTTGATCTCATGGCTACAGTTATTTCAATGTATGCTAACCTTTGCGCTATCTTCTACCATACAAGAGAGCCGTAGGTAATAAGTCTTACGATTGCTGTATACATCCAGTGGATTATGTGCGCTTGCATTCCCCATTTTCTGACGAAGACTCTCTGACATGCGTAAAGAGAGCATAGTACTTTTTTCTTCCTTCTTTTGTGTTGCGTTTCCAGCTCAGCTTGTTATAAAGGATAATTCCAAGATATTTAGCTTCCGTGGAAAGCTTCAGAGTTACTGCGTTCAGTTGCGATAGTTAAAAATTTTCTATTTTTCTTCTTCTTGTGCACAGAACGAGTTCGGTCTTTGTTGGGCTTATACCCAGTCCATTCGATTCTGCCCACCACGATAGCTCATTCAATGCCCCAGTCATTAGTGCGCTAACTGTTTGCAGGTATTTCCCTAGGATGGCGACGTCATCAGCATAGGCTACCACTTTTGTTCTACCAGTTTTGAATGTAGTTAGAATTTTGTCAAGCACAATCAGCCACAGCAGCGGGGATATGACTCCTCCTTGCGGTGTGCCTCTTGTAACCTCTTCCTTACCACTCTCATTTCCATTTGTGAGTTTATACGTCTGCTCTTGAGCATGTTATAATCCCACTCTGCTATTTTACTGTTGACTCCTTTGTTTACTAGAGCATTCTTTGTGGAATCTGTATTCACATTGTTGAATGCGCCTTCGATGTCCAAATGCTTAAATATATATGTTGGTTTTTAGTTACGTAATGAAGTAAAGGTATATATAGGTTTCTCCCTTCCGACGACCCCCTAATTTTGCATATTCGAATGTGGTTTGCATATTCGATTTAACATTTATTTGCTTTAAGAACATGAAACTTATGTCTTATATAAAGAAAATTCTTCTAAGAATTCTAAAGAAAGCTGATGCTTGAACATTCATGATCAATCTTGTCGAGAACACTTCCGTTCCCATGTTCAAAATTCATGCTGTTGACGTACGGAAGAATTGTCTAGTTCAAGCAATATGCAAGAGAAATAGATGTAAGAGCTTTTGTGCTAAATGCAATAAAAATGTTCGCGAAAAATGTATTTCAAAAACAGAGTTTATATGTAAAAAATGTTTTCAATGAAGTTTTAAATAATAAATCTTTTAATTCAATTTAGTTGGAACCGTTTTTTTTTGCAAAAAGCTTAAGTTTTTTATGTGACTAAAATTGGCTCACTTCAGTAAAAATAGGTATATAATCAACACCCGTTAATCTAGTGTTGATGATACCCGGGACCGATGGGTCTTTGAATAGCGTCTTTTGAAGTCTGGCAGCTTCACTGGTATCCTCAATGGACTCGCAGAAATTTGTCCAATATGTTCGCTTAGCTATTCTTACTTCTCTTATATAGGCATTTAACATGGATCGTTATGCTGTCCAGTCTTGCTCAAGCCTGCTTAACTTTGCTTTCCGGTGAAGTTTTCTGACATCTGATCGCCTCTTTTTAAGGTCGCTGGTGCACCAACTCGCAGTTGTAGGTTTGCGACCTCGAGACTTTGGGCAGAACTTTTTGAAAGCCTGGTTAAATTTTCCCGTTATTAACTCGACTGCATTGTTAATGGATGCGTCGTTTGGGAGATATTTTGTGTCAAGGTCTGCATTATTTCTGCTTATTCAGACTGAATACCTATCCCAGTTTGTTTTTAATGCATTTCTTAATCGTGTCCTTGTGTGAGAATCATAGTCGATGATAAGAGGATCATAAAGTGGTCGGAAAACGACTCCTTTTGTGAAACCTCCCAGTTATCGACTATAGCCTGTCTTGAATTGCTCGCTAAAGTTAGATCAATTATCTCTTCCCTGACTATATTCTGAAAAGTTGGCTTATTGCCCCTATTACATAGATTAAGGTCTGTGGTAATGATAAATTCGAAAATACACTCACTCCTTTTATTGATATTCGTGCTGCCCCATTGCGAGTGATGGGCGTTTGCGTCACAACGGATGACCAGGAATGTCCTCCTTGTGTTAGCGTATTCTGCCAACTCGCGGACTGTTTGCACTGGTGGGTTTTCTTCTTCATAGCGCATGTACGCGGAACAGAGGATCAGTTTTGCTGATGTGGTAGAAATACTGATGCTGAATCTAGGTAGAAAAATCATGTTAATGGATTTTTTTGCAAGCATGCAGCTCCTTATCTTACCTTCATTTAAAGAGTGAAACAGGTTGTACTGTTTCGACCATAGGCCTTGGATCTTGTTGTTGTAGATCTAGAGTTCCTGGATGAGGGCCACATCTACATTCTCCTCGGACATGCACAGCATCAAGTCGTCGGTTGCTGCTTTACAGTGATGCAAGTTAATTTGCACCATTTGCAGCTTCCTCCTCTTCTGAGCTATTGCTGATTCAGCCTCTTCACCTTAATGGTTCCGAGGCCAAATTTTAGCATGTCCGATTGCTCTTTTAGCCCCCCTGTGGAGGCAGCGTCTACAGAAAAGAGAAGAATTTTCCCTTCGCTGCAGTGACTTTTCTGCGACCTAACTAGCTTCCACTCTGAAATTTCGGCGTCTGAGAAAAAAAACGAAATAGATTTTCTAAATATATATTATTGGCTATAGCCGGACGTGTGGACTTTTCAAAATATTGCTTAGAAAAAAAATCAACATTTTGACGTATTTTTAATAGAAAATTGTTTATAAAAATTAAATAAATAAAGTTAAAAAAACGGCTACGTCAGGTCGAAAAAGAACATTTTTTCAACAAAACCCATTTTGAATCAAATCGATCGAACGATAACTGTTTTAGCTATGCTGTCAACCAGGTCAAAAACAGTGATTTTGAGTAAACGGCGTTTCAAATTTTGGAAGCGCTAAAAGCGCTCGAATTGCATGACAGCATTTGGCGCTCTTTTCGAATACTTATCATTCGAATTTTCACTTGAAACTTGAGATACATATTCTTGGTTGTGTAAACTAATAATTTATGAAAAAAATGTATTTTATTTTAAAATTTAATACTGTTAAAGTACAATTTTCTTAGTGTAAAGATAGTTTTTCTTCTCGTGTATATTCGTATCTACTTTTAATAGAAGGAAAGTTTCTGTCGTGATCTTGATTCCTTCCATTTTAATTAAATTAAGATTTAAAAGTTAATTCTTTGTTTCAAATGCTTGGTCGTGGGGGTTTGTTTGGTTGTTGACAATGTCCGCCAACGTGTTAAACTAAATGTTTTTGTGTTTAATGACAATTTAATTGAAATAAAAATAAAAAAAAACAACTATGAGTGTTTAAAAGAAAAGAAATAATAAAAATTAAGGAAGAAAAATAAATAAAAAAAATTAAACAACAACAACATAACAGCAGCTCTAACAATATCATCATCAACAGCACAGTAGCAAAACCAGTTACGCAGAGAACCGCTGATACTCCTATCGAAATCCAAACAACTGCTGTTAAACTACACCCTTTTTGGACAAACAGTTCAGGCGCATGGTTCGCCCACACAGAAATTCAATTCCAAACGAAAGCGATAAATGTCGACAGAACTTAATACGAATATTTAGAAACTGCATTACCACAAGAAGTCATAGTTACGGTACTGAATTTTATCCGAAATCCAACGATTAAAAGCTTGTATGGGGGCTTAAAAAGATTTTAATAGATCGACTTTCGTCGAGCGAAAATAAACGATTCGACCAAATTCCTTCGGGTTCTGAGATGAGTGACCTATCTCCGTTCTTTCGTTCGCTACTCTTGTTAGCTGGTTCCACAGTCAGTAGAGATTTAATCTACAAATTATGGTTGCGAAAACTAGCAAAGAGCTTAAATATCGTTTTGACCGGGTCAGGTCATAGCGAACTAGACGTTCTACTCAAACTCGCGGATAATCTATGGGAAATTATAGCTCAAAGCGAAATTTCCGCTATAACCAAGAAAGATTTTGGAAAGTTTTAACAAATTATCGCTTGAAGTTCAAGAGCTCAGAAGTGAACAACATAATTACTCTAGCTCAAGAAACTCCAATTTTCGAGATTTCTCTAGACGTCGATTACTGCAGAGAAGCATATCACGTCAACGACCAGCCAACTGGGTATGCAGATACCATTACAAATTCGGTAGGACAGCTAGGATTTGTGAACAGCCAAGAACATGGCTGTTCTTTCATTCAAAACAATACAACATCAAACCACACTACACATACACTAACAAACTAAGAAACTCCATCATTTCAACGGCTAATGATGGACGTTCAACGACACTCACTTGTCGTTAGTTTATATCCGACAAAGACTATAACTCTTTTAATTGACAGTGGCGCAGAAGTTTCGGTAGTTTGATAAATTCAAATTTGGCAAGAAAACTTCCGACATTATTTTGACAGCAGGTAATGGAAGCAAAATTTTTACATTTGGAAACAAATTATTTAACCCTGGTTAACCAATCACATTTCTAATACGTTATAAACAAGGTTAGTCGATTCGACTAACACGCTCCAAAACTCGTTTTAGAGGAGCTGTTGGTACAAAAAATACATTAGCTATGCATATTCTATTAGAAATAAAAAAAAACATTACTATTGATCTTTGTGTTTTTTTTTAATTTTTTAAATATTTTCATAAGATACTTATTTCATCAGTTCGAGATATATCACATAAGATTATAGAAAAAAAAGAAAATAAGCATAAAAAACTTAAAAGGCTCTTCTATCATTAAACAAATAAAGCATTATTTATTTTTATTAAAACAAAAAAGTTCAAATCAATTGTATAGCTCAAGAGACACAATTCGCTACACCACCATAACAAACTTATAACCAAAACACTATATTCCTACAATAAAGAAATTAACTTCGACTGAACCGAAGTTAAAATACCCCTACATCCGTATTTTAGTATATACGGAGTTGCCAATGTTGTATAATTTTGATGATGCCACTTTTATGGGGCGTGGTTTTTATCCAAATATATAAAATTTTAAACTCAGAGTTCATCCTAATTATCAAAGCCTATGTTTAAAATATCAAGTTTAAACCATAATTTATGAAGGTTTTGTATTATGATGACGCCACTTTATGTATGAGTTGGACGTGGTATTCGTCCAATTTTGACAAATTTCAAATATGTGGTGAATATTTTACTCCAAAGCTAAAGTGCAAAATTCCAGGTTCATGTGTTTATTTTTGTGGCATTTTAAGAGATACCGTTTTGATAAATTCACTTCTAATGGGAGGTAGGCGTGGTGTTCATCCGATTTTGCTCATACCCGAATTTTATCTTCGTTTTTTTAAATATAAGCATATATTTTTTGTTTCATTACGATAGCTTTAAAATTGTGGCTGTAAACGTTTCGACAGACAGACAGATAGATGGACGGACAGACGGAAATGGCTTAATCGACTCAGGAGGTAATGCTGATTAAAAATATATGTACTTTTCTATACCTTCCACATCTCCTTATTAGCGTTACAAACGGAGTGACAAAGTTTATATACCCCTTACGCAATACGCGTGGGGGTATAAAAGTTACGTTAAAGCCAACGTTAAAGCTTTGACGTACACTACATTTATAAAAAGATTCACCCCATCCAATTAAAAAGTCAAATTCATCCGAACGCAACTAGGGCAGCTTAATAACTAATGTGGTTACTACGATATGGATAGAGATCAGATCAGATGAGAGAAAAATAGGTTGTTAGCAAAAAAGTGAGCAGTGTAAATTTATAATTTAGACGAGAATTTCCTTTCACCTTCATTTTGGCAGGCATACAAGCGCGTCGGAAGCGAATTTCATCTGGGGGGGCAGTACAAATGGGGGGAAGTACAAATGGTGGTGCAAAAAAAGTTCACCAAAATTTCTTCACATGAAACATGAAGAAGAGAGAAAGAAGAGGAAAATATATAATACAAAAATATTGTCGTTGTAAAAAAACTGATATTTTGAATAACTTTTCCTTTTAAATTGTTTATCTAGCTAAAAAAGTGAGGGGGCAACTGCCCCCCTTGCCCCCCCGCTTCCGACGCCAATGCAGGCATAACAAGACCTATTATAGGAGCAGATTTTCTAACGAAACTCATTGATCCCTTAACAAAATTATCGGTCAATGCAATCTCAGCATACTCTGAAACACCATTACCAAAATTATTTACACTAGACAACAAATACACACATTTACTCAAACAATTTTCTTCACTCCTTACAGAACCATATTACACTGTACCCTTCAAACATCAAACAGAACACTACATTAAAACTGAAGGACAATTACCATTCACAAGACCAAGACGTTTAAACTTGTTAAATTTAAAATATGAGAAACAAGAATTCGACTTATTAATAAAATCCGGAACTTGCAGACCGTCCAATTCAAAAACTTCTTCTCCATTACACCTTGTAGCCAAACGTGAACCAAATGAATGGAGACCATGTGGTGATTACAGAAGACTTAACGCTATCACAGTACCTGATGGTTATCCTTTACCACACATACATGACTTTTCCATTAACTTACACAACACAAACATTTATTCAAAACTCGATCTAGTTAGAGCCTACCATCAAATACCGATGGCTCCTGAAGACGTACACAAGACCGCCATAACAAAACCTTTCGAAATATTTGCGTTTCTCCAATTGATTTTTGGTTTGAGAAATTCGGCACAAACATTCCAAAGATTCATACACGAAGTGTTACATGGACTAGACTTCGTATTTGTTTATTTAGACGATATATTAGTTGCTAGTGAGACAGAGACAGATCATTTTGAACATTTAAAACAAGTTTTTGAGAGACAAGTTTTTGAGTGACCATGGTTTGAACATTAAACCTAATAAATGTATTTTTGGATCAACTGACATTAATTTCTTAAGCTGTAACATTTCTAGACAAGGTATCCGACCCTCAGAAGAACGAACACAACACATACGAGACTATCCAATACCAGTTACAGTAAAACAAATAAAAAAAAATTATAGGTATGACTAACTACTACCATAGATGTATTCCAAGACTTGCACATATGCTAAGTCCAACTTATGACATGGTCACCGTGGCATCAAACACAAAACCATAAACAGTTACTCTGGCACTACACTACATGCTTTTACAACAATCAAAGATTATTTTGCAAAACAAATACTACTTAATCATATAAATAGTAATGCAAAATTATCAATTACTGTAGATGCACTGAACACCGCAAAGTGGCATGTTACAACAACAAAACAACGAAGTACTTAAAACTTTAGCGTTCTTTTCAAAGAAACTATCACAAACCGAAACCAAATATAGCACATTCGATTTCGAATTACATGCTATATATCTGACTAAACAAATCGTTAGCTAGATAGTTCCGGTGAATTTTCAATTCACCTAAGAGCGCTAGTTTTGAGCTTTAAGTAGTCGGAATCAGGCTATATGTTTGCATATAAATTTTGGGCAATTCGTGCTCGAAATATATGCAAACAAATAAAGAAAAGAAGACAAGAATAACAAAACAAAGATAAGTGTTTGGAAACTTGATAGTAAATGGCTTTATTAATTGGATGATATTTCAAAACGGCTGCTACGGAAAAAAATAACTATTTAGAAATTCATGTTCGCTTAAGGAAAAGTTTAGTTACGCGGTTGGTAATCAACTATTGGATACTTCCAAGATATTGGAACGAGCAGATAAAGCAGTAAGTGAAATGATTTCTTGCTACTATTTTTCCTTTAGGGTTGCGACCTAAGCATTACTGTTAAACACTTCAGTTATCATCTTGAAGGAAACAATTTCACAATTATTACAGATCAGAAACCTTCGACCAATAGCTACTCTTAATTCAAAAACAGTACGTTGTATCAGACAAACTAGACACTTAGAGTACATTTCACAGTTTACAAATGGCATTAGACGTATTAAAGGTACAGAAAATGTTGTAGCAGATGCACTTTCACGCGCCGAAATAGACGCTGTCACTTCTACAGACATCAATCTTAAAACACTATACAAAGAACAAGAGATACTGGACAACCACAGATACAGTTCCAACAAATACACATACCATTACTCAACATCAAAATTTGGTGTGAACTAACAAATTCACTAACACTACCTTATGCACCACGTACACTACGGAAAGAAGTCTTTGAACAGTTACACAACATTTCCACCTACTAACACGAGCATCTCGACGTCTAATAACAGAAACATATTTCTGGCCAAAAATTAATACATAAGTTAACAAGTGGTAACAGGAATGTGTAAGATGTCAACGTTTAAAAATACACAAACATAGAAAAACACCTCCACACAAAATTAATATACCACACGGTCGTTTTGAATACATCCGCATCGATATAGTCGGTCCGCTAATAATATCGAATGGGTATAGATAGATTAGGGTGGGGCGATTAGTATGGAAGGAAAAAAATGTTAATGGGCGCTTCGTGTTTCTGATTCTTGGGATTGTACTGAGCAATAAAGTCCAGTAGACCATACGTCTACGGTGAAAATCGAGCTTCCAGATTTTGACTTGCAGTTTTTTCTCAAACCTTTGTCACTTTTTTTATATTTTGGCTTATAACAGCCAAACCATTGAGATTTTTGATCCAATACTTAGTCAAAAATTGTAGCCAAGACAATAATTAAGAACTCTCTAGTACATCGCAAAAGCATTGACCAAGACAATAATTAAGAACTCTCTAGTACATCGCATAAGCATTGGAACGTTCCTTCAGGCAGTTTTGGCCTTGTGAAAGTGCAAATTTTTCGTGAAAATATTAATAAATTACCATTTTCAGTTGTTCATAGCGCAAAATCATAAAAATGTTCTATTTCTTAGTTTTTCCACTTTTTTATCCAAAAATATAATGTTTTTTTTTGTTTTGTTCAATATTGAAAATTATGAGAAATTCATTTCAAGTGCAAAGTAATTGCGTTGGTAGAGACAAGGAGTTCACTTCGTGAATCAAGAAGAAAGCAATTATCGTTTTAAACGATATCACATCAAAAATTCCAATTCAGTGTATTTTTCATTCAAAGATTGCCTTCCAAATCTTTTCGAGATTCCATACGAGGCGCTTTCTTTCGGCCTTAAGATACAGATGCCATTATACCTTCACGGTTTTTGTCGATTGAGCGCTTAGTAACACTAGTTAATAGCTGGACATGACGCTCCGTACCTTGAATATGACAAGGTATTAGTGGGTCTGGAAATGGTGGATCTTCATCATCTACACATTCGAGGTATTGTTGTAAATGCTCATACGGCATTTTCCTGGTAAATGGCGGTTCAAATAACAATGCTTTGTCCTCTAAATCGATCATGTGAACGTAATCCGTACAATCAAAATTGATGTTTGGTTGTACATATTCGCGAAGCTCAGTTAAATCGCATACGTTGTCGCGAATATACAATATTTTTTTGAGTGCCAATTTACGAATTTCTTTACAATCATCGAATAACATGCTCAACAAAACATTTTCACTGTGTGCGAATTCATTATTCTGTATTACGGGATTTACGATGTTACGTAAGTTGTCTGGTAAATATCGCGTCCAAGCAGAGCACTACCGTATACAGCCGAATTGTAGTATTTGACGTTGAAATACATGGGAACAGACACTTTCATAATGTACCTTGTCAAAATTTGTAAATTTAGTGATGGGTTTTCTGTCGCAATATACACACGGAGCAATCTACTAGCTTTTGTTATCCATCTCGAATGTCCTACCGGTCCAGATTTGATGTTTGCAAGATTAATTGAGCAACTACCATTTGAAACGGCTTGGACAATTTGGTATAGATATTTAACGTCCGTGGAAAGTGGAAAAATTTCAGCATCTGTACTCATTGGAGGAATGTGTTCAAGTGGAATAAGTTGAAAATTTTCGTTAACCTGAAAAAATGTTTAGATTATTTAAATAAAAAAAATGACAAAACTATATCGTATAAAGAAGTACATAAAGTTATGATATTTACTTGTAATGTATTGTAAATATCTATCCTTTGAGTTAACGATTCAGTGCTTTTTGTCGGTCCAGTAGTGGCCGATTTTTCGACAGCGTTGTGCAGATGTCGGAACGGCAATTCGTTGAAATGAAGTAAACAGATAAACCAATGTATTGGTCTATCTAGATGGCGTTCAATGAGACGAAATACACCTCCAGATGTGCCAGTGTTTGCCACCTCACCGTCACTACAGACGGCAATTAAATTTTCAAGTGAAAGATTTTTAGATTTGAAAAATGCAATCAATTCGGCTTGTTTCACTTTAGAGGTTTCGTCTTTGCCTTCTAAATTCATATGGCCAATTAGTGACGAATGTGGTTTACGTATTACTACTAGGCGTGGTTCTTTTCGCATTGTAGTGTGATATACTTCATTAATTTTCTCCCGAGTTAATGATGACCATCGTCATTTGCTCGTAAAATATCGTGTCTCGATTTTTCACGCTCTCGGCTCACTTTTCTTTTATCCATATTAATGGATCACCACCTCGCTCATCCTTAAACTGTATGGCAGCGAATAAAGCTGAAGCCAAAACAGATGCTAATCGATCGGATACCACAAAGCGATCGCACATCATTGCAAACCGTGGTGTACTATATCGTGGAGTATACATTCTTCGCACGGTTGGTGCATGGATTTCTGAACCAGGAGGTTCATAGTTTTCCCAATTCATGCACATCTGATGCGGTTGGTTGAAATATTGGATCAGATGATGCACCTGAATGTAAAGATGGTAACACAGTCGATATTTCTGTTTCGACTGGCAAATATTCAGGTATTGTAAGTCTGCGTTCGTTATGCTGATCCAACATGAATTCATGGAGTCGGTCAGGAATTTTCCCACAATTACATCGAGCTTTTTTGAGCTGGCATTTACATTTTCCGATGTAAAATATTTTCGTTGTGCTTTCAACAAATTCTCTGAATTTAGCATCATTCTTTGTTTGTCTCTTACAAGCTTCACGGTAATTTTTCAATAATCGGCCCAATTTCTTAATAATATTTTTTTTTCAATAACCTCAATATTTAATTTGTTCCAATATTGTATCAATTTGTCGCAAACGTGTGGGGTGAATGTGTCGTATGAAAAAATTTTATTTGCGTTTTTGCAACGAGCGACCAAGAAAAAATAATGTTTCAAAATGCCGCTCGTAGTTGGAAGCGAAATATCGTATAATTCGGCCTCTAAATGATTCTGGTTGCGTCTCCATCTCCACATTCTCTGTATTATCAGAATCCACTGGATTATCCATATTTTTTATATCTTAAATAAAAAAAAATGGTTTTTATTAGCACTGCACAGTTTATACACGAAACAATTATTTCTAAAACTTACATTTGCGGCAAATATTTTAAAATGCGTATTTAATTTTATGTGTATTTGATGCTGTAATCGTTTACAGTAAACTAACAAAAATGCATCAAATGAACTGAAAACAATAGAAGAATAAAAAATAAGAAATAAAATAAATAGAATAAAAGAGAATAACATAAAAAAAAATAGAAAAAATAAGAAATAGAACATTTTTATGATTTTGCGCTATGAACAACTGAAAATGGTAATTTATTAATATTTTCACGAAAAATTTGCACTTTCACAACGCCAAAAAAGCCTGAAGGAACGTTCCAATGCTTTTGCGATGTACTAGAGAGTTCTTAACTATTGTCTTGGTTACAATTTTTGTCAAAGTATTGGATCTAAGATCTCAATGGTTTGGCTGTTATAGGCCAAAATATCAAAAAAAAAGTGACAAAAGTCTGAGAAAAAACTGCAAGTCAAAATCTGGAAGCTCGATTTTCACCGTAGACGTATGGTCTAGTGGACTTTTTTGCTTAGTACAATCCCAAGAATCAGAAACGCGATGCGCCCATTAAGATGTTTATCAAGAAAGATAAACTCAACCAGCTGTTTTTATGTTTATTTCTCGTTAATCACAGTCAAGTGCAATTTGTATGTTGTTTGTTAATTACAATATTAAAGTAAAAATTTTTGTAAGTTAAAAGTGTTGAATGTTGTCCAAGGAAGAGTGCAATAATTTTGTAATGTAACAATAATCTAAATGTAAATATCTTATTGTTTTTATGTTTATTTTATAAAGAAAACTAGTTGTGACTTTTTTCGTAGAAAAATAAAATCAAAAACACCCCTGATGAAGGAAGAAAGCTGCTTCCAAAACGTTGGGTAAACTATGAAAAATATATTTTTTTAGATTATATTTTTTGTATAAACAAAGTGACCAAAATAGCCCGAATTTACAATAAAATCCAAACATAAAAATATTAAGTAAATCAAGAAAAATAAGCTATGCAAACAATTATTTGCTGTAAACGATTTAACTTTCACGAAACTATTATTTTAAATAACACCAATTTCATGTAAACTGTCTATCTGATCCTAGTTTGGTGATGCTCATTCAGAGCTGGTGTTTGTTTTCTTCGGAAACATATATGACCAGAAATAGAGTAGCTATGAGGATTCTAAATCAAAAACGCGTGTATTTTCTTATGGGCCTCAAAATTCACAAAATTGTGCCCGACTGCGCAGTCGGCGTAGTATGATCGGTCAAGTTGACTGATAGTAGGGTGGCTGAAGCGTGTTGTTGTTGTTGCAAATTGGAGATAAGCATGCAAGATGTACGGATGGAGGGATAGCTAGGGGGTATGATCGGTCAAGCTAGCTGAAGTAGAACGCTTGAAACGTGCTGCTGCTATAAATTGGAGATAAGCACACAAGATGGACGGACGGACGGATTGATAGCCAGATGGGCTATGACATATGTTCTAAAAGCTTCTAGAACCTTCTAGAACATTCTAGAAGTAATTGAAATTGGAGATAAGCACACAAGATGGATGGACGGACGTATTAATAGCCAGATGGGCTATGACATATGTTCTAGAAGCTTCTAGAATGTTCTAGAAGTAATTGAAATTGGAGATAAGCAAGCATAGAAGACGAATGGGCAGACAGTCAGTCAGATAGTCAGATGGATGGACGGATGGAGGGATAGCTAGGGGGTATGATTGATCAAACTAGCTGAAGTGGGAGATAAGCAAGCATAGAAGACGAATGGGCAGACAGTCAGACAGATAGTCAGATGGATGGATGGACGGACGAATAGCTAGCTAGATGGAGGTATGATTGATCAAGCTGACTGAAGTATGATGAGTGATGTTGTTGTTGTTGTTGGTATAAATCAAATTTTAAGTTTAAGGTGATAAGCCCAAGCTTCATAGCAAGAAGAATGTTTATAGATTTAAGTCGCTACATAAACTTCGGTGTTGTTGTTGTTGTTGTTGTTGGTATAAATCAGCATTTCAAGTTTAAGGTGATAAGCCCAGACCCAAAACCGCAAGCTGAAGATAAGGAAACAGCACAGAAGTAAAGAGTGTAGTTGTTATGCATTTTAATAAATTTAATATGAGTTGGTTGACATATATAAAAACAAAGCATGAAAGCAGCAAATTAAATTAAGCTAGCGATTGAAAGAGATATCATAGCCATGACCATCTGCAACTATGCTGATATAAATAAAACAAAACGAGTTGATTTATATATGAATCATTATTGTTCTTTTATTGATTTGTTATATTTAAAGTTTGATAATTACATGTATAAAAGCAATAATTACATGCATAAAAAGTAATTGATTTAACCATTCAGCTTCGAGTATAATTTTGCTCTATTTTCTTCTTCTGTCTCTGCATCTTTTTACTCCTTTACCAATCTTATTTTTAGCGTCTTTTTGCTCCTTTGCCCATTTTGCCAACTTTTGGTCATCCTTCTTCTTCTTACACTTCTCCTCTAAGTGCGAGTTGCTACCGCAGTAGTAGCAATAAATTAATTTGCGATACCCTCTCTGGTATTAATTAATGGTATTAATTTTTTATAATGCTCTCAGCATATATTGGCTTTGAAGAACATTTAATATCTCATTCATGCTTGTAGATTAAGTCTCAAGGATTTTTAATATTTGTCGTCGAAATTAGAAATAAGCATGAAACGTATGATGTTGAAATTGGAGTTAAGCATGAAACGTATGAGCTCATAAGAGCCTAAGTTGAGAGGATATATACTATATGTAGACTAATTATTCTAAGCTGATGGAATGGGGTAGGTGGTTGAAGTGCTATGTTGTTGTTAAAATTGACGATAAGAATTTTAAGAAAAATTTATTATTTGAACCCATAAATATATATAAATAATTAAATCGAGAGTTTTTAGCTCATTCAATATTTGATCAGCAACATAAAGTATTTAAACGTATTTCGTGAAGATTTATTTATTTGTATTTCTTGAATTTTAAAATGAGTGCACGCGTCAACAAAATTTTAAAAATTGCAAAAGCATTGTTTGAAAATGCGCATAAAAATCGGGAGCTGGTTATGCCGAGTATAAAAGAGTGCTCATCGCTCCTTATTACCCTTCGGGGTATTTTACGGAAGGCAACAACTGTTGGAACAAAGCAGAGTGCTACATGCGGAATAGGACTTATTATAGGCTATCGCACGCAGTTGAAGAAGCTCAACGCTTGTACTGGTGCAGGTCTTTCCCGAACGGGCAACAGAGCGGATTGGGCTTCCATTCGAATTTGGTGGGAAGAAATCGAGTCAACATTTGGTGGACGGTAAGCTTAATTTTTAAATATTTTTATTACCATATTACATATTTCGATTTAATATAATATATTAATTTAAACCATATTTTTAATTTTCAGAGTACGTACCGGCGTCATAATTAATTTAACGCATAAAGATCCCCAGAATTTCTTGGCAGATTGTCTTGATCTCTTCCAGCGCACCGTTAAAAAATCCTTTGTGAAATTTACGTCTCTTAAGGTAAATACAATATTTTGTGGCGAATTTCGAGTTACTAGAGCTAATGAAGAAATTAGTGACTTGAAATTCATGAACACGAAAAATGTTGCTATTTACCGGGAAACGGATATTAGAGCTTGGTTTTTTGAACATGTTCAAAATGCTATTTTGAAAAAGCTGGAAGAGTTCCAAGAACGGGATAGTGGATGGGCGTTGGCTGCAGTCGTTAACTTGGCAGTGAACATCAACAAATACACGCCACAGCTAGGGTCGTCATATATCCCGCTACCACAACAGATTCATAGCAAGAAACCATGCGTTAATGTAAAAAATGATGACAGCGCATGTTTTGCTTAGGCAATCATATCTGCTCTGCATCCAGCGAATATAAATACGGAGCGCATGTCAATGTATCCGAATTATCGGGATTTATTAAATTTAACAAATACTGTATTCCCAATGACGATGAGACAGATCCCGAGATTTGAGATGCAAAATAACATCTCAATTAATGTGTACATTCTACATAAAAACAGAAACAAATTTACAGTGCTGCCAGCATATTTGACAAAAAATAAAATGGAATGTCACATAAATCTCCTGATGGTGCAGAGCAGATATCAGAATGAAGCTGATGATTATGATAATGATAACAACAATATCGCTGATAATGGAAATGGTGGCAGCAATGATGATGTGCCAGTCACATACCATTATGTGTGGATAAAAAGCCTTTCGCGGCTTTTATCCTTGCAAGTGTCGCGAAATCGCATTGTTAAATATTTTTGTGATAGATGTTTGCACTACTTCCACTCAGCACTCAAGTTGGAGCAGCACACCGAGGACTGCAGCAGACTAAACAACTGCAAAATAAGGATGCCAACAGAAGCTGAGAAGGAGGTTTGCTTTAAAAATTTTAAAAATAAGATTATGACCCCATTTGTGGTATATGCCGATTTGGAGTGCATTTTGGCAAAGTCCATTGTTGGAAATGCATACCAGAAGCATATACCATATAGTGTGGGTTTTTATGTTAAGTGTGCGTATGACCCCACGTTATCGTTTTATAAAAGCTATCGTGGGGCAGATTGTATTGCGTGGTTCGTTTCGGAACTTAATAATTTTGCCGAAGATGTTGAAACTGTCTTTCTTTGACTCTACCCATGTATGACATGACTGTTGAGCAAGTTCAAAGTTTCACGATCGCCAACACATGTCACATATGTGAGAAAGCCTTCACCGGTGATAATGTCAAGGTACGCGATCATTGTCATCTTACCGGTGTTTATCGAGGCCCAGCGCATAAGGGGTGCAACATAAACTTCAAAGACTCGCACACAATACCCATAATTTTTTATAATCTTACCGGTTATGACTCACATTTCATTTTTAAAAATTTAGCAACAGATTTAAAGGGACGCATTGACCTTCTACCAATAAACAGGGAACGTTACATTTCATTTACAAAACGACTGGACGAATATGTAATAAAATAGCGGTTTATTGACTCATTCAGATTCATGGCGAGTTGCTTAGAGACTTTAGCCTCACATCTACCAAATTTCAATATTCTAAAATCGGAGTTTAACAATTTAAATGATGAACAATTAAATTTGCTGACACGTAAGGGTGTCTTTCCGTATGACTACTGCGATGATGTAGTTAAATTTTCAGAAACATCATTACCCGATATTACACATTTCTACAATCAACTTAATGATGCAAACATCAGCGCAGAGGATTATGCTCATGCACAAAAAGTCTGGGCTGAATTAAGTATTAATAATTTGGGAGAATATTCAGATATTTATCTGAAAACAGACGTTTTACTATTATCAGATGTTTTCGAACAAATTCGCACAAGTTGTCATAAAACTTATGGCCTAGATCCCGCACATTATTTCACTCTACCTGGTTATACATGGGATGCAATGCTTAAGCATACTGATATAACCCTTGAGCTATTGACAGATATTGATATGCTCATGTTTGTAGAGCGAGGTATTCGTGGGGTCTTAGCCAGTGTACTAAGCGTTATTCGAAAGCCAACAATAAGTACATGACTGATTTCGATGAGGCTCAACCATCCAAATTCTTAATGTATTATGACATTAATAATCAGTATGGTTGGGCCATGCCTCAATTTCTCCCCCACAGTGAGTTTCATTGGCTGTCAGATTCTCAAAATTTTAATGTTGAAGCCATAGCTGACGATTCAGATGTAGGATATATTCTCGAGGTAGATTTAGAGTATCCAATTAATCTCCACGATTACCATAAAGATCTCCCCTTTTGCCCAGATCATATTACACCTCCAGGATCAAAGCAGAAAAAACTGTTGGCAACTCTGGGCGGTAGCGTGAGATATATTATCCACTACAGAAATCTAAAGCAGGCTTTGAAATATGGATTAAGGCTATCTAAAATTCACAAAATTTTGAAATTTAGACAATCTGCATGGTTGAAGTCATATATCGATCTAAACACGAGTCTTCGAACAGCAGCTATAAATGAGTTTGAGAAGAATCTTTTCAAACTCATGAATAATGCTGTGTTTGGGAAAACTATGGAAAACATACGTAAACATAGTGTTGTTAAATTGGTGACGAGTTGGTTAGGTCGATATGGTGCCGAAGCCCTTATTTCTAAGCCTGAGTTTAAGGCCTTGTCTGTAACCAGCCACCAGCCATGCAACCAGCAACGTAAAAACTATGGTGTCATATTTTCCAAACACCAGCGTCACTTAAAACAGCAACATTGCTTTTTTTTGTGTTTATTGACTTGGCCTTGAATCGCTGACTGCGGAAAACTGCAAGCTGTAATTTTGTGGAGTCAACGATCTGGCCTTGAAAATGTGAAAATAAAGATTTTGTAGTTTTTTAATTCTACTTCTTTTTGTTTTGCTTTTGTTGTTTATTATATATTGTATATTTAGTTAATATTTCTTTTTCGTCATTATATGTATGTAATTGAATTTTTTTATGTCATTCAGATTTTTTAATTGAATTGATATTTTGTTATAAAAACCCAAATGTTAATAAAATTGGGACAGTTGTCTTCTAAAAGTGATTATCGGAAGTTTTCTTTAAACAGTTGTGCACAAGTACCAAGAGCTTGGGCACCAAATAGAAAAATCGTAACTTTAACATAAACAAATATAAAATAAATTTGTGTACAGGTTTATGCGCCTAGACACACAGCGGGAAATAAAAAAATTTCTCGCTTTAACAAAAACATTTGGTGACCCCGACGTGATCACGCCAAAGTGATTCAAGAAACGCATAGTGACTACTCAAATAGTTGAATACATATCAGCAAGGCCATGGCTAGCTTTACCCAATTCATGCAGGAGCAAAATCGAACTGGATCTGAAATACAGCAGCTCATCAGGAATTTCAAAAAAGACTCATCGGAAAGAAAAACTATTACCTACTATCGAGATCGGGCACAGCGCTTTGCCCAGGCCTGGTCAAAATTCGAAGAAGTTGATAACCAAATTCGCGATCTCGATAAACCACCATTGGACCATGAATATTTCACCTCTGAATATTACAATCAAATAAAGCTTTTAGTACAAGAATACCAAGAACTATTTTCGAAGGAAATAGAAAAGGCGGCACGCAAAACCAGTGATGCTAGCAATGAAAATCCCATACCAACAGAAAGTGTAATAAAAGATTCACAAAAAAACACAGAAGTGCGCGATGATAACATGATAAGACTGCTACGCCGGCAATCTCTGATATTCATTTCAATTCGCCGATTCATGGCAACATTATCGACAACAACCAAAATCCAACCAGCTCAATACTACGACGTTAAATTAAAAACATTAAACCATCTCTGGCAACAATGCGAAGATGCAAATTTCGCTATATGGGAAACCTGTGAAAACCCAGAAACATCAGGGTATAATGTTAATGAATATTTAGAGATGGAAGATTTAGTTCAAGAGCACACAATCCATTTATCAATCCAAGCAAAACAGCGAACCAACCAGTACGCAAAAAATTTAACAGACTCAATCTCAGTCGAAAATCCAGTGCAATTACCAAGAATTTCTATACCTAAATTTGATGGTAACTACCTTACGTGGCGCCAATTCTATGAGTTATTCAACGAAATTGTTCATAAAAAAGCGATGCCAAACATACAAAAGTTTTGGTACCTTAAGATGAATGTAAGTGGCGAAGCAGAAAGACTAATACGTCATCTCACTTTATCCAGCGAGAATTACGAGACAGCATGGAAAGTGTTGCAGAACAGATACAACAATCAATGACTCTTGTCTTCTAGCCTTATTCAACAAATTGTAGGACAACCTAATTACTCCACAAGGATTGCCTCAGCGATTGATCTAAAAAATATGCATGACACGATCCAAGAAGGATTGTTGGCACTGGAAAACCTAGGCGTGAACATATCATCTTGGGATCCACTATTGTTACACTTATTGATAAAAAAGTTGGACAATCAAACCCACACTCTATGTGAACAATCACTAGACGATCCGAAAGAAATTCAGACAATACAGTCTTTCTTAAAATTCTTGGAAAATCGTTTTCAATCGCTAGAAGCAATAGGCGATAAGCCCAAAAAAATATTTGAACAAAAGGGTTACTCTAATTCAAAACAGTTGACTACGCTCACAACAACACTTGCTCGATGTGTAGCTTGCAATGAAAATCATCCACTTTATGCATGCAAGGAATTCATACAGCTACCACCAGAGGATCGATTAAAATTGGTGCAAAGAAATAAATTATGTGTAAATTGTATGAAGGGTGGACACTGTAGTAAGCAATGCACACTAAGAGGTTGCACAAGATGTGGGCGAAAACATAACAGTCTAGTCCACCTGAACAATATACCACTGAAGACATCAAGAGGTCCACCAGGACAAGGCCAACAGAATCAACCACAATCAAGTAAAATTACTCATTTAATCCCTGATACGGATTCTAAGTTGTCATTAACAACAATTCATAATGTCAGCCACACGAGTTATGTAATGCTGAGCACAGCCAGGGTCAAATTAGGTCTTGGCAATGGAAAATTTGTAGAATGCCGTGCATTATTGGACTCTGGATCACAAGTAAACATAATAACAACCAAGCTTATAAAGAAACTTGGACTCCACCCTAAAGGCAATTCTACAATGATTCAAGGCATCGAAAATGGACGTTTGAAGATTGAAGGTCGAGTTAACGTCGTTTTAAGATCAAGAGAAAATAATTACTCTGCTAGAATGGAAGCTCTTGTACTCCCCCAAATTACGTCAATGAAACCATCTTGCCACATAGAAGTTACATCATGGCGTATACCTAAAAACATTAACCTTGCTGATCCAGATTTCTACACGCCAGGCCCTATTGACTTACTGATTGGAGCAGAATTTTATCATCAGCTATTTTGTGTTGGACAAATAAAACTAAGTAAAAATTTGCCAACTCTCCAAAACACGGTTTTCGGATGGGTAGTCTCAGGAAAAATTGATGGAATACAACATCCTATGTCTACATGTAATGTGATAACAACAGACGAGTCTCTTAATGAAGCCATAAAAAGGTTTTGGGAGATAGAAGAAGCAGATGAAATAAAGACGATCTTGACTCCAAAGGAAGAACTATGTGAAATTCACTTTGATAATACTGTGCAGAGACGAGGAGACGGACGATTCATCGTTCGCCTTCCATTTACCGAGAATGCAGATAAATTAGGAGTGTCTAAGGACATTGCCTTACGCCGATTCTTGTCACTCGAAAAAAGATTATGTAAAAACAATGACTTACGAGAGCAGTACACTAATTTTATGGATGAGTATTTGTTTTTAGGCCACATGAAAGAAGTAAATGACAATGCCGTTCAAACACCCAATTACTATTTACCACATCATTGCATTTTAAAACCAAATAGTAGCACAACTAAGTTAAGAGTGGTTTTTGATGCGTCATCGAAAACATCTTCAAACATATCACTGAACAATATTCTCCATGCAGGACCGACACTACAAGAAGATTTGTTTACAATATTACTCCGATTCAGGATGCCACGATTCGTGTTTACGGCAGACATTGAAAAAATGTATCGCCAAATCTTAGTTCACAATGAAGACCAGCATTTCCAACTCATATTCTGGAGAAATAATCCAAATAAGCCCCTGAAAACATACCGATTGGCAACCGTAACATATGGAACAACGTCAGCTCCATATTTAGCAATCAAATGCTTACAAAGGCTAGCGGATCAGGGAAGCACACAATATCCACTCGGTGCAAACATATTAAAACAAAATTTTTATGTCGATGACTGCATGGCAGGCTCAAACAGTCTTGTAACCGCCAAGGACTATCAACAACAAATAAGTTCATTACTCGGTACAGCAGGGTTCAAGTTGAGAAAATGGTGCGCAAATCATCAGAAATTATTGGAAGACATAGCTCCAGAGGACCAAGAAATAGAATTAGACTTCAACAAAGATGAAGAGAGCCAAATTAAGTCGTTAGGCCTACTTTGGCTTCCAAAAGCTGATGTATTTCGTATCAAGTGCCACTAGGTTGAAAACTGCAAGGTAACTAAAAGGATAGTGGCCTCTGACATAGCTCGGCTTTTCGACCCATTGGGAATAATGGCACCCATTGTGATAACCGCAAAAATCTTCTTGCAGCAATTGTGGCAACTTAAATTAGATTTGGATGCCGCTCTTCCGCTGGAAATGCATAATCGATGGATTAAATTTCGTGAAGATATGAATGCACTTAATGAAATTCATATTCCACGCCATGTCTATGCACGTGATATTCCTAAAGAGGTGCAACTGCATGCATTTGCGGATGCCTCTGAGAAGGCTTACGGAACCGCAGTCTACATCCGATCTATCAATCGTAATAGTATAGGAATAGGAATAGTAATAACGAGGATACTGTGCGCTAAGACACGCGTAGCTCCACTGAAAAAATTAACAATTCCACGGCTTGAACTTTGTGCCGCCAAACTTGCAGCTGGATTTACCAGACGGATTAAGACGGCATTAAATTTAACAAATGTAAAGGTCTATTTGTGGTCAGATTCCGAAATAGTATTAAATTGGATCAATTCTACATCGACAAACTTCCATACATTCGTACCAAATAGAATTGCTTCAATTCAAGATAATTCTGTGACGCACCAATGGCGGCATGTAAGTAGTAAAGAAAATCCAGCCGACATCTTGTCAAGAGGCATATCACCAGATAAACTAATTTCATGCAACATTTGGTTCTACGGCCCACTCTTCTTGCATGGAAACGATTCACTTTGGCCACCACCATTTAAAAAAACTTCAAGTGCCGAATCGGAAAGAAAACAAATCACTGTTCAAAAGCAACAGGAAGAATTAGAAAATGAATCAATCATCCAACGCAGTCAAAGTGAAGAACCAAATGTTGAACCAATCAACTTACTTGCCCTACAGAAGAAATCAGAATCTAATATCATTGACCAAATAAATCATCGAAACTCATTTAGAAGATTGCAAAGAATAATAAGCTATATGCTTCGCTTCAAACAAGTGACAAGGAGGTCAAATAGCCCGAAGTCAGAAAATCTAACAGCGGCAGAGCTAGAACGATCCCTTCAAAGCATCATTAAATTGATGCAAGCTGAAGAATTTAAGGACGAAATACAACATTTAAAAAATAAAACCCAATTACCAATGAAGAGTCCTCTTCTTGGGCTTACACCATTTCTGGACAATTGTGAAATATTAAGAGTTGGAGGCCGTCTAGAAGCCTCAACCTTATCTTATGATGCCAAACATCCAGCACTTCTACCATATTCACACCCATTCACAAAACTCCTAATGGAGGCTCTGCATCGAGAGAATTTACATATTGGACCACAAGGTCTTTTGTCAACAACAAGGCAGCAGTTCTGGCCCATCAAGGGAAAAATACTTGCTCGATCAGTTGTTCAACATTGTATTCGGTGCGCCAGAGCGAAGCCAAAGATGCTTAATCAAATAATGGGAAATTTACCTGAAGGCAGGATATAGCCAGCGCGACCGTTTGTGAATGCCGGTGTAGATTTTTGTGGGCCTATTTGGATTCATTATCGACTCAGAGGAAAACGACCCCAGAAAAGCTACGTCGCACTATTCATTTGTTTTGCTACTAAGGCAATACATTTAGAAATAGTAAGCGATCTATCAACAGAAGCATTCATGGCAGCCTTAAGACGATTCATTGGACGGCGCGGTCATTGTAGCCACTTATATTGTGATAATGCCACAAATTTTGTTGGCGCAAGAAATCGATTAGACGAATTAGCTGAAAGCATTTTCTCAAAAAAGGCCAAAGAAATGATACAAAATGAATGTAGCACAAGGAGGATGGAATTTCACTTCATACCGCCAAGAGCTCCCCACTTTGGAGGACTCTGGGAAGCTGCGGTCAAGTCAGTCAAGCATTTGATGCACAGAAGCATCGAAACTGCATCCCTTACCTACGAGGAATTGGAAACGTTAATAATAGAAATCGAAGCCATCTTGAATTCTAGACCGTTAACTGCTATGTCAGACAACCCAAATGATTTAACGGCATTGATCCCAGGTCATTTTTTAATAGGAGAACCTCTGACAGCCAGTATACATCCAAACGCAGAAATAAATCAACGAGGCTTATTATCACGATGGAAACTTGTTAACTACATTAAAGACGAGTTTTGGAGAAGATGGTCGTTGGAATATCTCCACGAGTTGCAAGGTCGATCTAAATGGAAAGCACCTTATAGCAATATTGAGCCAAATACCAAAGTGATAATTCAGGACGACAGCAAACCTGTGATGAAATGGCCTTTGGGTAGAATTATAAAGGCTATTAAAGGTCAAGATGGTCTTGTACGTGTTGCAGACATCCAAACTGCAAAAGGGATTATTCGTCGACCCATCAACAGATTATCACCACTTCCTTGCGAGCAAGATAATACGATTATCAATAGTAATCCAACACAGCCGAACAAACCAAATATCGCTAATGATGATATGACAGTACAACACTTCAAGACAAACAAAAATAACACCACATTGGCAAATGATGATAATACAGCCTCTAAAAAAAGGAAACTCAACTCATTCGCAACATCAATGTTGACATTATTAGTAACCTGCCTCATAATACCATGGTCAAACGGAACACCCATCAACATTACACAGTTTCCATCTCAACCTGGAATACACTTTGACAATTTGGGTACTTCGAAATTGATATCGGATGAATGGAGTCTAATTGTTTATTATGATTTAAATCAATATTGGAATGAATTTGATATGTTAAACAATGGCACAGGTCTTCTACAGCATTTATGTAGTCAAATAATTCAAAAAAGTAGTTGTTCATCGCTGATTAATCAAATTCAATATTCCATTTCTGAAATAGATCAAGATAACGCATTGCTTGCACAACGTCCTGTGGCCATCAGATCAAGACGAGGAGCTGTAAATTTTGTTGGCAATATAGCCAACTCATTGTTTGGTGTACTAGATAATCAGTATGCAGAAGAAATGTCAAGAAAGATAATACAATTTTCAAACAACGATGATTTTATGATGAATTTGTTAAAAAATCAGACATCAATTATAAACTCTACGATTAACATCATAAAAACAGATCAAGAAAACGTAGAAAAGAAATTCGGAAGTTTGGACCATCAGATAACCGAAACAATAAACCGAATAAACAATCAAACTGAAGAGCTATTTCAACACAGAAAACAACAATTGTTTTTATCATGGGCAATGCATTTAACTATGATAACAACGAAACTTCAGCGCATCCAATCATCTATTATTGATGTTATCACCGATACTCATCATGGAAAAGTAAGCCACCTTCTACTATCTCCACAGCAATTGCGACAAGAAATCGCAAAAATCAAGATTCACCTGCCACAAACATCTCGCCTTCCAGCCGAAAACATAATTCAAATATACAAACTAATATCTGCTGAAGGAACAATCATAAATAACCATGCAATATTCAGGCTTAAACTGCCGTTAGTTTTACAAGACAAGTTCGAGATTTTCAAATTATTGCCCGTGCCAACCACAGTCAATAATACCCGCGTCTCCATAGAAACTTCCACGAAATTCCTTGCCATAAATCTACATCGAGATAAATTTTATCCAATGACCGAAAATGAGGTAGCAGCATGCAGCAAAATTGAAGAAACAGAGTTTTTGTGTAACCAAGTCCAGCCAATATTCTCAAGAGAAATAAAAGGGGATACATGTGAATTTAATATATTCAACAACAAGTCAAACACTGAATGCAGATTAAAACCAATACCAAACAGACCTACATGGATACATTTATCACACGTGAGCCAATGGATGTATGCGCTGACAGAAAGGACCACCTTTAACGCAGTGTGCAACGAAACTACCTATTCAGTTACGATTGACGGATCAGGAATAATAACAGTACCTCCAGGATGCACTATAAGTCATGAGCTGTTAACCATCAGAGGCCATCAAGAATATACTAGTCGGACACGTTCTTCATACACTGTCCTGAGACACAAAAACACTTTTGAACTACCGGCACACGCTGAACCCATACAAAACGATTTACTACACTACAAAACCCAACAATCAAAATTAAATGACATAATGCATCAACTGGCTTCTCGAAAATTAGAACTTCCAACACCAGACAACAACTATAATGTTCATCATGTTATCGTGAATGACGTCCTGCTGGGTCTCGCACTTATCATCATGGCATTCCTAGCACTTCTAGCATGGAAGATGAAGAGATCACATAACAGCCGTCAACCAACTGAACAGCCTGTTCCACTGCCACGACGATCTCAGAATTTGGACTTCTCCGTTAATGCCTAAATACAGATTGTTGAACTCAAGGTTCAACGAGGGGGAGAATGTCTGTAACCAGCCACCAGCCATGCAACCAGCAACGTAAAAACTATGGTGTCATATTTTCCAAACACCAGCGTCACTTAAAACAGCAACATTGCTTTTTTTTGTGTTCATTGACTTGGCCTTGAATCGCTGACTGCGGAAAACTGCAAGCTGTAATTTTGTGGAGTCAACGATCTGGCCTTGAAAATGTGAAAATAATGATTTTGTAGTTTTTTAATTCTACTTCTTTTTGTTTTGCTTTTGTTGTATATTATATATTGTATATTTAGTTAATATTTCTTTTTCGTCATTATATGTATGTAATTGTATTTTTTTATGTCATTCAGATTTTTTAATTGAATTGATATTTTGTTATAAAAACCCAAATGTTAATAAAATTGGGACAGTTGTCTTCTAAAAGTGATTATCGGAAGTTTTCTTTAAACAGTTGTGCACAAGTACCAAAAGCTTGGGCACCAAATAGAAAAATCGTAACTTTAACATAAACAAATATAAAATAAATTTGTGTACAGGTTTATGCGCCTAGACACACAGCGGGAAATAAAAAAATTTCTCGCTTTAACAAAAACAGGCCTCAACAATATTTTGCGAAAATTTAGTGGCAATTGAACTCAATAAAACTGAGATATACTTCAATAAGCCCATTTATGTTGGCATGTGCATCCTTGATTTAGCTAAAACAACCATTTATGATTTTCATAATGGTTATATGGCTCCTCAATTTGGTTCCGATTGTAAAATTTGCTATACTGATACCGATTCACTAATTTATGAGGTAGCTTTTAAAGACTTGTATGAGGTCATCAAACACGATTGCTTTATACACTTTGACACAAGCGACTATCCTATTAATAACGTGTGGGATATTCCCCAAGTCAATAAAAAATTTTTGGGTCTCATGAAAGATGAGAATAATGGCAGTATCATGACTGAATTTGTGGGGCTTCGTGCAAAAATGTATGCGATACGTGTAGAGGATGAAGATTCAACAAAAAATCGAAAGGTGTAAAAAGAAACATAGTCAAGACTAAAATAACGTTTAGTGGCTATGTTGATTGCCTTGAAAACAACGTTGAAAAGACAGTTCAGCAAAATTTGATTCAGTCGCGGAAACATGAAGTAAGCTCAATCATACAAACAAAAATTGCATTAAGCCCTCATGATAATAAGCGATTTTTGGTAGCAAATAGTAATGAGACATTACCGTGGGGTCATTTCAGTATTATGGAGTAGAATAATATTACTTAAGAATAAATGTTTATTTTTAAGATTTTTAATTGTCAAAAATATATGATTCAGAAGAACAAAAATCGCTTATTATCATGAGGGCTTAATGCAATTTTTGGTAGCAAATAGTAATGAGACATTACCGTGGAGTCATTTCAGTATTATGAAGTAGAATAATATTACTTAAGAATAAATGTTTATTTTTAAGATTTTAAATTGTAAAAGATATATGATTAAGAAGAACAAAAATAAAATTTTTATAACGTTGTACAAAATATATTTATTTTATTTTTTAAACTTTACTCTGCTGTTGGAATTTTATAATAATCTCTAGTATCTGATGTCGATGATGATTATGATGACTTACAAAGAAACAAAATGGATTTTAAGTATTTTATTTTTCCCTTTATTCTTTCAGCCTATTTTTGAAAACAAAAATTTCAAACATAAATGTCCACAATTAATTGTGTTAAAATTTTGATATCTAGTATAATTATAGTTTATATCTTTCCCTAAATATTTTATTATTTCCTTTGGTGGTTGTAAATTTCCAAAGCTGTCAAAATATTCAATTTGATTATTGTTTTTCCAGTATGCTACCCAATGTGTGCCGGGGCCCTCTGATGTATCGAGATTAATTATCCCGCATTCTTTTTTAAATGGTTTACTTGGAAGAGTATCACACATAAACACTCCTCTAAAATTTGGAATATCTTTAGCATATTTTCTTATATCTACATCAGTAAGGGCTCCTTTAGGTAGCTGCATTAAAAATTTTGTTGATAAGGTTTTAAATATAATCCAAACCCCTTTTTATATGGTTTTAGGAACATGCCTTTTCCCATTGCAATAGCTTCCATTTTACTATTATGCCGTTTTGCTTCATTTAACTGCTCTTTTCCAGTTTTTACTGCATTGATTGCTTTTTTAATGCCAGATACTCCACCGGCTAGACCCCCAAGTGCACCCAGCGCAGCGAATATAGGTGCAAGCGGGAGAAAACCTCCAGATTTAGGTAGTGGAATTACTCGAGGAGTCTTAATCAGAGATTTTTTGCCCTTGAAAATATTGTTTACAACTTTTCTTGAAATTTCAACTGCATCATCCAAGTTTTTCGTTTTCTTAATTCTCTTTTTAGCACTATTCAGGGCATGTCTAAATAGACGATGCCCATTTATTTGAGGAGATCTCGCCGTTTTACTGGTAGCATAACCCAGTCCAAATTTCGTTTTTGCTTTCATCGCGTTAGTAACAAGCAAAGCGTTTGATTTTTCGGCAATACTACTATCACTTGCGGTAACTCTTTGCCAAGCTTTTTCAGACAAGATTCTATCAGCAGTATGCCTTTTTTCCAAATCTTTATTTTTTGAGAATAATATATCGTGTTGTCTGCAAGCTGCATCCAATTTAGAGCCGACAGATACTCCGCCGCGAAGGCAGCAGAGTCCTCATCATCCCGGTATACCATCGTTTCCCTATATCTTTTTATAATAGTCTGCACCTTAGTCCGCGCAATGGCTTTAGATATTTCCCGCAGGGCAGCATCCTCATCGTCATAGTCAGCAACCGTGGGCTCACGGCCCCGTCGCCAATATAGCTCCAGACCATCTTCATATGGTTGACTTTCGCTTCTTCGTTTGCTGATTGCTTGTTGGGTTCTGAATAACTTATGATTTTCTATGCGGGTTTTTATAGCAAGAAACTGCTGATAAGAAAATTTTTCTTCTATTATTTTTTAAACTTTACTCTACTGTTGGAATTTTATAATAATCTCTAGTATGGGTAAGTAGCTGATGATGATGATGATGATGATGATGATGATTGCGACAACTTACAATGAAACGAAATGGGTATTAAGTATTTTTTTTTTCTTTATTCTCTCAGCCTATTGTCGAAAACAAGAATTTTAATATCTATTATAATTATAGTTTATATCTTTCACTAAATATTGCATTATTTCATTTAGCGGTTGTAAATTTCCAAAGCAGTCAAAATATCCAATATCCAGCATTCTTTTTAAATGGCTTACTTGGAAGAGTATCATACTAAAATTAATAAATGGACCCGATTATATATATATATATATATATATATATATGAAAACAATTAGTAGTTTACAATATGCGATTCTTAAAACGACATAAGTCGATTAACGTAAAGAATATTAATTCAAAGTTAAATTCATCATATAGAACACGAAACAGGTCATTACTAACCAAACTCTATTCGCAACCATATTGTTGGACCTTCAAATGCAGGAAAACAAATATAATGATTAGTCTTATTGAAAGTCCTAATGGCCTGAAATTTAAAGTAAACAGTATAGATATTTTAAAATCAGTTTTAAAACAGCATCAGTTCTGTTACTGTTCTGATGCTGTTCTGATACTAATCTGCTGTCCATCTGTCTGTCCGTGCAACTCATATGTTTTAGAAGCTTCTAGAATGTTCTAGAAGCCATTGATATAATTATTGGCCTTTACAAAAAGCTATAGTTTTCTTTCCAACACTTTGAACATAACTGTTCATAAATAACTGTTTAGCAGTTAGCTGTTTAGCGGTTAGTTGTTTGGTAGTTAGTTGTTTGGCAGTTAGCTGTTTAATGTTATCAAATAAGCAGCATTTGTTGTACTGATTTTAAAATATCTATACTGTTTACTGTTTACTAGATCAGATCTGATGCTGTTCTGTTACTGTTCTGATGCTGTTCTGATACTAATCTGCTGTCCATCTGTCTGTCTGTCCGTGCAACTCATATATTTTAGAAGCTTCTAGAATGTTCTAGAAGCCATTGATATAATTATTGGCCTTTACAAAAAGCTATAGCTTTCTTTCCAACACTTTGAACATAACTGTTCATAAATAACTGTTTAGCAGTTAGCTGTTTAGCGGTTAGTTGTTTTGTAGTTAGTTGTTTGGCAGTTAGCTGTTTAATGTTATCAGTTAAGCAGCATTTGTTGTACTGATTTTAAAATATCTATACTGTTTACTTGAAATTTCAGGCCATTAGGACTTTCAATAAGACTAATCATTACATTTGTTTTCCTGCATTTGAAGGTCCAACAAATTTGGTTGCGAATAGAGTTCGGGTAGTAATGACCTGTTTCGTGTTCTATATGATGAATTTAACTTTGAATTAATATTCTTTACGTTAATCGACTTATGTCGTTTTAAGAATCGCATATTGTAAACTACTAATTGTTTTCATATATATATATATATATATATATATATAATCGGGTCCTTTTATTAGTTTTAGTATGATACTCTTCCAAGTAAGCCATTTAAAAAGAATGCTGGATATTGGATATTTTGACTGCTTTGGAAATTTACAACCGCTAAATGAAATAATGCAATATTTAGTGAAAGATATAAACTATAATAGATATTAAAATTCTTGTTTTCGAGACAGTTTTCTTGTACAGTGTCCTCCTTATCAGTATCTATAGTCTTCACTGGTTCACCGCTCGCTAGTAACTATCAACTGTACTGGTTCGCTCCTCGTCAGCAACTATCAACTGTACTGGTTCGCTCCTCGTCAGCAACTATCAACTGCACTGGTTCGTTCCTCGTCAGCAACTTTCAACTGCACTGGTTCGCTCCTCGTCAGCAACTAACTTTTGTCTTCTGGCTAGCCAACACTTGACCGTGCTGTTTGTCGTCGTTGTTGCTTGTCGCTCTCGCTGCGATAGTATTGGTGGCTACCTGCACCGTCAATTCTGTTCTCGTGTTGTATTTGTAGCGGTGGTGGTTGCTTGCTCGGGCCTTCTCTCGCTTGTAGCATTTTGTCATGGTAGTCGTTCACTATGTGTGTTGGTCTATATCCATATATACGTGTTCATATTGAAATATTAAAAACTGGTTTCTTCCTCTTGTATGTCTGACGTCATTTCTCTTATACTGTCTTATGCTGCCTTCATGTTATGCTGACTGATTGTTGTTTCTCTCGTTTTCAATCTTTAGCTGCAGTTTTCGTTAGTTAGATGTGTTTGTTGTAAACCTTGTTGTAATTGTTACTGCGTACTATGTTAAGGTTGGGGTTTGGTTGCCTGTGTGTTTGTTGGTTAACTTCTTTACTATGTTTTGCCGCAGTGGCCGTTAATTTAATGTGATCGTCTCTGAATGCCTATATGTGTATTTATGTCGACACAGGGTGCGGTGTTATTACTAGTTGTATGTTAGCTTTAGGGTTTATATATTTTATTTGTGTTTTGATTTAAATTCCTTTTCTTTGCTTTAGTTAATTTATTGTTATTATTATTATTATTATTATTATTATTGTTGTTTCTTCATGTTTTAACGAGTGAGATCGGGAGCTATGTGTGCGGCAAAAACCGCCTCGGTCTTTTGCCCGTCACACTCTCCTCTTACTTCGCCGGGGGTGTGGGGGTGATCCTTACTTGGCCGCCTTTGGAGATTTAGATCCGGTATATGGTCCTTCGGACCTCCCTAAGCGCGGTGATGCGGGTTCCCCGCCTTCATCCTTTCTTCTTTTATTCTCTTCTCGAATATTTTGGTTTATTTTACGTTGAATACCTCTTTTCCTTGTCTTCCTTCGTTGGTCATTTTGGGCAGTATGCCATTATTGTGTTCGTTCTGACTTTCCTCGCTTGCAGGCTCATTCTCGTGATAAACTTTTAAGTCGCCAATATGAGCTGTATGTGATCGTTTTCCGCATATTTTCTTGACTTGAACTATAACTGGTGATATGAACCTTTCCACTTTGTAGGGTCCATCAAAACGTGGTGCAAGTTTAGCTGCAAATTGTTCAATCGCCTTGGATAATGGGTGTTGTTTAACCCAGACCAGCTGTCCCACTCCCGGTTTCCATTGTCTGCGCCTGAGATTATATTGTCGTGCCTGTGTCTGTGATGCCTGTTCCATATTTCTCCTGACAATGTTAAAAATGCCTTTCAACCGCTCTACTCGTTCAGTTACGGAAATTCTTTCTTGTCCGGTTCCCCTGGTTTGTTCGTCAAACAAAGTGTTGGGTAGCCGGGGTTCTCGCCCTTGTACCACAAAAGCTGGACTGTACCCAGTGGACTCTGACTCACTCATGTTGTAGGCTAGGGTCAACTTCGGAAGTAGTTCGTCCCACCTGTTTTGCTGTTCTGTTGTGTACTGTGCGATCATTGTCTTGATAGTCCGATTTGTGCGCTCCGTTGGGTTTTCTTGGGGGGTGTATGGTGCCGTATATCTCTGTTGCACGCCAAGTTCTCGTAAAAAGTTTTGAAAATTCTTGCTAGTGAACTGCACGCCATTATCCGTAATTAATATCTTGGGCACGCCGAATCTTGCTAGCACCCTCTCGCGGAAAGCTTTTATAAGTTGGTCGCTAGTGGCTTTTCGTAGTGGCATCATTTCCATCCATTTAGAGAATTTATCAGTAAATACGATCAGCATAGTGCTACCACTTTTTGACCTAGGAAGAGGTCCTACAAAGTCTGCGCACACGGTGCTCCACGGCTCTTCCGCCAGGTGAGTTAGCATTTCGCCTGCTGGTCGTTGTTGACTTACTTTGTAGCGTTGGCAGGTATTACAGCCTCGCACATATTGGCTAATATGCCGGAACATCCCAGGCCAGTAGTACTTATTGGCCACGCGAGCTATGGTTTTGCGTATTCCGAGGTGGCCTGCGGTAGGGGCGTCGTGGTTTTCATTCATAATGCATTTCTGAAGATAGTTTGGCACGCACAACTTCCACGGTGTGCAATCTTCGTCTCCGATGGTCCTAGGAAAATGGCGATACAACTTTTCGTTTTCGATCGTATACTCCGGGAACTTCTCTGGGCTCGCTTTTACCTCTCTGAATCGTCTTTCATACCAAGTGCCTAATTTGTCTTCACCTTCCTCGACTGTGCACCCAAGTGCGACTCTGTGGGTTGCCTTGACAACGCGTCAGCTACAACATTCTGTTTTCCTCTGCGATACTGGACGTCGTACGAGTATTGATGGAGCTCGAGTGCCCATCTCGCGATGCGACCTGACGGGCTTTGGATGGAGTTTAACCATTTGAGAGAGAGGTGGTCCGTAATAACGGTGAAGGTGTACCCGTCCAGATACGGCCTCATTTTCCTTATTGCCCATACTATGGCGAGGCATTCCTTTTCTGTGGCTGTATAGTTGATCTCGGCCTTATTCAGGTGTCTGCTTGCATATGCGATGACCCTCTCCGTTTCATCGACGTTTTGGGTGAGCACGGCTCCAAGCCCATAGTCACAAGCGTCAGTTTGGAGTATAAAACGCTGATTAAAGTCCGGGCAAGCTAGGATGGGTGCTTCGGTGAGTTTTCGTTTTAATTCCTGGAACACGTGCTCCTGCTTCTGCTCCCATTTGAAATGTTTACCCTTTTTCAGCAGGGTGGTGAGTGGATGTACGATTGTTGAGAATTCTGGGACGAAGCGCCGATACCAGGATGCGATACCGAGACATCGGCGGAGCTGTCGCACATTTTATGGAGGTTTAAGTTCTTTAATCGCCGCGATTTTATCGGGATCGGTATGTATCCCCTCCTCGCTTACGACATGCCCGAGATACTTCACCTCTTTCTTGAAGAATTCGCACTTTTCAGGGTTGATGAGCAAGTTTGCGGCTCGTAGTCGTTCAAACACTTCTGCCAAGTTTTCTATGTGCTGTTGTAGTGTGGTTCCAGTGACGATGATATCATCTAGATACGCGAATGCATGGGGTTCTCGCGAATGCATGACACGATCTAGGGCTCGCTGAAAGGTAGCTGGTGCCGAGTGGAGACCAAACGGCATTACGCACCACTGGAAGAGTCCTCGGCCTGGAACCGTGAACGCTGTAAACTCTTTACTGCTTTCTTCCATCGGTATTTGCCAATACCCGTTTTTCAAGTCGAAGCTACTTATAAACTTGGCGTTCCTTAAGCGGTCGAGGATGTGGTGGATCCTTGCAAGGGGGGTATGCATCCGGAACTGATCGTGCGTTCAGCTGGCGATAGTCGACGCATAGCCGCCACTGCCCTGTCTTCTTCCTGACTAGGACTATCGGTGCGCTGTGAGGGCTTCGTTATGGTTCAATGCAGCCCTTCTTTAGGAGTTCGTCGATTTCATCATCATAACCTTCTGCATTGCCGAGTTCTTTGGGAAATACCGCTGCTTTATTGGTCTATCATCGCGCATCACTATGCGGTGGGCGGTGATGTTGGACATCCCTTCAATGTTTTCGAAGCTCTTTAGCTCCTTGCGCAAGAACGTGTCGATTATCTGATTTTCAATTTTACTTGTTTCCTGGAGGCGTCTGATTTCGTATAACCCATCTTCGCCTGCCAGTGTCGTAGTGGGCCTTAGTCTTCCCCACTTCACTGCTTTCGCTCCACGTGTCGTCCCTGTATTTGGTGCATTCGTTCCTGTAGGTGCACGTGTCGTTTTCTTTCGTGTATTTCTTCTCTTCGGTGCTGTGGCAGTTTTTGAAGCAGATGCTGCTGCACTTCGTGTTCTTTTCCTCTTGGACGCGGTGGTTGTAGTTGATGACGCAGGTTCTGCTGCTGTGGCAGTTGATGACGCAGGTGCTGCTGCGATGGCCGTTGATGATGCAGTGGCTGCTGCTGTGGCATTTGATGACGCAGGTGCTGCTGCGATGGCCGTTGATGATGCAGTGGCTGCTACTGTGGCAGTTGATGACGCAGGTGCTGCTGCGATGGCCGTTGATGATGCAGTGGCTGCTGCTGTGGCAGTTGATGACGCAGGTGCTGCTGCGATGGCAGTTGGTGACGCAGTGGCTGCTGCTGTGGCAGTTGATGGCGCAGGTGCTGCTGCGATGGGCATTGATGATGCAGTGGCTGCTGCTGTGGCAGTTGATGACGCAGGTGCTGCTGCGATGGCAGTTGGTGACGCAGGTGCTGCTGCGATGGCCGTTGATGATGCAGTGGCTGCTGATGAGGCAGTTGATGACGCAGGTGCTGCTGCGATGGCCGTTGATGATGCAGTGGCTGCTGCTGTGGCAGTTGATGACGCAGGTGCTGCTGCGATGGCCGTTGATGATGCAGTGGCTGCTGCTGTGGCAGTTGATGACGCAGATGCTGCTGCGATGGCAGTTGGTGACGCGGGTGCTGCTGCGATGGCCGTTGATGATGCAGTGGCTGCTGCTGTGGCAGTTGATGACGCAGGTGCTGCTGCGATGGCCGTTGATGATGCAGTGGCTGCTGCTGTGGCAGTTGATGATGCAGGTGCTGCTGCGATGCGGTGGTTAGCTTTAAGCTGTGCGTTCACCCTGGGTGTAGTGTGGAGATCAAGTTGAAAATCCCCACATCGAATCGTTGTTCCGATTCCAAGCAGGAAATCCATACCCAAGATAAGGTCATCCAGAACTTCGGACAAGATCAGAATGATTGTTGAAACCGACCTTCTCCCTAGCGATACCTCCACCTTTAGTGCTTCGGTGACCCTCTGTTTGCTCCCGTCGGCCATACATACCTTAGTGGCAATGGGAATGATGTTGTGGTCGTTTCGTAATTTATTCGCAAAATACTCGCTGATGAAGCTACGGGTTGCACCTGTGTCAAGTGTAGCATCCATCCACGCATCATCAAGTGTGACTGTAGCGATGATGCGTCCTCCCTCGGCTCGTAGGCCATCTAATGCTGTCGAGGATTTGGAAAGTTTGGGTCCTGCTGTCCTCGACGTCGAGAGGACCCTGGCTGGTTTCCCTGCATCTGACGACAACAGTCAAATGTCGGGGTACCTTTGCGGCCGCACTCCCAGCAGAAATTAAGAAGCGGGCCTTGGCAGTCCCGGCTCAGGTGGCCGTTCTGTCCACACCTCCTACAAGCCATGCGAGGATCTACATGAGTGTCGCGTCCGTGAAAATGTTGCATTGGTGCTCGTTCTTGCCTCCCAGGATCTGAAGAATTCTGATTCATTCGAGGCACGTCCAGATTCTCAAAATCATCGGCCAAACCTACTAGCTCCGATAGGCTCGTGAACTCCCTGCGCTTGATGTAGAACTGGAGGTCATGCTGGCTATTGCGGTAAATTCTCTCTAATCTTTGTTGCTCACTCAGACCAGCGTGTCGCATCAGATTTTGGATCGCAAGGACGTAATCCTTGAACTTCTCACCTGGTCGTTGCTGGCGACGCCGAATGTCATCCTCTAACCTTTCAAAAAAACGCGCTGGTAGGAAAAAGCCCAAAAAGTCGGTTTTGAAATCCCTCCAGCTTCTCCAACGTTCATTATTGTTGCGCAGCCAACAGAGTGCTTGAGCCTCCAATAATTCTGGCATGGTGCGCGGTAGTAAGTAAGTGTTAACATTATACACTTCCGCTAGTTCCTCTACTCGTTCTATAAAAGCAAGCGGGTCTTCGTCTCCGCGATACTTTACCGCCCATCTTTTCACTCTGTCAGTGATGTCTCCGTAGCCAGTAAACAGATGTGCGTCCATTGTTGTCTCGGGGCACGTCCATGTTGGGGTTTGGTATCCAGCTACTATTTCTGCCGATGGCTCCTCGGACCTTTGAGTGATTCTATCCTTTGATGGCGGAACCGTGAGCGTCATTGGAGGGGCTATGCCTGCTGGGTTCGGGTTTGTAGGTACTGGTGAGGTTCCTCGCTTGTGTTTCGTCTCGAGCTCCTCCAGTCATTTCTCTTCATCTGCAGTCAACTTGGCATCGTTGACTAAAGCTGCGAAGCGCTTCCTCAGCTCCTCGACGGAGCCTTCTGCTTCGAAGTTGAACTCTTCTGCATAACTAAGTAGGTCTTCACGCCTCAGTGAATAGATCCACGTTGTCTTCACCATCTTGCTGATTTTTGTCTTCTCCTATGACGTTGTCTTATCAACTTTATTTCTTCTAATATATTCTTTCTTTTCTTTTCTTTAACTTTCTTTTCTTCTAATTTATTTTATTTTTTTTTTTCTCAGCACATTTTGCACTATTCAGTCTTTTCGTGAAAAGAGATTTTCCTTAATGTATTTATTTCCTTCGCCACTGATGACCGTTTCGTTGATCCAATTGTTGTTTTGTACCCCTAACTATTCTCTGCACGTCCCTGCTCGGGCGCCATGTAACGAAGCTCCCGGTCTTCCGGGTCTATAGCTGAGGTTAGCTCGCCGGGATTCCGAGGTCCGTACAAAATTTGTAATAAGAAAAATTGTAGACGTGCAGAGGTTATAGTTAATATTTCTTTATTGAGTTTTTAATTCAAATTATAATTCAGGTTTGACATTGGATTGATACGTTGACGTCAAGGTGGTGCCCCTCTCCTAGGCAGTGATCGGATTCGGCCAAGGTGTTCCGTTAGGTCTATGGTCCGGTCAATGTTAGCTTAACGTTTGTCTCTAACTTTTAGTGTAGTTCCTATCTATCTTAACGTTAGGATTCACAATATTTAACGTAATTCGGTCTCTGAAGACCCCGATATAATCTTATTATAATCGTAAATACTTTACAATGTTTAAAATAATTCAGTATCCGAAGACCCCGATATAATCTTATTATAATCGTAAATACTTTATAAGGTTTAAAATAATTCAGTATCCGAAGACACCGGTATAATCTTATTATAATCGTAAATACTTTACAATGTTTAAAATAATTCAGTATCCGAAGACCCCGATATAATCTTATTATAATCGTAAATACTTTACAATGTTTAAAATAATTCAGTATCCGAAGACCCCGATATAATCGTATTATAATCGTAAATACTTTATAAGGTTTAAAATAATTCAGTATCCGAAGACCCCGATATAATCTTATTATAATCGTAAATACTTTACAATGTTTAAAATAATTCAGTATCCGAAGGCCCCGATATAATCTTATTATAATCGTAAATACTTTATAAGGTTTAAAATAATTCAGTATCCGAAGACCCCGATATAATCGTATTATAATCGTAAATACTTTATAAGGTTTAAAATAATTCAGTATCCGAAGACCCCGATATAATCGTATTATAATCGTTAATACTTTATAAGGTTTAAAATAATTCAGTATACGAAGACCCCGATATAATCGTATTATAATCGTAAATACTTTATAAGGTTTAAAATAATTCAGTATCCGAAGACACCGGTATAATCTTATTATAATCGTAAATACTTAACAATGTTTAAAATAATTCAGTATCCCAAGACTCCGATATAATCGTATTATAATCGTTAATACTTTATAAGGTTTAAAATAATTCAGTATCCGAAGACCCCGATATAATCGTATTATAATCGTAAATACTTTATAAGGTTTAAAATAATTCAGTATCCGAAGACCCCGATATAATCGTATTATAATCGTAAATACTTTATAGGGTTTAAAATAATTCAGTATCCGAAGACCCCGATATAATCTTATTATAATCGTAAATACTTTATAATGTTTAAAATAATTCAGTATCCGAAGACCCCGATATAATCTTATTATAATCGTAAATACTTTATAAGGTTTAAAATAATTCAGTATCCGAAGACCCCGATATAATCTTATTATAATCGTAAATACTTTATAAGGTTTAAAATAATTCAATGCCTTACAATACCACTCACAGTTCTGTCTGTCCTCACCCTTCTATATTTTATACTTTCTCTTGTAAATAATTAAATGCCTTACAATACCACTCACAGTTCTGTCTGTCCTCACCCTTCTATATTAATTTCCTTTAAATGCCTTCTGAACTCCTGACCTTTCCTTTAATCCTTCCTGTTCATTAATCCTTCTGTACAGTGTCCTCCTTATCAGTATCTATAGTCTTCACTGGTTCACCGCTCGCTAGTAACTATCAACTGTACTGGTTCGCTCCTCGTCAGCAACTATCAACTGTACTGGTTCGCTCCTCGTCAGCAACTATCAACTGCACTGGTTCGCTCCTCGTCAGCAACTATCAACTGCACTGGTTCGCTCCTCGTCAGCAACTAACTTTTGTCTTCTGGCTAGCCAACACTTGACCGTGCTGTTTGTCGTCGTTGTTGCTCGTCGCTCTCGCTGCGATAGTATTGGTGGCTACCTGCACCGTCAATTCTGTTCTCGTGTTGTATTTGTAGCCAGTTGCCATTCTGCATACTGGTACTTGATCGGTGGTGGTTGCTTGCTCGGGCCTTCTCTCGCTTGTAGCATTTTGTCATGGTAGTCGTTCACTATGTGTGTTGGTCTATATCCATATATACGTGTTCATATTGAAATATTAAAAACTGGTTTCTTCCTCTTGTATGTCTGACGTCATTTCTCTTATACTGTCTTATGCTGCCTTCATGTTATGCTGACTGATTGTTGTTTCTCTCGTTTTCAATCTTTAGCTGCAGTTTTCGTTAGTTAGATGTGTTTGTTGTAAACCTTGTTGTAATTGTTACTGCGTACTATGTTAAGGTTGGGGTTTGGTTGCCTGTGTGTTTGTTGGTTAACTTCTTTACTATGTTTTGCCGCAGTGGCCGTTAATTTAATGTGATCGTCTCTGAATGCCTATATGTGTATTTATGTCGACACAGGGTGCGGTGTTATTACTAGTTGTATGTTAGCTTTAGGGTTTATATATTTTATTTGTGTTTTGATTTAAATTCCTTTTCTTAGCTTTAGTTAATTTATTGTTATTATTATTATTATTATTATTATTATTATTATTATTATTATTATTATTATTATTATTATTATTATTATTATTATTATTATTATTATTATTATTATTATTATTATTATTATTATTATTATTATTATTATTATTATTATTATTATTATTATTATTATTATTATTATTATTATTATTATTATTATTATTATTATTATTATTATTATTATTATTATTATTATTATTATTATTATTATTATTATTATTATTATTATTATTATTATTATTATTATTATTATTATTATTATTATTATTATTATTATTATTATTATTATTATTATTATTATTATTATTATTATTATTATTATTATTATTATTATTATTATTATTATTATTATTATTATTATTATTATTATTATTATTATTATTATTATTATTATTACTATTATTATTATTATTATTATTATTATTATTATTATTATTATTATTATTATTATTATTATTATTATTATTATTTTTATTATTATTATTGCTGTTTCTTCGTGTTTTAACGAGTGAGATCGGGAGCTATGTGTGCGGCAAAAACCGTCTCATCGTCATTGGGAATACAATATTTGTTAAATTTAATAAATCCCGATAATTCGGATACATTGACATGCGCTCCGTATTTATATTCGCTGGATGCAGAGCAGATATGATTTTCCAAGCAAAACATGCGTTGTCATCATTTTTTACATTAACGCCTGCTTTCTTGCTATGAATCTGTTATGGTAGCGGGATATATGACGACCCTAGCTGTGGCGTGTATTTGTTGATGTTCATTGCCAAGTTAACGACTGCAGCCAACGCCCATCCACTATCCCGTTCTTGGAACTCTTCCAGCTTTTGAACATGTTCAAAAAACCAAGCTCTAATATCCGTTTCCCGGTAAATACAATAGCAACATTTTTCGTGTTCATGAATTTCAAGTCACTAATTTCTTCATTAGCTCTAGTAACTCGAAATTCGCCACAAAATATTGTATTTACCTTAAGAGACGTAAATTTCACTAAGGATTTTTTAACGGTGCGCTGGAAGAGAGAAATTATTTAAAAATTAAGCTTACCGTCCACCAAATGTTGACTCGATTTCTTCCCACCAAATTCGAATGGAAGCCCAATCCGCTCTGTTGCCCGTTCGGGAAAGACCTGCACCAGTACAAGCGTTGAGCTTCTTCAACTGCGTGCGATAGCCTTGAATAAGTCCTATTCCGCATGTAGCACTCTGCTTTGTTCCAACAGTTGTTGCCTTCCGTAAAATACCCCGAAGGGTAATAAGGAGCGATGAGCACTCTTTTATACTCGGCATAACCAGCTCCCGATTTTTATGCGCATTTTCACACAATGCTTTTGCAATTTTTAAAATTTTGTTGACGCGTGCACTCATTTTAAAATTCAAGAAATACAAATAAATAAATCTTCACGAAATACGTTTAAATACTTTATGTTGCTGATCAAATACTGAATGAGCTAAAAACTCTCGATTCAATTATTTATATATATTTATGGGTTCAAATAATAAATTTTTCTTAAAATTCTTATCGTCAATTTTAACAACAACATAGCACTTCAACCACCTAACCCCAATCCATCAGCTTAGAATAATTAGTCTACATATAGTATATATCCTCTCAACTTAGGCTCTTATGAGCTCATACGTTTCATGCTTAATTCTAATTTCAACATCATACGTTTCATGCTTATTTCTAATTTCGACGACAAATATTAAAAATCCTTGAGACTTAATCTACAAGCATGAATGAGATATTAAATGTTCTTCAAAGCCAATATATGCTGAGAGCATTATAAAAAATTAATACCATTAATTAATACCAGAGAGGGTATCGTAAATTAATTTATTGCTACTACTGCGGTAGCAACTCGCACTTAGAGGAGAAGTGTAAGAAGATGAAGGATGACCAAAAGTTGGCAAAATGGGCAAAGGAGCAAAAAGACGCTAAAAATAAGATTGGTAAAGGAGTAAAAAGATGCAGAGACAGAAGAAGAAAATAGAGCAAAATTATACTCGAAGCTGAATGGTTAAATCAATTACTTTTTATGCATGTAATTATTGCTTTTATACATGTAATTATCAAACTTTAACTATAATAAATCAATAAAAGAACAATAATGATTCAATGGTCATGGCTATGATATCTCTTTCAATCGCTAGCTTAATTTAATTTGCTGCTTTCATGCTTTGTTTTTATATAAGTCAACCAACTCATATTAAATTTATTAAAATGCATAACAACTACACTCTTTACTTCTGTGCGGTTTCCTTATCTTCAGCTTGCGGTTTTGGGTCTGGGCTTATCACCTTAAACTTGAAATGCTGATTTATACCAACAACAACAACAACACCGAAGTTTATGTAGCGACTTAAATCTATAAACATTCTGCTTGCTATGAAGCTTGGGCTTATCACCTTAAACTTAAAATTTGATTTATACCAACAACAACAACAACATCACTCATCATACTTCAGTCAGCTTGATCAATCATACCTCCATCTAGCTAGCTATTCGTCCGTCCATCCATCCATCTGACTATCTGTCTGACTGTCTGCCCATTCGTCTTCTATGCTTGCTTATCTCCCACTTCAGCTAGTTTGATCAATCATACCCCCTAGCTATCCCTCCATCCGTCCATCCATCTGACTATCTGACTGACTGTCTGCCAATTCGTCTTCTATGCTTGCTTATCTCCAATTTCAATTACTTCTAGAACATTCTAGAACATTCTAGAAGCTTCTAGAACATATGTCATAGCCCATCTGGCTATCAATACGTCCGTCCGTCCATCTTGCATGCTTATCTCCAATTTCAATTACTTCTAGAATGTTCTAGAAGGTTCTAGAAGCTTCTAAAACATATGTCATAGCCCATCTGGCTATCAATCCGTCCGTCCGTCCATCTTGTGTGCTTATCTCCAATTTCAATTACTTCTAGAATGTTCTAGAATGTTCTAGAAGGTTCTAGAAGCTTTTAGAACATATGTCACAGCCCATCTAGCTATCAATCCGTCCGTCCGTCCATCTTGTGTGCTTATCCCCAATTTATAGCAGCAGCACGTTTCAAGCGTTCTACTTCAGCTAGCTTGACCGATCATACCCCCTAGCTATCCCTCCATCCGTACATCTTGCATGCTTATCTCCAATTTGCAACAACAACAACACGCTTCAGCCACCCTACTATCAGTCAACTTGACCGATCATACTACGCCGACTGCGCAGTCGGGCACAATTTTGTGAATTTTGAGGCCCATAAGAAAATACACGCGTTTTTTATTTAGAATCCTCATAGCTACTCTACTACTAGAAGCTCGAAAAATAGTTTTTCTTAATTATAGATTTTTTTTTAATTCTAACTGAAAAAGTTTTAAAACCAGTCATATTTGAAAGTTGAGTGGAAAAACTTTCAATTGCAGCTTTCATTTAGTGGCTGTTCAAATTTTTCACTATTTGAGAGTAATAAAGATTTAGTAACTACCACTCAATTTAGTTATAGTGCAACAATATAACATTACCACTAAAATCCCTTGTGATAGTGAAGAGATGCTGGTAAATAAATAGTGAAAAATAGAATTTCTTTCAATATATTTTATGCTAGTGAAAGGCTGGGTGCACTCAACATTTAGTGCACTACGCCCAACTCTGATAGTGGGTTTTTAAAAACGAAACAATATTGTGTGTGTTTTTCATGCGTTGGAACAAGAGTTTTCGTAAATCTGGTGCACCCTCTGGTTTTGTACTGGTGCACCCTCTGGTGGACAATTTACTGCAAAACGGTTGCCAGAATTTTATTTTGAGTACCTAAAATTTCATACATACCAAGATTTGTTGAAATCGAACAGTTATTGTGGCAATTACTTTGGCACATTGGTTTATTCTGTTTATCAGCGAGTAGACGTGTTTTTTGTCTTACCGTTTGTTAGCTTTTCTAAGAAATTACTTAACCGGATTATACCAAAATGCAGTTGGTTGTATAATATCGCTTTATCCATCATTGTGCTCCACTGGAAAAACTTTTGACATCATAAGACACTGATTTTTTAGCAATTTTTATTGCTTATTAACAACTAAATCTCAGTGAAATTTGTTCCCGCCAAATAGTCCAGCGCTATCACCAACACTTGACCACTAGAGCTAAAACTTTAAACTCAAAAAACCTGCCTTCAATACCTACGCAGTCCGGCTCGCCGATGACTAATAACTCATTCCTCTCATTAGTTCAACTAGATGACCGACTCAAAGAACAAACGGAAACGCTGGTCAGCACCATGCAGAGCGAACTCAGTCAACTCCGCAAAGAGTTTTGTCTAAGAATGGAAGATATGGAGAAAATATGGACGGAAAAAATAAACAGCGTGAACGACGCATTAGCTGATGTTGTAGTGCGCGTTGATCAAATTGAGTGTAATCAACTGAAACAAGAAAAGATGAGTGGATAAATTAAACACCATGTGTCATGTATTGGATTATATTGTGTTGCGTGTTGGTAAGGCTGAATTTGGTGCTGAGACAGATGAACATGCTGCGCTAAGAGAAGAGGTGGGTACACTAAAAGAAGCTGATAATGATTTTGAGCAAAAATAAGTTGCTGCGGATGCCGTGCTTTTTGGAGTACAAATGAGTGATGAGGAGAGCTTTACATCGATGTCCAACGAAATGTGTTAACCATCGGCTGCAGACCCCCATCGCTCAGGAGTATGTTTCGCATTAAAAACAATAATAATCATGGAATAAGAAGTACTCCAATTGTAGTAAAGTTTTCTATACCTTATGAGAGGGATGCAGCTCTTCACTCGGCTGCTTTTTACCGAAGAAACAACCGTATGAATCATGCTCTGAGCGACTTGGGACTCAAATCGAACTCTAGCATTTACATTAATGAGAGCATTACAAAGCGCAGTCGCCAGCTCCTGCAGAGTGCAAATAAACTCAGGCGCAATAAACAGCTGTTCTCTGCTCATGCTAGGAGAGGGCATATTTTTATCAAAATGTATGAAAATGGAGAAAGCTTTTTGGTAGAAGACTTAGACCAACTTGTTTAATTAAAGGCTTTTTTCTCTGAAAATTGCTTTAGTTCTTTTCTTTACCACATATCTCTGTTTCTCCCATATATCTCTCCTTATATTTTATTTTAATAACGACAACACATATAAAAATATCTGGTTACTTGGTTCTAACTCGTGTATTAAATTGTCTTTTTTATGTTATTAAATTTCTTTGTTTGCTTATAGTTACCTTTGCTTGTTTTTTCTGTTATGATTGGTAGTTATAATAATCTGTATGGCACAAATATTCTATGTAAAAGATACTCTGGCCTTAAAGTTGTGCATTTTAATCCTAGGAGTCTAGCAAGTTAGACAACATAAAATTTGTATTTGAGGAGTCGTTTATTGATGTAATATGTGTATTTGAAACGTGGTTCCGGCCTGAGGTAAATGATTCGGCCTATGCAATAAATCTGTTGATATTATTTGCGTCTCGGAAACTTGGTTTCATGAAGATGTAAACGATTCCTATCTTGACTTAAAAATTACCAGCTTTTCAGAAATGATAGAGTGGATAAAAAATGTGGTGGAGTTGCAATTTATTGTAAGAAACAGCTCAAAGTAAATGTTTTGGGTAAATCTAATAAATCGGAAGTATAATTTTTGAATGTTGAGATTTCAGGCAACGGAAATAAAATATTTGTTTCTTGCGTCTTCAATCCAAATTGTAGGTGCAATTTGGATCCTTTACACAGTGTGTAATTATTTTCAGTCATGGCAAAATAACCATATTCGGACATCACTACGTGATAAAAGAAAAAAAAAGACTCCTGTCTCCCAGTTTTGCCAAAGTCCTCCAGGTTTTTTTATGGGCCCCCAAAGATGAGGGGCCTCGGTGACATTTTTGCAAAAAAAATGATCATTTTCTCAAGCTCATATCTTGCAAACAGTTCAGAATTTTGATTTACTCTCTGAGGCAAAGTTATAGCTCTTGTCATAAAAAAAAAAATTGTGAACATATCAAATAAAAAACTTTATCTTCAAGGTCAAAATCGCAAAAAACTTTAAAAAATTCAATTTGTTTACCTTTATTCCCCTGTTCAGGTCCATAAGTAGCAAACCGTTCAAAATTCAAGAAAATAATTAACTACAAAAATGAACCTAAGATCTCAATAAACAAAATATATTCTATAACATATGAACTTTCTAGGAATGATTCTTAACACCGTGTAGGTAGCGCTTAGGTACCCGTAAAAGTGAAAAATTTCCCGAAATTTTTTTAATTTCATTTGTTTTTTCTTTACTTCAACATTGAGGTACTATAAAGCCTTCTCCCGTAAGTGAAAAGGCATGTTGCAGGTTTCATTGTTATACTGTTACTGATCTTATTAATCTTAGTTCTTAGGTGGTATGGGTTGACATTTAGAGTTAGGGTTGTAACAAAGAGTAGTAGCATAGATATTTAGTAAAAATGATTCAGTGTTGTAAGGATTAGTAGTCTCAGCAGGGATGGCACTACAATACTATGCTATCTATTACAAAATTATAAAAAAAATATTCGTATTATGTTTATAATGTTGATGGCCCTGGACTTGCAAATGGCACTCTCTTAAGTTGTGGATCCAAATCGTCGTCCGAATCGTCCGAATATGACTCTGATTCAGAACTTATGGTGTCCACAGGCACGTTACTTTCAGACTGCCCTCCATCATCAGCTTTTTCTTCTTCAAATACTTCATTAACATCATACAGGGTGATCTTGTGACTCCACCAACATACCTGACATGAATTAGAAAATAAATCAAAAAAGGAATGCAAAAAATGCATCAATAAAATTGATATTACCTCTTCAAGCAATGCGTCGAGTTTTTGCCTTTGTACCGTTTTCCATGGGCATTGTGGTTTGGTGTAACCGTTCTCCATGCTCATTGATATTGTAGGGAGTTGTTTGATAAAATCGTCAAAATGAAAATGAAGAAAATGCAGCTTTAATGTCATCGATGTGCCGATTTTCTCAAAATAATACAGCATTTCTTTCACCCATTCTCTTGCTTCCGGTTCCGCGTCTCGATCCCCTCCCAAGACTCTGGTGCATACACGCTGAAGGTAAATCCATGCCATTGAATGATTATAATCTTGAAACGATGATTCAAAGTTGCTTTTGAATAGTTTTCTAATGTCAGGGCCATTAAGTACGCCCGTTAAATGAAGACAAAAAATAAAGACATAAAAGAAAACATTAACAAAGTGAAAATAGAACAATGAGGTGAACAAAAATTAGTTTTAAATTTACTACTATACCTTTATCAATTTTGTCATCGCTACGCTTTGGGAAAAAGCTTTTCAAATAGTTGAATGCGTTTGGACAATTTAAAACGGCCACTTCGATGCATTTTTTAACAATTCCCAATTTTATGTGGAGCGGTGGCAGCAAGATGTCTTGAGTATTGTCTATTAAAGGTGCATTCCTCAGTTTATGTTGTTTTATTTGTTCCTCCACACTTTCTCTTGGTCTCCACGAATTACATTGGTATTGATTCAGAGGTAAGCGCGAATCCCAGTTACAAAGAAAACAAAAGAATTTTGGAAAGCCGCCCTTATCAATGATCCCTTGCAAAATGTTGATGACCTTCAAATCACAGCAAATCTTCCATTTGTTTTCGTAGTATTTGATTTTTTCCATTATATCTTTCAATGTTTCATAGCTTTCTTTCATGTTAATTCCCATTGCTAGCGGAATGGAAGGTTTTCGGTTCGACACATGCAACAACACTGCTTTCAAGCTTGAAACAGAACTATCAATAAATAATCTCCACTCACTAGCGATGTAGTTCATTCCCATTTTTACCACCAAAGCTTTTACATCGTTGCAGTAAGCGAACGAATTGTCATCATTTAGAGTGTAGAGGCTCTGAAATTCAGCTTGCCGTTTGCGGTACGCCGTAGAGTTCACATTACCATGTGTGAGTTTTCTTTGCTTTAAAAACGCTATCAAAAATATGGCAAGTCGCTGCGATAGTCCCAATATGGCCACAATGAAATCCATTTTCATTTGTGTTATTAGTTGTGGTCCATCTCTTCCCTGTTGTGGCTCATAATCGGTATCAAATGGATCTTCATAAGTAACACCACTTGCTCTAGTCATTCCTGTACATTCTGTACTACGATCTGGAGTTGGCGGCCTTGGTGATACAAAATTTTCAGGTGCAAGCACTGGTAGTGTGGCTTATACAGTTGCTTTATAACTTTTGTTCCTCTCAGCATATCGATTTAGACCACATGTGTAATTTACGCATGCATAGCAATTGGTTTCATCATGATCACCTGGGAGATTAATCCAGTTTACCGGCTGACAATACTTCATACTATGTTTGCCTCCACTCAACCATGCCATGAGATTGTTATAACATTGGCGACACACTGTATTAGGTGTGTAATTTTCACCGGTCAAGACTACTTCGTCGAAAAAAAAATTATATGCTTTCTTTAATTGGCTAGTTAAAAGATTCTTTTTCTTTTGCAATGTTGTAGAACTTTTTTTTCTGATTTGATGACCGCAAACGTAGCAAAATAAATCAATATTTTCACACTGCATATTGAAATTGTCAGTTGCCAATGTTGTGTGCGAATTATGCTGTAACACTTTCACTTATTTTACTTTCACTTTATAACTTTCACCGCTGAGCTCTCGTTGACGTCGCGCTTTGTAATGCCTCGATGTGAGCGTCGTGTCGCTTTTATATTGTGTGGTGTGTCCCTTGTTGCGTGTGCTGAGCTTACTGCATTGCCTGTGCTGCTGCGGTCGGTGCGTGATCGCGTGATACCTAAGCGCTACCTAAACGGTGTTAACCCTTGGACAAACACAGGGTTCTTGCCAGGCATATTTAATTTTTGAGCGTTAATTAAACATACAAGACATTAAACATGACAAGAGAAACAATGTGAATTCAATGCAGATGTTTGCTTCCAGGTAGTTTTTTAATAGAAGTTTTTTTGATTTTATATGTTCACAATTTCATCTTTATGACAAGAGCTAAAATGTGTATCCAGGTATTTTTTTATATTTTGGGTTTTTTTTATATGAATTCAATGCAGATGTTTGCTTTCAGGTAGTTGTTAGACAGTCACGGGAACTCACCCACCAGCTTGAGAATTTTTATTAGAATGCACTTACTATCAGTGAAGGTACAGTGCACTCACACACTCGGCCTCCTGACTGACAATTATTTACGTTCAAAGTTTTGAAATCAACTTTTTTTCAAGAAATCGCTTATTTTCTTACACTTCAATTGTTTTTTTTTTACTGGGGCTGTTTTTTGAGAAAACCAGATTTTTATTAAAAAAGTGAGGTTAAAAAATTGGATAAGAAATTGGTGAGATATAAGCGATTATATACTCAAGCTATAAAGGCCTACATCTCAAGAAGTTGGATCGGCTTCCTTAAAAAAACTTTGGGGTTTTAATCAGCGCTATAAGCCCTACCAGGCCAAAGAAAATTGGAGCATTTTGCATAAAGTAAATTTGTTCGTAAAAGCGGAAAATAAAAAAAAACGCTTTTTGCGATTTTTCGCTCATTTTTTAAAGCTTTTTGCGATTTTGACCTTGAAGATAAATTTTTATATTTGATATGTTCACAATTTTTGTTCTTTATGACAAGAGCTACAACTTTGCCTCAGAGAGTAAATCAAAATTACGAACGGTTTGCAAGATATGAGCTTGAGAAAATGATAATTTTTTTGCAAAAATGACACCGAGGCCCCACATCTTTGGGGGCCCATAAAAAAAAAACCTGGAGGACTTTGGGCAAAACTGGGAGACAAGAGTTTTTTTTTGGCTTTTATCACGTAGTGGTGTCCGTATATGGTTATTTTTTTTCGTGTTGCACTGTGTTATTTATGTCTTTGTATAGTTGTGCTGTTGACTATGAACACTTTGTTTTAACTAGTGACTTTAATATAAATCTATTAGCCAATAGCAATCTTGCCAGTAGCTTTGTAGAAAGAATATCTGAAGTTGGACTCACTGTAGTAAACACCCTCATGCCGACTAGGTTTGCGAACAACTCTCCTCCAAGCTTGCTAGACATTTTTATTATCTCCGACGTATCATCGATTTTGCTTTTTGATCAAATATCTTTTGAATCCGATCACGATCTAATTTTACATTAAATATCAGAACTTCGACCGCTGGACCTGCAACTCTTTTTACGTATCGAGAATTTAGGTCTATTGATAATAACTCTTTGCATCAGAATTTGGCTTTAATTAATTGGTCAGATAGCTGGTTTTTACAATCAGTGGATGAAAAGTTAAATTTTTTCATTGACATTATTAATAATCTTTTTAATATGCACGTTCCCTTGCGCACGCCTCACGTCATAAATAGTAGTTGTCCATGGTTCACGCGGTCTGTTAAAGCAGCTCTCAAAAACCGTAGCAAAACATATTGTAAATGGAAGCGCAACCCCACAGTTTTTCGTCAGTGTCTTTAGGTCGTGGAATTCATTACCTAATAGTATTAAAAGCGTTTCTAATAAAATTAACATTAAGCATTTAATTTTCAAACACTTTTCTTAACTTCAAATTTCTATAGTGTAAAATCTATAAGAAGTAAAACGCGCTGCTTTCAGAAGCATCCAAACTCGAATGGTTTCTTTTATTCAATTCAATTTATGCTTAGCCTAACTTAAATATTTGCATCGTATGATTAAACCGTTATAAGAAGAGAGAATGTTTATATATAAAATACAAACTTCATGTACATAAAGTGAGCAGTTATGACTGCGCTACAAATTTATACTTTACAATTTAACTTTAAGAAATTATTAATTTGAATAGATTACAATTCCTCCCTTCTTAAGAATAAAATGTATGTAAAAATTGAGTGAATATATAAAAAGTAGAAATATAATAAAATAATAGAAATAAAGCAAAACAAAATTATTTTTAATTATTCAATATAATTATTCAAATACAATCAATGTGTTTTAATTTTGTGATCTACGTTAAACTTAACTACAGGTTTCCTTTGTCTATGAGAACGTCTCGGCTTCCGACCTTTCATTCGATTCGCTTAAGCAACGTTCTTTTTCATCTTCGCCCGAACCATTGTTATAAGAATTATTTCGTTGAGAATCGTATCTTAACGAATTACCACTACTGGCATGTCCACTTTGTGCTGCGTCGTTAGAATCAGACAAGACCCCATCATCATTAGAGTGCAGGGTGTTTTTTACAGTATCTGAGTCTATTCCTCTTTTGATACAAATATCTTTTTTAACTATTGATTCGAATGTCAGCTTTCTGATTTGATCTAAATGTCTCTTGATAGGCCGACCATTTACCAATTCACACATATAGTTCCTTGGCCCTAACACCTTGACAATTTTTACTTTAGCCCACTTTGGCTTGTTAACTACTGAGTAATCTCTAATCCAGACCGGCTCTCCCTCTGTAAACACTACGTTTCTTGTTCCCTTAAACAGCTTTTGCTGCTTTTCGCACACTTTCTTAGCTCTTTCTGTATAGCTTTCTGGCCTCAGGCAGCTGAGACGATTTCGAAGCTCTCTTCCTAGCATAAGTTTTGCGGGAGACTCATTCGTCGAGCAGTGCTTCGCAGCCCGATAATCAAACAAAAACCTCGATACTATACAATCAAGCTATATTTTTGAGTCCTTACCTCTAACTTCTGTTAAAGCATTTATTAGCGAGCTCTTAAGAGTTTTTCGCTAGGTGACCCGGTGTTGAGAGTTTATGAGTTACATGATGGCTTCTTATAAAATTGCTGAATTCATAGCTAGTAAATTGTGTGCCATTGTCACTAACTAGCACATTGGGCAACCCATGTCTAGCAAAAGTTTCGCGAAGGCGTGCTATAGTAAAATTTGAAGTCATATTTTTGGTTAAAAAAACTTCTGGCCATTTTTAATAAGCATCTATTAAAATTAAAAAATAAAATCCTTCAACCGGGCCACAAAAATCAAGATGCACCCATTCCCAAACATATTTAGGCACAGGCCACATAATTAATTGTGCTTTGGGAGGCTCTGCTTTGAAAACATTGCAATATTGGCAACTTTTGACGATGCGTTCTATATCACCATCTAAATTTGGCCACCACACATAGGATCTTGCAAAAGATTTACTTTTTACAATTCCCATATGAGTGGAATGGAGTTCAGCTAAAATCTTTGTGCGGAGGTTCCTTGGAATCACCACCTGTAACCCCACATTACGATTCCGTCTACGATGTGCAACTCATCAAATTTTGAGCGATACACTGCCAAACTCTCTTCAAGCCTATTCCCTGTAATAATTGCGCTTAATACTTTTGATAATTCTATATCGCAGGCTGTCTCCTTTTTTATGCTCTCTAAATCTAATTCAACATTTTTATCGTTTGTAATAAAATTTAAGTATGTTTTAGAATCACTCTCTTCCCAAGACTTCCCTTCATTCATGAGAATTGGAAGACGGGAATGAGTGTCTGCTGAATTGTTCTCACTTTTAATATACTCAATTTTGTAGTTGAAACCAGATAAAAACACCGCCCATCTTTGAATACGACTTGCTGCCATTTTCGGAATTCCTTTATTCTCGCCAAACAACGACAACAAAGGCTTGTAGTCTGTGCGTAACGTAAACATATTACCTTTTAAATACTGATAAAATTTATTACACGCAAAAACAATTGCAAGGGCTTCCTTCTGAATAACACCATAATTCTGTTCAGCTTTAGAGAGAACGCGAGATGCAAACGTGACTGGTCGCTCTACATTATTTTCAAAACGACGGGAAAGAATAGCTCCAATACCTTTTTGAGAAGCATCAAAAGTCAGAATGATTGGAAGGTTTGGATTGAAATGTGATAACGTTACTTCTTCAGCAATCTTGTTTTTTAGAACATTAAATGATATTTCGCACTTCTCGTCCCATTTAAACTCTTTATCAGCTTTTAATAATTCGTAATATGGTAACATTATCTCTGTGTAATTATGAATGAACTTGCTGTAGTTCTGTTTTGGCGGTCTGTTTTGTTTTAGTTTTTTTTTCACTTTGCTTGGTTTTATTTTTCATTTGAGCATCCGTCAGTCTGCTAGCAACAGCAACATCCTTGCTGCCAACCACAATCCTTTCAACATCCTTGTGTCTAAGTTGTCTTTGTTTCACATGCATACATACATAAGTTTATTTTTTTTTCTTTTTTGCTATGTTTGTTTTAATGTTGCTTGTTGTTTATTTTGTCTTGTATTCTCGCGGGTTTTGCTATTGTTTTCATTACTCATTTTTTCTATTGAAATTTTGTATTTGGTGCCCTCTTTTCTGCAGTTATATATTTTTATTTGTTTACATCTATTTGTTTTTGTTTTAATTTTATATCAAATCCTAAAACTTCAAAAGCACCATCTACTCTGCAACCCCTGAAAATATGCTTTATTTTTTCGGCTTACCCTGGAATTCAATAAAAATTGCTTGCCTTCATTTTTAAATTTTTGATATGTGGCAACTTGTACCATGTTTTTTTTTGCAGTTTTTCACTACTTCAGCTCTTTATTTGCCGCGTCTCGGTTGCAGTTTATCTGCCAGTCAGTCGTCATTCAGTGCATCCGTCCGTCTGTCAATCATTCGCATGCATGACGCACTTATTTACGTTGCTCTTGATGAATGCATTTCATTTAATCCTCGAGTTTTCCAATTGCTTCCGCACTACAGAGCGCTATATTCTCTTAGTATCAATGCAGCGTATTCCCTAAACCTCCCTCTCTCCCATCACTCCACTCCCACATACTCTTATTTCCTTTTGCGCCATCAATCTATCAGTTTGAGTTAACTTTTTACACCAGTTTTTATTCAACCGCCTGTGGCAAATATATCAACACTTCTGCAGCTACCCACAACTGCCTTTTCCCACTCCGACTCCGATTCCTCTTTTTTTCACCACAGTAATCTTGCAATACTCCCTTGATTGCACACAGTCCAGCATGCTTTCCCTAACTGCTACTGACGTCGCGTTATTTTGCGTTTTCGTTGTTGTTGTTGATACTTTCCTCGATTCCAAATCTGTTTTTCATGCCAACTCCCTCTTCTTCCCAACTCCTCTTTTCAGATACTTTTTTCTCATTCATATTGATTTTGGTTTACATTTTATTTATTTTTCTTTTATTTTTATTTTTTTTGTGCTCAACGCTCGCTTGCTCTCGTGTGCCATCATCCTCCTCCTGATTGCCGCATGTTCTTGCTGTATAGTCCTTGCGGAGAGCCAATAAACGACCGAACTTCTGTAATATCTATAGGCCTTGGTGCCCTCAAAATAGCTTCAATACATTCTGTGGTTTTTGATAGACCATTTTTACTGATCTTAAACCCTAAATATGATATTTCTTTCATAAAGAAATCACATTTTGACCTTTCAAGCTTTAACCCAGACTCTTTTAATCTTTTAAAAACTTCACGTAAATTTTTCATGTGTTCATAATTATCTTTTCCTGTTATTAGAATGTCATCTAAAAAGTTAACAACGTTTGTAATATCTTGTAAAAATTTTTCATTTCTCTTTGAAAAATACTAGATGCTGGCTTTATGCCAAAAGGTATGCGATTCATTTTAAAAATGCCTCTATGCGTGCTCCATGCGCACATCAATTTGGAAGACTCATCCAACTCAAATTGATTGTACGCTTGCGCTAAATCTAGCTTGGTGAATAGTTTGCCATTTTCTTATCTTGAAAACATTTCTTCTATCCGCGGTAAAGGGTATTTAACCTCACATAAATGCTTATTCAACGTCACTTTATAATCCGCGCAAATGCGAATAGATCCATTCGATTTTAATACTGGAACTAACGGCGTACCCCATTCAGACGACTCCACCTGCGTTATTACCCCCATTTTCTCCAATTTGGTCAATTCTTGCAGTCTTAAAAGCAATGGGAATTGGTCTAGGTTTATGAAAAATTGGTACAGGGCTTCCTTCTAAGCGTAGCTGAACCTTACGGTATCTATACTTTCCTAAGCTTTTATCGAAAATCGACTGAAATTCTGAGATCAACTCAGAGGGTTCACCTGAATTTTGAGCGTTGACGTTATTTAATTCCTTCCACACAATGTTAAAGATTGATAAAAAATTTTGCCCTAAAATCAACGGACCATTGGCATCTACAACGATAAAATCTACATCTCTTATTTTATTATTAAAATCGACTGCAGCACGAAATGAACCTCTTACCAAAAGATTATTTCCACCGTACCCTGACAGTTTGGTTTCGCATTTTTCCAATTTCAAATATGAAAAATTATTTATAAAAGCTTTGAATGGAAAGACTGAAACTGCTGCCCCCAAATCAAGCTCAAAACACAAGGGAACATTATTAACTTTTGCACTAATTGTATATGAATGAAAATGATACTTATGCTCAATACTATATAAATTCATTACATCTAAATTAGAAGAATCATCAGATGCTGTTGTACATAAAATTCTACCTGCGGCCACATTACCACTTGGGACTCGGCACACTGTAGCTAAATGGCCTTTTTTTCCACAATTATTGCATGCATAAGTTCTAAATTTGCATGACTTAAAGTCGTGGTTTCTCTTTCTGCAATGATAACACCTCTCTGCCGAGTTCCAATTACCTGCGTTATTATTGTGCTGCTCACCATACTTATTTTCATGGCTTGGTTGAATTGTATAAACTTCTTTCTCTGGTTTTTCGTAGCGCTGCACAATTTCAAGAGCCTTCGACAACTGTAACTCGGTACCCTCTTCACATAAGCGGTCGAATACATTTCCATCCGTTGCTGTAACAAATTTGTCAATCAACTTACTTTCCAGCATTGATCCAAAATCACAATTAGTAGCTAACCAACGAATTCTTGCATGCCATTCAACAGCAGTCTCACCTTTCCCCTTTTGCGCAGCGTAAAAACTGCGCCTTTCCTTAAAAACTACCAAGGCGGGAGTGAAATGATCGGTTAAACGTTTCACTAGAATAGCAAATGATTCATCTTTTGGTAGATTCGGTTGACACAGATCCCGTAGCAATCTATATGTCGTAGGTCCAACATATTTAATAAGCAACGACTTCTTCTGGACCTCAGACGTCACATTGGTTGCGATGAAAAGTTGCTCCATGCGCTCCATGTAAGTTTGCCTTTGCTCCACATTTGGCTCAAATGTTTCCATACTCATTGTGGCTACCTGCGCGAACTGATTCGAAGTATTGATAATTGATTTATTATCGTCGTCAGACGAACCTCCTGTAGACATTTTACTTTTTATTGAATTATAACAAAACGTGCACGTTTATCATTTGCTTTAAGCGTGTTTTTAATTATTTAGGTTTTTCTCTTCGCCAGTGTAAAATCTATAAGAAGTAAAACGCGCTGCTTTCAGAAGCATCCAAACTCGAATGGTTTCTTTTATCCAATTCAATTTATGCTTAGCCTAACTTAAATATTTGCATCGTATGATTAAACCGTTATAAGAAGAGAGAATGTTGATATATAAAATACAAACTTCATGTACATAAATAAAGTGAGCAGTTATGACTGCGCTACAAATTTATACTTTACAATTTAACTTTAAGAAATTATTAATTTGAATACATTACATTACTCTTTCTTGTTCTTCTCTTACTCTCTAATTACTTTTTAAGGAATTATTATTCATTGTTTAAATTTTAGTCTTTTTAAGTAATATTGTTATTGACAGCATTATGTAACATTAATTTGCATTTCGAGGATTTGCATCGAATGTTGTTATATTCAATGTTAATTCGGCATGCAAAAGAACTATTCTTATATGTCAACAAGTTTTTTAAATAAAAATAAAATAAAATAAATAAAAATAAATATAATCTATTTAGACACGATAGGCGTAATAGAAGAGGAGGTGGAGTTGTTGTTGATAGTATATTTAAATCATTGTATGATAGTGTCTCGTCTGTCGGTCTGTCAATTGTTAATGAAACTATGCCCACGCGATTCTGTAGTAACGATGTCCCTAGTCTTCTTGGTTATTATATTGTCTCCGGTAGCACATCCGTCTTCGGGGAAATCATTGTAATTAATTTTAAGGTTAATTTTATACCAAGCGTATAAATCGGGAGATAAAAAAGTGGTTTTGTTCACATTTTATCCCGGCTTTATGCTTAGAGCATAAATTCGCTCTCAGTTTATATCAATTTCCATTGGAATGTTAGAGTGTTGCTCATTACTTAAAAAATGTGGGGAATTTAGTATATTTTTGCGAATTTGGGGGTTGGATTGAACACTAGGTAAAAATGGAGCGCTGATTTTGCATCTGATGTCAGAATTTCAAAATTGTAAAATTTTTCTACACAGGGCTGCCAACTAAACATTTTTTTAAGAATTATAAACATGAAGAAACAGTATTGGGGGTTACTTCTTTCGAATCTGGTGTCAGAATTTTAAAATTGAATATGGCGTATACAGTTGCCAGCTAATTTCTTGTTTATTTATGCGAATTCAACTCTGGGAGAAACACTAGGTAAAATTGGGTCGCTGATTCCAAATCCGTTGTCAGAATTTCAAAATTCGAAAAGTTTTCTACACATAGGACTGCCACCTAAAAATGTTTTATTTTAAGAATTTTAAGCATGAGGGAACAGTATTGGGGGGGTTACTGATTTCGAATCTGAACTCCATATTTTTAAATTCAAGATGGTGGATAGGGTTGCCGCCTGAATTTTTTAAATTTTTACGAATTTGGGGCTGCCAAATGCTTGCAATGCAGAATATGATGCGACACGTCAGTTATACAGAAGAGCAAATTTGGATAGAATCTTCCGGAATCTACAGATGGACTACCAGTGGTATATCCAGCGCAAGGACTTCTCCTCTCTAGCGGATTTAATAGAGCTGGCCGAAGACCTTGAAAATCTCAAGGTCCAAGAGACTACCCGGAACCCCGCAGTACGACCACCTTTTGAACAGCATCGTATGGTGTCTGAAGATCAAGCGACCCATGTTAACAATAAGACCGCGTGCAGCAATTGTGGAGAAGAAGGCCACATCGCTAGAACATGCCGCCTAGGATCAGCCACCTTTTGCCGAAGGTGTGGGCAGCGGTGTGCGCTCCAGCACATGCTGTCCGTTTCAGCCGGAAAACGATCCCAGGTTCCATCCAAGTCGAGGGGTGGCGGCACCTTCAGCAGAGGCCCCTCATCAACAGAAAACTACCTAAACATCAACAATCACCACTTGTTTGCTAACCTTGTCGTGGGAAGCATAAAAACAACAGCGACTATCGGCAGCAGTGTCACAAATTAAATATAGACGCCGACGTCACTCTGGTCGATGGGTCGGTGAGACCCCTTAAGCATGCGGTGGAAACAAGGATACGCCTAGGTAACATAAATATCAGCCTTGACTTCCTTGTCATGCCAGATGCTACCGAAGATGTTCTTTTGGGTTTGGATTTCTGCATTCAAACCGGAGTTACGTTTAGCTGTGGTGGAGAGTCAATCCAGCTCGGACAAGAAGTAACCCCGCTTCATAGTAATGATAATTTAGAGAGGTCAGTGAAGAAAATTGAAAGTTTATCAACCGGCAGTATCAACCGCTGCAATAAAGAAACGAACAAGAAGAGTACGAAAGCACCACCACCGTTGAGAACCATATAACCGGTGTACGCATATCAAGAACTTGGTCGCATCAGTAGAAGTCCCCCATGGGATAAGGCCATCAGCATTTGAAAACGAGCAGAAAACGAGCAGAAAAGCGACGAGAATAAGCCGTCAGATGACAGCTGTCATCATATAGCTGAGAGTGAAGTAGACGCGGTGACTTTGGCACGAAGAGCCGTCGAAGCAAGAATAGCAAAAGAATTTTTAGATCACGAACTTAGGCAAATTGAAGGCATTCACGGGGTGACCAGCATCATGGAACTTAAAATCGTGATGACCGATGATCTGCCTATTAAGCAGAGGTACTTCCACGAAATCCAGCGATGAAAAATATCATCGATGAAGAGGTCAACAAGCTATTGTCAAAAGGATGCATCGAGCCGTCGCTCAGTCCATATAGCGCACCAATTGTGATTGTTCGCAAGAAGACTGGAGCCTGGCGACTCTGCATTGACTACCGGCAGCTTAACAGCAAACCCGATGCATATCCACTTCCCCGCATTACGCACATTCTGGACCGTCTGCGTAACACCAAATACGTAAGCAGTCTGGATCTGCAAGATGGTTACTGGCAATTTCCAACGGCGGCAAGGACTTTTTTCCAAGTAAAAAGTACACCGCATTCACAGTACCTGGCCGTGGCTTGTATCAATGGCGCGCCATGCCATTTGGCCTTCACTCTGCACCAGCAACATTCCAGAGAGCCCCCGATAGAGGCATAGGTCCAGAGCTGGAACCCTTCGCGTTAGCTTACCTAGATGACATCGTGGTGACGGGAGCAACGTTGGACGAGCACTTGCAGAATCTGCGAGAAGTGTTCCGATGCCTACGAAAAGCCAACCTAAAAATTAATGCTGAGAAATGTGAGTTCATGAAAACAAAGATCAAATATTTGGGTCATGTGGTCAGCGGTGATGGTATTCATAATGACCCCGACAAGGTTGCAGCTATTAAAGACTTCGAACCCCCCAGAACGTGCAAGGAGTGCGACGATATCTAGGAATCGCGTCGTGGTATCGGCGATTCATTCCAGACTTTGAGACCATAGCGCAGCCTTTGACAGCTTTGCTCAAGAAGGGAAAGCACTGGAAGTGGGCAGAAGCCCAACAGAAAGCGTTAGAGGATTTGAAGACGAAGCTCACCGAGGCTCCGGTATTGGCATGCCCGGACTTTAGCCAAACATTCACACTATAAACTGACGTCAGCGAGAGCGGTCTGGGTACAGTACTGACGCAGGAAATCGAAGGGTCCGAACGAGTAATAGCCTATGCTAGCAGGCACTTGAATGCCAGCAGGGAGTGTTTGGCGATCATATGGGGTATTCGTAAGATGCGGCCCTATCTGGAAGGATACAAGTTTTTAGTTATCACCGACCACTTGTCTCTAAAGTGGTTAAACGCTATTGAGAGCCCCTCAGGTCGAATCACCAGATGGGCACTCGAGTTGCAACAGTTTAACTTTACGGTTCAGTATCGCAGAGGGAAGCAGAACATCGTGGCTGATGCCCTCTCTCGACAACCAGTTGAACTACAGCGGATAACCGTGAACGATGCCAAACAGCCAACATGCCCGTGGCTTAGCAAGAAACGTGCCGAGGTAGTAAAATTCCACGGAATATATTCTGATTACGTAAATATAGAAGGTCAACTATACCGTCATATAATATAGAAGGTCAACTATACCGTCATATCCCACGAGGAGCAAGTGATGACGATTGCGTGCCGTGGAAGCTGTGTGTTGCGACATCACAACGAGAACGGGTTCTTAAAGAGAATCATGACAGTCTGTGTGCCGGCCACTTAGGCATCCGAAAGACAATCGCAAGAGTGGCGAACCGGTATTACTGGGCGGGTATGTTTCGGGAGATAAGTCGCTACGTTCGAAGTTGCGACTCATGTCAACGTTATAAGGCAAACAAGCTCCAGCTGGAGAGATGCTCACCAAGATACCTGAACAGTGTGCGCAGATTTTGTAGGGCCATTGCCACAATCAAAACACGGCAACACGATGTTACTAGTTTTCTTCTATCGGTTTGCAAAGTGGACCGAATTGGTTCTGCTCCGAAAAACAACAGCAGACGACTTACTCAAGGCTTTTCGTGAAAGAATCATTAGCAGATATGGAGTACCCAAGGTTCTTATTTCGGATAATGGTACCCAGTTTACTAACCGTATGTTCAAACGCTACATAGAAGCCCTAGGAGTTCAGCAGCAGTTCACCGCGCCATATACGCTGCAAGAAAACCCAACTGAACATGTAAACCGAACAGTGAGGACTATGATCGCGCAACTCGCGGATAACCAACAGTAGGGCTGGGACGAGAGCCTACCAGAGATTTCACTTGCAATAAACACGAGCGTTTCCGAGACAAGGGGTTACTCCAGCCTTCTTGACTCAAGGAAGGGAACTACGTTTACCGCATGCCCTGTAGGACGAGGTTACACCAGGTATAGGAACCGAGAGCGTAGAACCACGGAGTGAGCATCCCAACTGAAGGAGATTTTTGCTATTGTACGACACAACCTCTCGCGAGCAGCTCCGGATCAGGCAAGACATTATAATCTCCGCCGACGACTATGGAAACCTACCGTTGGAGACGAAGTTCTTGTTAAGCAGCATTCTCTGTCGAAAGCGATAGACAGCTTTGCCGCCAAATTAGGACCAAAGTATGCTGGTCCTTATGCCGTTCTGGGATTCACGTCACCTTTTATCGTTCGACTAAAGAAAAAGGGTGGCAACCGTATGCGAACAGCGCAAATGAGCGAGAGCAAACCTTATTATGGCTCGCAACGCTTGGACGAACCGAGAGACGACCACCCATAATACCCGCACTATATGTTTGAAAACTACCAAAAGTCTTTGAATTTATTTACGCAACATATGCTTATTTAAGAAAAAAAAACAACTCCATAATGTCTGAAATTTATATTCACTAACGCTTTCTGTCCTTTTAGTCAAAAAATACTGACGAAGACACACCCATCAAGCGACTCCTGGTTGTAATTAAAAGACGATAGGAAGATGAGCAAACGCACGACCAACCGAAAGTTCGAAGCAACCAGAGCAAGGTTCAGACAGAACATGTTCAAGGCGGCCAGCTGCGGACGCCGCACGAACGTACTAGGAGAAGAAATTATAGATATACCAACTAAAGCCGACGGGAGCCGCATCCGAGTAGTACCACGATCGAATACGTCAAATTGCTCACCAAGTCAAAATAAAACTCCATCACGCCGAGCAAAATATTTTAATCGACGTACCGTTCCAACTTCAACAGTAGGCACTGGCCGGTGCCGAAGTCCAGCAGAGTCCGCAACGTCATCCGGCATCATCAGGCCCCAAGACACGGCCCATAGCGACGACACGCCCAGAACGTCACGACGAGACCACCTCGCTCATGCGAACATTTCCATGGGGTAAGCGATCGTGATGCACCGCCGATAGCGACGATAGTCCTAACCGACACCAAGAGCGAAGAGACATCGCTATATGATTCCACGAGACCGACGACACCTGAAACTTCGCCAGATAACGACGAGCCTGAAGACGAAGAAGCCCCTCCCGATAGTAATTCAGATCGGGAAGCTTCGAACAGAGTCGACGAGAAGCAGCTAGAGGACACCACGTCAGACACTCGCAGCGTGTTCGGGTACTTGTATTCAAGACGAAGCCCAACAAGTGAGGAAAATGTGCAGCAGCTCGAAGCTAGGGTGCCAGCACCACCCTCCCCTTGGTCACCGCTTAGCTCGTCAATAGATTCGAGTGACAACGAAAGTATACGGCCGCCAAAGAAGAAGGACATATTCGGATGGTGTCGCTACAGCAATAATATTGAGACGATCCAAGGCGTGGGCCACACAAAATTTACGCAAACCATTAGCATGGAATGAACGGTGTACCACCATCAGCGAGGAGAAGCCCAGATGTTGTGTCCCGGCACAAACAGCACAAATCACGAAGACGACGCCGCAGCAGCATCTGTGTTATCAACTGCCAACGCCGCAGCAGCATCTGCGTCACCAACTGCCAACGCCGCAGCAGCATCTGCGTTATCAACTGCCGAAGCCGCAGTAGCATCTGCGTCATCAACTGACGAAGCCGCAGCAGCATCTGCGCCATCAACTGCCAACGCCGCAGCAGCATCTGCGTCACCAACTGCCAACGCCGCAGCAGCATCTGCTTTATCCATTGCCGACGCCGCAGTAGCATCTGCGTCATCAACTGCCGAAGCCGCAGTATCATCTGCGCCATCAACTGTCGACGCCACAGCAGCATCTGCATCATCAACTGCCGAAACTGCAGCAGGATCTGCGTCATCAGCTGCCAACTCTGCAGCAGCATCTGCGTCATCAACTGCCGAAGCCGCAGCAGCATCTGCGCATTCAACTGCCGAAACTGCAGCAGCATCTGCGTCATCAACTGCCGACGCCACAGCAACTGCGTCATCAACTACCGAAGCCGCAGCAGCATCTGCGTCATCAACTGCCGAAGCCGCAGCAGCATCTGCGCCATCAACTGCCAACGCCGCAGCACCATCTGCGTTATCAACTGCCGAATCCGCAGCAGCTGTCGTCATAGAGGCGCCGCAGCAACCACTCAGCTCAGATAGTTCAAACGACAGCTCAAGCAATAGCTCAAATGACAGCTCCAGCAGCAGCGAAAACGACAGCGACGAAACGGATTCAGACGAGTCCCCACGTCGACCGCGGAAACACCCCAGACTCGACGTTCAACAACGGGTGTCACCCCTAAGGCCCACGACACCACATCAGCCCCCTAGAGCCCCTTCGCCTCCCCGATCGGGTTGTGCTGAAGAGGAGCGACTCGAAGATATATAGGCAAGGTACGATGAAGACGTCGTGAAGGAACTGCAGGATAAGATCCATGCCGCGTTGACCAGGTGCAAGCAGGCGGCGCGGGTGAAGTTCTGCACCACCGTCCGAGGGGCCACCTTCCAAGTCATTATCACACGTTCCGGTCGAGTAAGCGTAAGCCAACAACCTCCTCCCTCGAAGTAGGTGGGGTATGTGAAGGCTAAAATGGCATGCTGCATTTTAGTCACACATTGGCAGTAACATTGCATCAACAACAGAGACGACAACACCACGAAGCAGCATAGCATCATTCATCGTGAGTCACCCCTGTTTCATTTTGTATTTTGTATCACTTCTAAATAATTTTGTTTTAATACTGTGAATAATTCAAATCCAAAAAAACATTTTATTTCATACATTAAAGTAAATTGTAATATTTAACTTCATCATTCATGAACTTTCAACATGATAAATTGCTTATATGATTATCATCTATTTATTTATTGTTAATAAAAATCAAGTGAATTATTAATTAGTATTTAATTAACGATTTAAATATGTTTACAATAAGAATTGTATTATATAAAGCTAGTTTCGTATTAACTCTGCTACCGCTAATAGTATTAGATTAAGTAGATGAAAGAAGAGACAACGCCATCTTACAGGAAACCAGCACACCAGTGGGTAGTGTAGGGCACCCATGGCACAAACCACGAAAGCACACGGTCAGCTGTGACAAACATAGAAACCAAAAGCACACGGTCAGCTGTTATAAACATAAAAATCGAAAAGCGCCAGATCAGCTGTAGGCCAGCCAATCAGAAAGAAAGAAGAGAGCTTGCACTTAGAAAAGCTCTGCAACTGTCCTATATAAGGCAAGACATAGTTGAGTTCTGAACTCATAGATTTAATTGAGTTCTGTATTGTAAGTCGTCTGGTAGCAATAATAGTAGAAGTAGTGCGCAAGTAGACCGACCTGGAGTTTTACTACAGATCGGTAGCGCAACTCAATAAGCGAGCTTGACGCAGTTAGGTGAGTTTAGCGCAAGTAGGCAGACCTGGGGTTTTACTACAGATCGGTAGCGTAACTCAGCAGATAAGCGAGGTCGACGCAGTTAGGTGAGTTTAGCGCAAGTAGGATGACCTAAGGTCTTACTACAGATCGGTAGCGCAGCTCAAGTTAGCGTATGACCACGCAAGTAAACCAACGAAGATCACAACGCGTGTTGAAAAGCCAGTTTGTACTAGACCAACGAGAGTGGAAAAGGGTGAGTGCCACGCAACAAGACAAACGCGCAAGAGAGTCACTTTATTAGGATTGAGACAGCGGCAGCTGAGTACTTATTTATATTATAAAAGAGTTGCAACAAGATAAGCTAGTCTCATTGTTTTTCAACGTAAATTCACCACACAGTCCGATAAATATAAATTTTTGGCAACGAACCCTGGAGCCGGCGAGATATACCTCGGCTAGAGAAGAACAGGTTCGTTACAAGGTCTGCAACCGCATTACGAATATAAAGTCAAATGCCATTGGTGAAGATGGAGTTTCGATTAAGTTTATCAAACTAATTCTAACTCACGTAGTTAGCCCGCTTACGCACATTATTAACAATTGTATCACTACGTCATCTTTTCCTCAGCTCTGAAAAATAGCAAAATTATTACCTGTCGCAAGAAAACCAACTGCGTGTGAACCTAATGATTTTAGACCTATTAGTATTAGTCAATCCTATCGAAGGTCTTTGAATCAATTATGGCCGGTCAGATTTCTGACTTTTTAACTACTAATACCCTATTATGTCCCTTGCATTCTGGCTTCCGTTGTGAGCATAGTTGCTTAACTGCTACCCTGAAAGTTGTTGATGATATCCGAACACCCTATGATGAAGGCTTTATTACACTACTTTTCATGCTGGGTTTTTCCAAAGCATTTGACACAGTCACTCCTTACTCTTTGAAAAACTTTTGAGAAGGTATAGTTTTTGTAATAATGCTGTAGATCTCTTAAGGTGTTTCCTGTCAAACAGAGTAAAGAAAATTTGTGTTGGTGACATATTTTCTCAACTTAAGCCGGTTTGCAGTGGAGTGCCACAAGGCTCAGACCTTGGTCATTTACTATTTTCAATCTTTATTGACGATATCTTTTCCGTAGTAACGATAAATACGCCACTCTGCATGGCTTTGCTGATGATATGCAATTACACCTTTCTCGCAAGACTGACATCATGGAGGACTTAAGTTGCAGGTTAAATGAAGATTTAAATAGTATAATTGTGCCATTAAAAAATGTCTGAAATTAAACGCAAATTATTTTTGATGATATTCCAGACTTGTTTATAGAAGGCAAGAAACTAAAACTAGACAACAATGTGAAAAACAACAATGTGTAAAAAATGTAAAAAACATTAACTCATCCTTAACATGCACGGATCACATAAATAGCATAGTGCGTACCATCTACTTCATTCTACGCAACCTTAAGCCATAGCTGAGTTTACTCCTGTGGAAACCAGGCGCAAGCTCGTGTTGCAACTAATCATTCCTATCATTACATATTCTGAGCTCATCTATAGTAGGCTAGATTCCCGATCTGAGCATAAACTGCAAGTTGCATTTAATCATGCTACTAGGTATGTCTACAACCTTCTCAGGTTTGACCACATAACTCAATTCAAGAAAATTATTCTTGGTTGTGACATCATTAGTTACCTCAATGCTCGTAATTGCATCTTTTTGCATAAGCTTATTCATTTCAAAACTCCTCGGTATCTCTTTGAGAAACTACAATTTTGCCAGTCGACCAGAAGCAATATTATTATAATACCTTACTGGAAGTATCTGAACTCCACCAGTCTTTTTTTCGTTAATGCCGTTAGATTATGGAATAGTTTACCCAGCGTAATTAAATGTATGGAAAGCAAAGGTGGCTTTAGGCAGGCAGTTTTCAATCACTTTTCTTAAAAAGAAAATACATAGTTCGATAAGAAACCATATCTCTATTTCCATATTTTTTTCTCTCGTGTTTTCTTATTCCTTATTTCTTTTCCGGTAAATAAAGGTAAAAATACCTTTTTATTTATTAATACCTCAAACACCTTTTCTTAATCTATTTAAGCTGTTCTTCATATTCAGTTAAATGCACTTTTTATAATTAATTATTATTACGTAAGTATTCCTCATTTTTAATTGTAATATCTTTAAACATCATCATATCCATTGCTTAAGCTACTGTCTTTGTACAGAAAAAGAATTAATTCTTATTGTACTCATATATTAATTAAATAATTAAATAAGTAAATAAATTAAATAAGTTAAATTAAATTAACTAATAACACTATACGACAGCCATTTTGATCTGTGTTGAACATTAGTGTAGTGTGCTTACACAAATGCAGTGCTTTCTGCTAATGCTATACGTAAAGGCTTGGTTTGGCTGCACGGATGGCTGCAGCAGCGAACCAAGATTTGCAATTTATTAAAGACGCTGTCGCCTATTCAACCATCGATAGCGCTGTATCGGATGCAATTTTGAATAAAATATCCAGGCATTTATAGTATTTATGGCATTCTTCGATGCCACCGTTGCCATTGATAAGAAAAATAAAATGGTTAAAAACCTTATACGTTCATCGCAAAAATTATGCTCAAACGAAAAAAATATACAGCCCACAGTAGAAGAATTAAAATCATTCGCATCGAAGCATCACACACATTGTCACAGAAGATACTCTAAAATTTTTTGATCGTGTTTGTCTTTCTTCAGAATTCATGGCATCTGACCCAGCGCTATGGGCGTCGAAAGAAGATTAATGCGACGGTGCTTCATTTTGCCATGGCTTGCACATAGTCAATGACACAGCGGAACGAGGTGTGAAAATTATGTCTGATTTCAATGCCATTCTGAGCAAAAACGAAGATGAAAAACAGTATATGCTTCAAGTTGTTGAGAACTACCGAAAGGAGAATCCATCGCATAAGAAGTCAAGTTTATTGCATGAGTAACTGCGTGAAGCTTTTGCCATTTTGAATAATTTGCTATGATTTTTTCTACCATGTATCTGTTAAGTACTACTTATTAAAATAAAAAAAAATATTAAAAAAACTATTTATATAAAAACTTTTTTTGAAAAATCACTGTTAAGACCTTTCTTACCCGATCAGGGTCATCGATATCTTATTGGAAGATTTGTCTACAATATGCAAACTTAATATTGTTAATTAAATTAAGTTATCTATCCTTAATTACAATTTCAAATGAAAAATATCTGTTTTTTTTCCTTAAAATGAATTTTTATTATCACCGTGCGCAAGCATTTATCCTTTTTCAAATTCCACAATACTTCGTGAATAACATTTAAAGGGCAAATTGGAAACTTTTTAGGTAACACACTGGATTCAAATCCAATTATCGTTTTTTATAACTAGTCTAGTATGTACACTTCCGACCCTACGTTTTATTATTTTTTTTGTAAGCAAGTGGCAATGCATTGAGTGACAAATATGCTAGCACTGCACTATCAGTGTGCGCTGCACTCAATGCATACGAACGTTGTGGACACTCCTAATTGGAATGAAGTGCGTTTTCAGTACTCACTCAATTTTTATGACTGTGCCTAAATTTCATTCGTCAACCCAAAAATATGAAATTTGAATCCTTCTGAGGATTTCGATGAACTTAAAACTTTAAAGTCATCTATAATACAAAAATCGTTTTGATACAAGTCCAGACTCTTATAAAAAATTTTTAAAACTCTCATCAATAATCGAATAGGTACCATAACCAACGACGACAACAACCAAAAACCCAGTTTCAGTTTACGTACCTCTACGTAAAGGTTCAAAAGCGATGTAAAGCAAGGACTATACAAAACGTAAGATACGATGAACTAAGGAGAAATAGACAGCAATCGACAGCGATTGTTAACCCACAGGAAAAAGACAAAATCATGAAAGAAGAAATCATCATCAACGCGAATAACAACAATAGCAACACCAACACCTACAACGCTAACGATATATTAGAAACCACAAATTTTGTACTTACAGCAATAACAACATTACATTTAATTATTAAATATTTTATATATATATCTAATATTAAATATTAGAAATATATTTAGAAACAATTAAACAAGAATTCAAACATAAATAAAACAGTATAAAAAATATATATATTAAAATGGTTTAAACAAAAATTTTTTATAAACATAAATATAAGAAAAAGTAATGCTAGAGGCTACACAAGAGCCACATTAATAAGAAATCGGAAAAGGTAGAAGATTTATTTCTAACAATTTCAATTATTACGAAGTCAAAACAAAGACAGCAAAGAATTAGTAGCTTCGAATTAAGAGTTCAGTACCATTAATTTAAGTTCCCAAGAAAAATTTTATAAGAACTTAAGACAATTGAAGATCACCAAGAATTAGAAGAAGAAGAAAAGAAAGAAGAAGAAGAAATAAAAGAAGAAAATTTTTAATCTCTCCTACTTATCGTGAACGAACCTTCGATAATATCTTGTATGTAGTTTCCAAATAAACAAGGTAATGTCAAATATGAAACATCGTGAATACCCCTAAAATGTAATTGCTTCACTTTGGCTATCTGATAGCTTACACATTTTTTAATGTTACAGCTGACACCTTTTTAAATATAACAGCTGACATATTTTCAACTCTGACAGCAGCCACCTTTCCTACTAACTGAATAAGAGTTGCTTTGTTTTAACATTATGCTTCACTTAGTCTTCAAAATTGAATTTGGTTTTAAATTCTTGTATGAGGACTCAAATGAAGTTTCATCAATCGTGAATACCCTTATTTTTTATTTCACAGCCGTGTCAGATATCGTGCATTCGCACTTCAGTAACACATTTCGGTGACCCTATTTTGTTTCCAATTTCGTCTGCTGAACATTATCATTCACACACGTGTTTGTTCACACACGTGATAGCGCATTCTTTTCTGAAAAATATTCTGTATTTTTTCTGACCGCTTCAAGAATTCTGCATTTTTCTGAAATGTTCTTTTCTAAAAAAATATGTTGAGCTTAAAATAAATCGTGTTCTTTTCTCGAAAATGTTGACTGCAAAAGTTAAACAAATGCAGAATTTTTTGACCTGTAAAATACGAAGGTTCTGCATTCTGCCCTCTAGTAATACCAACATAAACACAAAATAAAATAATTTTGACATTAATATATTGTGCTGTGACAATTGTGAGAAGCAAAAAGCTGCAATTTTTAAAATATTCTGAAATTGAATTAGTTAGTTTTAATAAAACTGAACTGCTCAATTAATATTTGTTAAAAATTCCCTACAGTTGACACTATGTATAACCTTAATCGCAAATAAATAGTAATTCAAAACAACAGTGCAGCCAATATCAAATGGAGCATTTTTGTCGTTCTTTTCTCAACTCAAAAGAGGTCAACATTCTGTTAATTCCGGTCAGAATCTAAAAAGTTCTGCATTTTGTGAGGTAAAAATTTTTTCAGAAAAGAATGCGCTATGAGAGTTGAGGGCAATATAGCCCTTTGGTTCTAGGCTGACATGGGAATTTTGAGGAATTGAAATAAAAATTGTCGAAAACGTGTGGTTAGTGTTCTTCAACATGGCTCGTTCATCCGATAATTTTTAATAAACGAGTTTAGATAATTTGCACTTTCCTGTAAACTAAGCATTAAAGAATTGAAAACGAAAATTGTATGGCTCTTCAAAAACAGCAAATAAATGTCGGCTTCGTTCGGATTTACACCGTTGGCTCAAGCTACAAATATTGTAGCTCTAAAACTTTATAAGTATGCATTTTGTTAAAAATAATTGTTTTTAAAGGTTTTTCTTAAATGACCTTGTTATTTATTATGTTGATTTTATATGATTTAAATACAAATTCTTAATGTTTGATAGTTTAAATCATACTTGATTTTAAATACAAATTCTAGTTGTTTGATAGTTTAAAATCGTTTATTGAGCTTAAGGTCAAAGTTCGAACAATTAATTGTTCTAACAAATCTTTCCAAAGAAACAACAACAAAGTTTTTTCAATATGAAAAGGAAAAAATCACTAGCTGATTTTATTGCAATTTCAGCCGTGCTAAAGGCTTCATCAGAAATCTTTGTGATACCCGTGCAAGCGCGCACTAACGCACTGCACCACAGAGGCGATGAGATTTGAAGTGTCAATTTCTCAGTTTGTTACAAGGAATTAGACGGATTCCTTAAAATAATAGAATTGATACACAATAACTACTCAGCAGATGATCAATTAAAGCTAATTGACCTACTAATTAATGTAAAACTGAGCACACACGTTCGTACTAGCTTAGCAAATACTAGCAGTATAACCACCTTAGCACAACTAAAAACGGCATTAAAAACGACATACAAAACCTCACTAACTACACCCCAGATACACACAAAGTTAGCAACCCTAACGCAAAGAAATAGCAATTTATCACAATTTAAGGACAAATTAGAAACCTCATTTCAGAACAATCTACAAATTAACGAAATTTCAGGCGATGATGAACAAAAAAATGTCATCATCAAAATGAATGAAGCTTATGCGCTAAATATATTCAAAAACGATGTAAGCGACGAGTTAAAACAAACGATATTCGCAGCCCAACAGAAAACCTTAACTGAAGCAGTTAATTTAGCACTTGAAATCGAAAGAACACCCGTAAACTTATATTTCAGGAACACCCAAAACAAACACAACCGTCAAAACAATTACAACAACAACCGAAGATACTAAGGCAACAGTTATAACAATTCTAATAATAATTTCTCAGACAATAAACAGCGAAGTAGTGCAAACTTCCAAATCAATCACAACCGAAACAAAGTAAACAATCGCGCATACTACAACAATAACAATAACAGATTCTCAAACAACAATTTAATAAGAAACAACAATCTTAACACCAATCGGTTCACACAACGCAACCCACAACCTATTAATAACAACGCTAGAAGAAATTTTAATAATCACCGCAGGATATATATGACAGAATCTAACGCCCAGGGAAACGAAGAATGCTCGGAGATCAATACAGAAGATCATCCGGGACAGCAAAACTAAAGATATATAACATATCGGATAACTCAGTTGGCCCATATAATGCACCATTACTACTAGTACCAAAAAAAAAAATCAAAAAATGATACTAAAAAATGGCGATTAGTCATAGATTTCCGAAAACGACAAATTTACTCTAACTAGAATAGACGACGTTTTAGACAGGTAAGGTAGAGCAAAATATTTTTCCACACTTGACATGACTAGCAGTTTTCATCAAATACCATTAGATAAAAAATCGACCACAGCTTTCTCAACTAATGACGGTCATTACCAATTTAAACGATTACCATTTGGACTAAAGATATCCTCCAACAGCTTTCAGGGTATGCTTACTTTAGCGTTAAGAGGATTAACTGCGGAAGCATTTTTATACGTTTACAATATCATAGTGTTCGGATGCAGTTTACAGCACCACAATAACAATCTAATCAAAGTTTTTGAACGACTATCTAAATACAACTTGGAACTAAACGCATCAAAATTCAAATTCTTAAGACCCGAAGTAGTTTATTTAGAACACCTAATTACGCGTGAAGGTATCAAGACAGACCCTTCAAAATACGACACAGTCGAAAATTACCCCATACCAAAAAACGCAGACGACGTAAGAAGATTCGTTGCTTTCTGCAACTATTACAGACGCTTCATAAAAGACTTCGCAACAACTGCACAATGCCTAAATAACCTAATTAAGAAAAATCAACCATCCATATTTTCAAAAATATGCCAATCAGCTTTCGAAACACTAAAGCAAAAATTGATTGAACCCCTGTATTACAATATCCAGATTTTACAAAACCTTTTATTGTAACAACAGATTCCTCAAATTTTGCTTTAGGTGCCATTTTATCACAAGGAGAGATTGGACAAGACTTACCAATCTCCTATGCCAGCAAAACCCTTCAAAAACATGACATAAACAAACTGCATTATCGGCGGTAATCGAATTACTCGCGATACTTTGGTGAATACATTTTTTTAAACCCTACTTATACGGAAGAAAATTCATTGTCGTGACAGATCATCGACTCATTATTCAATCATAAGAATCCCTCAGCAAAATTTTAAATTCAAGATTTTGAAATAAAATTTAAACAAGAAAAAATAAATACAAATGCCGACGCGCTATCAAGAATAAAAATTGATTCAGACATACTTATCAACATGATACCCTCAGAAAAGGATGAAACAATAAAAAAACATTGGTTATGACAAGGGGAATGGAAAGAATTACTAATAAAGAAGAAAATAAAATATAAAAGGATAAATGCACACCCCAGAACCAGAATGTCAAACTCTTCATATGGGATTGCACGTCCGTCACTGAAGTCAGAAACGTAAAACGTTTGAAATTTAAGATAAGCGATAATCATTCAAAAACGAATACACATGTCGACAATACAGATGACTTCGTACAAGTACGATGTGGTGATAATCCAACGAATCTAGATTCGACTTTGGAGAAACTGTTATCTATTATGCATAAAAAGAACATAAAAGAACTAGCGCTAGAAGCAAATGATGCTATATTTAAAGTTATTGAGAAAAACAAATTAAAAAATATATTTAACAAGCTGCAGCAGAATATAAAAAATAAGTACAATAAATCGCTCAACGTATTGATATTTAAAACCCCAGAAGTATACAAAGTAAAACCATGCAAAACCACTTGATAAAAGAATTCCATGATTCACCCCAGGGAGGGTAAACACTTAGGAATTCAGAAAACCGAACTTAAATTGAAACTATCTTTGTCATGGAAAAACATGAGACAAATGGTTAAACGGTGCATAAACAAATGCGAAAAATGTGCACGCAATAAACAATTGAGGCACACAAAAGAAAATATGGTCATAACGGACACACCAACTACTAGTTTTCAAACAGTCGCGATCGACACTGTAGGTCCACTTAAAATTTCTAACGGATACCGTTATATACTAACATTGCATTGTGAATTGACAAAATTTGTTATTGCTCATCCGATAGAAAACAAAGACGAAAAATCAATCGCAAAAACATTAGACGAACAACTCGTGTTAAAATTAGGTTTATTTGAAAAATTATAATCCGACCGCGGTACTGAATTCACAAACGAACTGTTAAAAAACATATGTGAACTGCTTAAAGTAAAGTAAATTTTTTCGACACCCTACCACCACGAAACAATAGGTACACTTGAAAAAAAACAATAGATCACTAAACGAATACTTATTATCCTTTGCAGACAATTTTGAATGGGATAAATGAATTCCATATTATACTTTCGCTTACAACTCCACACCGCACGTAGATAATTTTAACACACCTGTAGTGTGCTCTCGTTATACACACTGCCGACCCTAAGTTTCGTTATTATAAACAGCAACATATTGAGTGGCTAATAAGTTAGCACTGCATTATTGGCGTGTGCTGCACTCAGTGCATGCGAATATTTTCATTACTCACTCAATATTGTTGACCGTACCAAATTATCATTCGTCAAACCAAAAATATGTAATTTGAATCCTTTCGATGATTCAAATTCAATATGCAAGAACGAAAAGCAACATAGGTTATAAGTATATTAACTAACTAGAGAAGTATGACCATAGATTAAGACTACTAAGTAAGTTTTGTAAAAATATTATAAAAGAGCCGAGATGGCCAACAATAAATCAGACTTTAATTAACTACACAAGCTGGCAGATCTCTGCCTTGTTCAGTTTATTTTAAACGTCTCTGTTTGTCTTGGACATAGTTAAAGTTGGCAAACACTGCAGTCTATTGCGAAGGCAAACTCTGCCGCTATAACAAAATAAAAACGATCCTTAAATAAATTATAACATGGCGATCCCGCCACTCCGACTTGGAGTCCTGTAAAATATATTTTTTGGTGCATCGAAACTTTATTGATGGACGAGTACATCCCGCAGCCGACAACAATAGCACCGAAAATACCTGTTCCAGTCTATGTGCCACTACGCATCGATCCAAAGGCACTGACGATAGAGGAGTACCGAAAACGCCAACTCCAATGAACCGAAGAAAAGCTGACAGCATACCCAAAAGTGAAAATACAAAAAAAAAAGCGCGGTGGCTTAAAAGTTAAACTTCGAAAACGCCTAGCGCACCTTTTGGCCATCACTCGAAAAGAACAACAACCAAGCTGGGACATCTCAACTGCGATATGGGCAGACATTGACAATATCCGCAAGCAGCTCAACACAAAAAAATAAAATAAATGTACGTTCCTCTCGTGGGCACTATTTTGGCAACATCAGGAGCGGTAGTCAACTCGCAAACAGAAGACGCAGAGATGGTGCAAGAAGAGATCGTGATGATGAACGCTAACAACAACAACAGCAGCAGTAACAGCAACAAAACCGACACAATTAACATTATTGAAATAATATGTTTTGTTTTTATAGTTATAGTTACATTACATTACATAGCTGTGTATTTTAGGAAAATACTTAAAAAAACATTTAAGCAGAAACTTAAACATCAACACAACAGTATAATCTAAATTCATCTTAATAATTATGCAAACAAAACAACAACAAAAAAAATATATTTTGTAAAATACACCACAAATGGAAAAAATAATTAAAGAGGCAGAAGGAATTTATAAAAATATAAGAAAAAGTTATGCTAGAGGCTACACAAGAGCCACATTAATATCCAAACAGCAACAGCTAGAAGATTTAAAAGAACAATTTGACTTATTAGCAAGTCAAAACAAAGATAGCAAAGAATTAGTAGCTTTAAAATTAGTGTTCAGTAACATTCATTTAAATTCCCAAAAATTAATTTTAGAACAACATAAAACAGCTGAAGACCATAATGAATTAGAAGAAGAAGAACAAGAAGAAGAAGACAAATCTGATACAGAACAAACACTAATAATGGCATCCTTTAGTTTAGAAACTGCCTCAAAGGCATTGCCCACTTTTTCAGGCAACTTTAATGAGTTAGATAGTTTTCTCATTACAGCTGAATTAGTAAATAAAACATTAAGTAGTGAAGGTAAACTAGATTTTTTACAGTATGTTTACTATGCAAAATTAACAGCTAATATGCGCACCTCATTGGGTAGCTATTTGAAGCCATCAAGTTTTGAAATTTTAAAACAACAGATGAAAGCTAGATACAAAGATAACACAACCATAGCTCAACTACAGACTAGACTTAATAATTTACAACAACGGAACTTACGAATAAACACCTACAAAGAACAATTACTAAATATAATAGATGGTTTAAACAGACTAGGAGTTGAAAGTTTAGGAACGCAAGCAACAGAAGCCGAGAAAAACGTCATAATAAAATGCAATAACAAAATTGCACTCGATGCATTTAAAAAGGGACTGAATGAAAACTTAAAAACAACCATTTACGCGGCGCGACCAAAAGATTTATTAGAAGCAACAGAATTAGCACTCGAACTAGAAAATGAGTCAATGACTTCGCCAAATGCAATCATGCACTTTCAGCGGTCATCTAACCAACATCGAAACAATGTCAATAACCGCAGTAATATGAGACAGAATTTAAGCACATAGCGCAATTTCAATTCATTCAATTCGAACAATAGGCACAATGAACCCAGAAGATATAACAATAATTTCAACCAAAACTACAATCAAAACGATTACTATGACAGAAATTTGAACCACAACAACAACGTCAATAGAAACCGTAACAACAGTAATCGTTCTAACCAAGACAGAAACAGCAACCAAAACAGAAATCAAAACAACAACAGCAACTATAATGGTAACAGATACACAAATAACCAAACAAACAGAAACATACGCATAATACATAATGAGGGAAACTACCAAGGCTCGGAAGAGACGGTTTTTCCAGACAGCCAAAAGTAAAGATTTTTGAAATTTCGGATAAAAATTCTAATTTTATAAAAATAAAATACAAGAACAACATAATGACTTTTCTCATTGACACAGGTGCTGACATTTCTTTATGCAAGCTTAGTAAAAAACTGAATGACGATTTTTATAATCCAGACGAAAAATGCAAGTTAACTGGTATTACAAACGAAGATATTTTTTCATTAGGTAGCATAAATCTAAAACTTAATTTTGGGGAGGAATCTTGCGAACATGAGTTTCAATTGGTAAATTCAGAATTTCCAATCGAAACCGATGGCATATTAGGCAGAGATTTTCTAAATAAGTTTCTTTGCAAAATTGACTATGAAACATTCGTTATTTCAATTTTAATTAATGAGTCACATATAATATTACCAATGCACTCGAAATCACATAACACACTAATAATAAAAGTGCCACTAAGAACAGAAATTATTCAACCGATCAGATTACAACTATCCGAAGATAAGGTGATTTTTAATAAAGAGATACAACAAGGTATTTTTCTCAGTATTTCAATAGCTCCGAAGAACGGCATGACACACCTAAAAATCTTAAATACAACAAATGACGAAAAAATATTAAATGGCATTGAGTTGGAAACTGATTCTTTAGACAAATACGACATTTTAAATTATAATAGCAAAAAACATACACACTCACAAAAACGTTTAAGTAAGATCTTGGAAACATTAGGCATACAATGTAATGACACAAAAATTAAAGACGAACTACATATTATTTTCAAAAAATATCAAGACGTATTCCACCTAGATAACGAACCTCTAACAACTAATAATTTTTATAAACAACACATCACGACAACAGACAACATACCAGTATACATCAAAAACTACAGACTGCCACACATTCAAACAGATGTGATAAATGAACAAGTTCAGAAAATGCTAAAGGACGATATTATCGAACCATCGCTCAGTCCATATAATGCTCCACTCCTTCTGGTACCAAAAAAGAACACGGAGGACAAAAATAAATGCAAAAAGAAAGACTTGTGGTAGACTTTAGAAAGTTAAATGACAGAATTGTCAATGACAAGTTCTCTTTAACGAGACTAGAAGATGTTCTAGACAAGTTAGGTAGAGGAAAATGGTTCTCAACTCTTGATATGGCCAATTCATTCCATCAAATTGGACTAGAAAATAAATCACGACCTTTGACAGCCTTCTCTACATCGAACGGACACTTTCAATTCAAACGATTACCGTTCGGACTAAAAATCTCTTCAAACAGTTTCCAACGCATGCTCACTATTGCACTTGCAGTTTTAGAATCAAATGCTTTTCTTTACGTGGATGACATCATTATCTATGGATGTAGTATAAATACCCACAACCAAAATTTAATTAAAGTACTAGAAAGACTTCAAAGACACAATTTAAAATTGAATGCGGCCAAATGTTGTTTTTTGCGTCCCGAAGTGGTATACTTGGGACACCTGATTACAGAAGTCTTGTAAATTTGTTTGGTCTGAAGAATGTCAAATTGCTTTCGATACACTGAAAGAAAAATTAATAGCTCGACCTTTATTACAATACCCAGATTTTGACAAGCCGTTCATTCTAACGACTGATGCTTCAAATTATGCCGTAGGCTCTGTACAATCGCAAGGCGAAATAGGCAAAGATTTACCAATATCTTATGCCAGCAAATCTTTGCAAAAGCATGACTTGAATAAACCAGTTATTGAGAAGGAATTATTAGCTATTCATTGGGGAATAAACTTTTTCAAGCCATACCTTTACGGCATAAAATTTACAGTTATAACTAACCACAGACCACTAATCTCGTTATTCACTCACAAAAACCCTTCCTCAAAAATGACGCAGATTCGACTAGAGCTTTGTGACTATGACTATGACATAATATACAAAAAAGGTAGCATGAACATACAACAAGATTCATTTGAGGAGGGGGAATAATGTGGTGCTCTGTTACATCACCACATAGAGTAAATCTCTACATCCTATTTTACCTTTTGTTAAATTAATACTTACCTGTTCGTTACATTGATAGTTACCTTTAGTTACATTAATACTTACCTCTCCTGACGTTGATTTTTATCTTAACTTACAGTTCACTTACCTTGATTTATCATTAATAACGTATTACATCATTTTAGCAATTATTGAAAATACTTACACTTGTCTGTAAAACACTTGTTATAAAAAAACATTTTGAATTGTATTCAGTTATTATATTTTCAGAAATTTTCATTTTGAAAATTTCAGTAGTGAAAAATTGTTCAAAGAAAATAGTAATAAAAAATTGTTCAAATAAAAATATTTTAAAATAAGAAGTCATAAAATAAAATAAAAATTATTTGAATAAAATATATAGAAAGTATTTCATTGCGCACATTCGCACCAAATATATATATATTAGGGCGGGTCAAATTCTGGCTCAGCGAAATTCGTAAAATACATGTAATTTCAAGACTTTTTCTCCACTACAGCATATACAAATTCTGAAAAAAAGCTGTGCGGACTTTCGTAAATAGATTCATACACATACATTCATACATTCATATTTTATAATTGAGAACAAAATCTATTTACGAAAGTCCGCACAGCTTTTTTTCAGAATTTGTATATGCTGTAGTGGAGAAAAAGTCTTGAAATTACATGTATTTTACGAATTTCGCTGAGCCAGACCTCCAAAAAATTCGTCCATACAAATTGACCCGGCCTAATATATATATATATATTATATATATGTGGTGATGTAACAGAGCACCACATTATTCCCCCTCCTCAAATGAATCTTGTTGTATTTCTGAGTAAGTTAAAATGTACCTTTCTTTTAGATTGTGTTGTAGTTGTTGTGTCTGTATTAATTGATGCTGGTTTTAAACGGTCTAAATTAACTGTAGTATGTGTGTTATTTTTGAGTATTGTGAAGTATTTTGGGTTTCGGTTGATTACTTCGAAAAGTCCATCATAGGGTTCCTTGAGCTTCCTGTGTATGGTGTCGTTTCTAACGAAGACAAATTTACAAGTGTTGAGTTCCTTAGGAACGTGTTGTTGGAATTTTGTGTTATGGTGTGAAATGTGTGATTGTTTGTTTTCGACTACTTGTTTTATTTTTGGAAGCATCTCTGAAGGGTTTAAAGTTTCATTGTTGCGAATTACTATTTGTTTCGGTAATCTGAGGGGCTGGCCAAAGACCATCTCAGCTGGCAACGCTTTGATGTCTTCTTTGACTGAGGATCTAAGGCCCACAAGAACTAGTGGCAACTCTGTGAACCAATTTGTATGGTTGTTTGTCGCGATAAGGGAAACCTTTAACTGGCGGTGAAAACGCTCTACCATGCCGTTGGCTTGTGGGTGGTAAGCCAAAGTAGTTATATGTTGGCAACCGAGATTTTTGAGAAATGTGTTAAAGGTCGCGGAAGTGAATTGTGCTCCTCGATCAGAGGTAACCTTCAATGGAACTCCAAAACGTGAAATAAACTCTCTTTGAAGAGTGTCGACTATCGTGTCGGTGTTTGTGTCTTTCAGCGGAAATGCTATTGACCAACGAGTGTTCCTGTCGACTACGGTAAGTAGGTATCTATACCCTTTTGAAATTGGCAAAGGACCGACTATATCAACGTGGATATGTTCGAAACGGCCGTGTGGTATGCTGATTTTGTGTGGTGTTGTCTTCGTGTGCTTGTGTATTTTTGAGCGTTGACATCTAACGCATTCTTGTGCCCATTTATTAACGTGTGTATTCATGTTCGGCTAGAAATATCTTTGTGTAAGTAGTCGCCGTGAAGCTCGTGTACCAGGAAGTGCTATGTTGTGTAGTTGTTCGAATACTTGTTTTCGTAAAGTCTGTGGTATGTAAGGTCGTGTTAAAGAATTTTTCTGTTCGCACCAAATTTTAATGTTGAGTACCGATATGAGTATCTGTTCGAGCTTGTATCTGTGGCTATTTGTGTAGTGTTCTCAGGTTGATGTCTGTGCAGGCAAAAGCTTCTATTTCAGCTTGTGAAAGTGCATCTGCTACAGTGTTTTCTGAACCTTTAATGTGTTTAATATCATGTGTGAATTGTGCAATGTATTCTAAGTGTCTTGTTTGTCTGGGACTGCGTTCTGTTTGTGAAAGTATAGCGTTAATCAGTGGTTTGTGATCTGTGTATACCGTAAAATTGTTTCCTTCTAGGTAGTGTCTAAAGTTTTTGATGTTTAAGTATATGGCTAGTAATTCTCTGTCGAATGTACTGTACTTCGTTTCTGACTTTGATAACTTTTTTGAGAAAAAGGCTAATGGTTCTAGAGTACCATTCTGTTGTTGTAAAACGCCACCAATGGCTGTGTTTGATGCGTCTACGGCAATTGATAATTTGGCATTACTACTGATGTGATAGAGTAGTGTTTCCTTTGCAAAACTATCTTTGATTGTTGTAAATGCCTGTAGTGTGTTCTTTGTCCAGTGTAACTGTTTGTTTTTTGTTTTTGATGCTACGGTGACCATGTCATAAATTGGGCCTAGCATGTGTGCGAGTTTTGGGATACAACGGTGGTAGTAATTTGTCATGCCTATGAATTTTTGCATTTGTTTGACTGTGGTGGGTTGTGGGTAGTCTCGTATGCACTGTGTACGTTCTTCTGAAGGTCGGATACCTTGTTTAGAAATGTTATAACTGAGGAAGTTTATGTCTGATGCTCCGAAAGTGCATTTGTTAGATTTAATGTTTAAGCCGTATTCTTAAAGTCTTTGGAAAACTTGTGTTAAGTGTTTTATGTGTTCTGTCTCGGTCTCGCTAGCTATAAGTATGTCGTCTAAATAAACAAAAATGAAATCTAGTCCCTGTAAGACTTCGTGTATAAATCTTTGGAATGTCTGTGCTGAATTTCTCAAGCCGAAAGGCATTCGGAGAAATTCGAACATTCCGAAAGGTGTTGTTATGGCTGTTTTGTGGATGTCGCTAGGAGCCATCGGTATCTGGTGATAGGCTCTGACCAGGTAAATTTTTGAATAAAAGTTTGTGTTGTGTAAGTTGATGGAAAAGTCGTGTATATGTGGTAAAGGGTAACGGTCAGGTACAGTAATAGCGTTCAGTCGTCTGTAGTCGCCACATGGTCTCCAGTCATTTGGTTCGCGTTTGGCTACGAGGTGTAGTGGAGAAGAGGTTTTCGAGTCGGACGGTCTACAAATTCCTGACTTGACTAGAAAATCGAATTCTTGTTTTGCGATTTTTAATTTTGATAGGTCTAAACGTCGTGGTCGTGTGAATGGTAATTGTCCTTCTGTAACTATGTGGTGTACTATTTTGTGTTTGATTGGTGCAGTGTAATCTGGTTCTGTGAAGAGTGAAGGGAATTGTTTGAGTAACTGTGTGTATTTATCGTCGAGTGTAAATAGTTTTGGTAATTGTGTTTCGGAATATCTCGAAATTGCGTTGACGGATAATTTTGTAAGGGGGTCAATGAGTTTTCTGTGTTTTAGATCTATTAGGAGTCCATATTTGGTAATAAAGTCTGCGCCAATGATAGGTCTTGTAATATCTGCTAAAATGAAAGTGAAAGGGAATTCTCGTCTGAGTTTTAAATTTACGTTTAACAATTTTTTTCTTTAAGTCGATATTGATTTGCCATTAGCAGCTTGGAGTGTCAAATCAGATTTTTTATAAATTTTGAATTTGGAGAATGGCAATACGGAAACTTCAGCGCCACTGTCGATTAAGAAATTTAAGTTATTGTCCTTGTCAAATATGAATAAACGGCGTGTTAGTGTTATAGAACTATCATCATTAGCCGTTGCAATGATGGTGTTTCTTAGTTTAATGTGTTTGGTGTATTGTGCTTTGGTGTGGATGCCGTTTGAACATACGCGCATGGTTGTTCGCATCGTCTGGCCGCTCTGCCAAATTTGTAGTGGTACCTACAAACCCAGTTGGCCGGTCTTTGTTGTGACACTTCTCTTCTAGATGAACGACGTCTGGAGTACCTTTGGAAGTTTGAGCTTTGAGATCGAGAACGTTCACTTCTCAGTTCTTGTACCTCTAGTGTCAACTTATTAAAGTTTTCTAAAATTTTGGACGTTGTCTCCGCGAAACGTTGGGTAATCGCCATTACTTCTTCTGGCTTTTTGGACATGGTAGAAATTTCACTACCAGTCATGATTTCCCATAAATCGTCTGCTAGTTTTAAGAGTACCTCTAGTTCTCTGTGTCCGGACCCGGTCAAGGCGATATTTAAACTTTTTGGCAACCTGCGTAACCATAATTTGTAAATTAAATCGCCACTAACTGTTGATCCAGCTAGTAGAAGAAGTGACCGATAGAACTGAGATGGCCTTTGGTCACCCATCTCAGAATCCGAAAGGATTTTATCTAATCGCTTGTTTTCGCTCAGTGAAAATCTATCGAGCAATGTCTTTTTAAGCCCTTCGTATGTGTTTTGTATTGGCGGTTTTTGGATAAAGTCTAGCTCAGTGACTATGACTTCTTGTGGTAACGATGTTACCAGGTATTCGTATTTAGTCTTGTCAACTGTGATTCCTTTCGCTTGGAATTGTATTTCCGCATGTGCGAACCAAGCGTCTGGACAACTCGTCCAGAATGCAGGTAATTTTACCGCAACCGTGTGTATTTGTGTTGGCGGTGTGAGAGGGTTAGTCTCAAAGTCTATAAATGGTGTGTTATCTCCCTCTCCGGTGTGTGGAGTAAGGGTGGGTGTGGAGTAAGGGGTGTGTGTGGGGGTGTTCGTAGCATTCTTCCCTCTAGATTTTTTTCTACTATAATTATTTTTTTTTTGTTTTTTTTTTTAGTTTGAAAATTCTAACTCTTCCCTTTTTTTAGTGTACCTATGTCCCTAGTGTAGTGTAGTGCCTACGAAAGTGAGACGATAGGTTTCTTACGACCCTATCGTCTAAAATCCGTTTTAGAAGCTACGTTGTGTGCCTCGTGGTAATCTGAAATGATACGCAACCTGAAAAAATTTTATAAATGTCAAAAAAAATATAAACATAGATTTTTACAAAATATAAAGTTTCATAAAAAAAATTGTTGTTGCTGCCGACGTTGTTGTTGTTGCTCTTTTCGTTGTTGTTGTTGTTGTTATAGCTGCTGTTATTGTTGTTGTTGCTCTCTTTAATGTTGTTGTTGTTGTTATTTTCTAGCAGTGACCTTGTCTCCTGCTGTTTTTGTTGTTAGGTGTTGGAGCGCTGTGGTTGTAGCTGTTTTAGCACCGACGGTAGTGACGACTGAGGAGGAACTTAAGGTGGCGTTGGCGGATAATGTTGTGCCTGCTGCTGATTTATCTGTGGCTGCTGTTCTTGGTGCAGAAGCAGTTGCTGTGCTGCTGTAGCTGTGTCAACAGTAGGTGTAGTGGCGTTGGCGTATCTCTTGTTGGTAAAGTATCTGTTGTGGAACGTGTTTGATTTGGCCGACTCTCATTAACTAAGCCATCTGCTGATGTAGTGCCAATTTCTGTTAGTGAGTTGTTGCCATTAGAGTTTGCTTGGGACTCTGTAGCAGAATTGGTGTCACTTTGTTGCTGACCCAAACGAAGCGTTTGTGTCGTAATGAATTTTTGTTGAAAGGTCTTGATGTGGTTCGTTTCAGGATCGCCAGTTTTGGTGCGAATGTGCGCAATGAAATACTTTCTATATATTTTATTCAAATACTTTTTATTTTATTTTATTTTAAAATATTTTTATTTGAACAATTTTTTATTACTATTTTCTTTGAACAATTTTTCACTACTGAAATTTTCAAAATTAAAATTTCTGAAAATATAATAACTGAATACAATTCAAAATGTTTTTTATAACAAGTGTTTTACAGACAAGTGTAAGTATTTTCAATAATTGCTAAAATGATGTTATACGTTATTAATGATAAATCAAGGTAAGTGAACTGTAAGTTAAGATAAAAATCAACGTCAGGAGAGGTAAGTATTAATGTAACTAAAGGTAACTATCAATGTAACGAACAGGTAAGTATTAATGTAACAAAAGGTAAAATAGGATGTAGAGATTTACTCTATGTGGTGATGTAACAGAGCACCACATATATACACACACATATATACTTACAAAAATATATGCATACATACATGCATATATGAACATATGAAATATTACAGGATATGATGAAATGCTATGGTATGTCAGGAGAAGTTAGAAAGAATAGTAAATATGTATGACTACATGATTCTAATTTTATAGAGACGTGTGCAAGATATAAATAGAAATTGCTATGATAAGAGCGATTTAGGTGTATTACATTCTTCAGTAAAATATGTATTGGTGTCAAGTTTAAAGAAGTCATGATAAATACTGCACTTGTCATGCACAGTGGAAAACTTTACAAATAATAAATGCTATAGTTTTGGATATTATGTTGCAGGTATTTCTAGCCGCAGAAGGAGGGGTAAGAACACAAATTTTTTGTGAATAATGAATGAATAAAATACTTTTTAAGGCTGCAGTCCGTCCGTCTCATAAAACCTACACAAAAACCCACACCCAAAAGAAAAAATTGAATGATGAGAGTGAAACTATCAAATTAGTTGGTGGTGGTGGTGGCAGCTCAGTTGACCGCTCATTTGAAGACGAGGATTATTAGATTAGTCTATAAATACGAGCTTCCACTCTTATCATGTCATTTAAAAATATACCGTCGACAAAAGAACACATCTGTTAGAAAAAAAGAAAAACAAAATGAAAAATAATTTCATCATATTACTCACTTATTTTTGCATTGTACAAGTATTTTCAGCTACAGTACCAATTGATTTGAGTGAAAATTAATTTAAAAATACTGAGTATGCTGTAAAATTACCTAATAATGACACTGTAAGCATACAACTAAATTTTAAACTTTTAAAGTTTAGTAAAGATTTTAAAAGGAAACGCTGAGTCAGCAACAGAAGTAGAACCTCAGTCGGCTGGAGAGAAAGAGCGCCAGTCGCCTATAGATCAATCGTTTACAGCTGATGAGGCTATTGAAGCATTTAGGCAAGACTTAGTTAAAAAGGAGCAAAATATTGCCGGAATTATTGAAAGTTCACAACCATTTTACAGGCATTTTCAACTACAATGCAAAGATAATATAAAATTGAGAATTCGCTGTACATATGATTGCAATTACTTGAAACGTCGATTAAATATTTCGTCAAGTTGAATACGATAGATTTTTAAGTAACGGTGAAATTGAGGTGGTTACTGAGGATGATACTACTTTCCGTTTAGATATGACATTAATCAACATTCAAGATTACAAACACGATTTGGAAATGGAAATATACTAAAATGTTATCAATCAGTTATAAATTTGAAGTCATCATGTTAAGAGGTCTTAATTATTAAAGAACGAATAATGAGTTTCGTGCTAAATGTTTAAATGATTTCTTAAGTGAAGAAATACTTTTATGGCCTGAGCACAAGATTATTCTACAAAAACACAGTACAACATTTTCGAGGTTTTGAAAATTTCTACATTTATTTTAATAAAATCGCACTAGTCGTTTTCGAGTTATGATAAATTATATGCAGAAATGTCTTAACAAATTGGCGTTTTCAACAATTTTGCGGTTTTGAACCACTAGATGTTGTTTTTTCAAACCAGTTTGTTTTAAATGTTTTTTCTCCTGGTCTATTTGTATAATTATTCTAAAGGTCTTAAAACAAAATTCCCTTCGGTTAAAGAGATATAGCCGTCGGAAAAATTACAATTTCTCTGAAAAAATGCTCAAAATTAAGTTTTTAGCAAAAATATTCATGACACGATAAAAACCGAACGGTAGCTAATCCAGAAAAATCCAAATGGCATTTTGCTACTTTCAATCAGTACTTTCAGAAACTAAAGTCAAAAGTTTGTGCACATTTCATGTGTTGCACTGTGAAATTAAAAGTTCGACTAGATGAATATGCACTATATAAGATAAAAACGTCTAAATTTGGTGACCATTATAGCAATTGTGTACTTGTGGATGCTCCCTTATTGATGTATTATGGGATGATGCTTTGAATATAAAAAACTTTTATTATAATATAAAAGTTAAAATTTTATCAAGTTTTCTTCAGTCAACATCGAGATCTACATAACACTTGACAATGTCTGAGGACAGAATTTTAGTTATGGATGTTCAAGGTTTCTACATCAATAATGAATTTAGTGTAAAAGAGATGAGTATTTTAGTGGATGATGACTAACAAGTTCAAACATTTATAATGAAACCGCCTCTTCAATATTCTATGCTGACATCAAGAGAAAAAGTTTCGTATAATTGGCTTTATAATAATCATCATGGGCTAAAATGGGAAGAAGGCAATTCAACTTTGGCAAATATTATAGCAAATATTATAGGATGAAAAATTTTTTTGTTATGTTAAAGGTTAAGAAAAAATTAAGTGGATTAAAAATTTGTTTAAAGATGAAATAATTTATAATAACCTAGATGATTTAAACTGTCCAAATTTAAAAACTCTGTACTAAAATGGTCAAGCAATAAATGCTTGTAGTTATCATAAGAAACATTTTATCTGTGCTGAAAAAAATGTATTACTTTTGAAGAAGTTTATAAATAAAGATCTAATAAAGATATAATAGAGATAAAACAGTTTGCGTTGTTATTAAGTACTTAAGTACTAAATGGATATCAATCATCAGTTCATTACGAAAACTCGTCATGTCCATAACAATCTCTTTAAGCGGAACCACGTCAACTTTTATTGGAAAATATTTTCCACAAATTGAAATGGCTACAAAATATGTTTGCGGACTTGTAGATTTTGTAAAATTAAATTCTATAGCCAATGTAGATGTCTACAACAATTTATTTCATATCGAACCACATACTATTACAATACCAGTTGGTTCGTATGAGTTTGAGGATATTGGGTTTTTCTTGGAAACAGCGGTAAGAGACATTGATGGATCAATTTTCCTGGAAATTGAATCAAACAACAACACTCTTAAAACTGAAAAAGTATCCTCCATGGATATATATTTTTCGAAACCAAACAGTATAGGACAGCTGTTAGGGTTCAGTAAAAGAAAATTGATAGTTAATGAGTTACCGTATGAGGAGTTTATCAAAGTGATATCTTTAGAGCCATTACAAGAAATAGAAAAAACAGAATATATGCATATAGGTCAATCGGATAAGTCTACGAAAAATTTTGAGTCTGATTTACCTTTAAATATTACAAATATAAACACAATACGAATTAAATGTAACTTGACAACGGGATCATATATTAATAACACATCCGTTCATACAATTCATGAATTTCCTCTGGATGTCTCACCAGGATATAAAATAAATGAGAAACCTCGAAATGTCATTTACTTACCCATAAACTGTCAACAAATAAACAACATAACGATAAGAGTCTTAAATCAAGACGGAGACCTTATAAATTTTCGAGGAGAAAAAATTTCCGTAAGACTTCACTTTAAGCCAGAATAAAAATGATTATTTACACTAAGAACAATAAAAATGTAATTCAAAAATAATTTCCAGTTACTCCTTCATCCGGGACATACAAAAAAGAAGCTGTTGACTGCAGCTAATATAGAATATTTAAAATCCTTGAGACTTAATCTACAAGCATGAATGAGATATTAAATGTCCTTCTAAGGCCAATATATGATGAGAGCATTATAAGAAAGGAATACCATAGTTACTCACCATATTTGAAATCTTTTAATAATAATGATGAGATTCGTATACCAATTCAAAATCAGGACCTCTTGTCTTACCAAGTGAGAGTATGATTTACGTTCATGGCTTTATAGTAAAACATGAAGGAGGAAAAGATGTAGCAACAACAGCTGTGAAATTTAAAAATAACTTTGTTTCATATTTGTTTGACGAAATTCGATATGAAATTAATGGATTAACAGCTGGAAGCAATGCATTAAAAAACGCCGGTTGGTGCTTGGAAGAGAATTTTGCATTTGAAAAAACCCATTTCAGTTGCTGTATACCTCTGAAAATGTTGATGGGTTTTGCCGAAGATTATACTAAAATAATATTAAACTCGAAGCATGAGCTTGTCCTTCAACGTTCTTCATCTAATGAGAGATCATTTCATCCTACTAATGCCGCAGATCAATTAAAATTTACAATATTGGATATAATATGGAAAATGCCTCACATACAATTATCTGACTTTGCAAAATTGGAAATGTACAAGATAATAAACAACAAAAACCCCAATTTAATGCCATTTCGAAGTTGGGACTGTCTTATAAATCCAATGCTTCCAAAAAGTACAAAGGTTTTATGGAATGTAAAACTAGCTCCACAAAATGAAAAACCTAGATTTCTTATCATCGGTCTACAGAAGGAAAAAGGTAGAGAGGAAGGAAATACATTCGATCATTGCAATATCGCTAATTTAAAAGTATATCTAAACTCTAATTCATATCCCTATGATGATTTGAAAAGTCGCTTTGAAATGGGGCAGTATGCTGTTCTATATGATATATATGTGAAATTTCAACAAAGTTATATGCGAGAACCTTAACCATTGCTAGATGTCCTTGGATTCAAGGCTATTGCTCCGCTAATTATTCTTGATGTAACACATCAAAACGAAGCAGTTAAAACTGGACCTATTGATATACGAATTGAATTTGATACTGAAGCAAACAAACCGATTCCAGATAAAACATCAGCCTATTGTCTAGTAATCCACGGTCGTTTAATTGAGTACTCACCTCTAACCAGCGAAATCAGAAGAATTATTTAAATGTGTGTGAATTATAAAAAGGTAACCAGTCATCATCTGCTGTAGCCCGTTTCTATAACTTTCGTTACGCATTATAACGAACGATATAACGAATTTAGTGGTGTAACGAACGGCGGTGCTTCTATAAGTGTCGAGGTATTCATTTTCGTTATAATTTTCGTTAAAGTTTTCGTTATTATATGTTCAACAGAAAGTGTAGTGATATTTGGCGCAAAAACAAACATGAGTGAGGTAAGGTTGACAAATTATACTATTGTGTGCAAATTATAATTATTAAAATATATTATTTACAGAAGAAAGTACGTACTGGTAAAATTTCCAAAGGCCAAAAGCTAAAGCTTTTGGAAATTTTACGTGTCCACAGAAATGTGGCTATGGGGCAGTTTGGTGGACCAAATAGCAACAAATTGGCACAGGCTGTTTGGGAAACAGTGGCGGCAGAGCTTAATGCATTTGGAATTTTCCCATATGTAGGGAATATATTAAGGTCGTAATCACTTATGAACTGTACATTTTTAGAAAAATACCCTTTTCTATTAACGTAACAGCACTCAACATCCATTGAGGGTTTTCTATTTTCACGTGCGTACAATCGATGGCCCCTATGCATCCGGGAAACCCAGTGCAAGAAAAAAATCTACAATTATGCATACAATATAGTATAGAAAGTGAAATTATATTATCATATATTACCTCTGTTTAATTCTATTCCACTCTGCCAACGTTTTGGGAAAGCGTATATATTTGCACATAAGCTTATTTTGTATGATGTAGGAAACTTCATGGATGGAGCGATGCACCATTGTCTTGCTCATCGAACAAACGAAATCCTGCCCAATATCCCTTAAGAAGGATCCTGTCCCATAATAATGCAATGCTGCTGCCATCCTCAATGGTTTTGGAATAAAAGTTATTCTTACTCCGTCTTTCATGTAAGGGGGTATTTCATGCACCAACGCTATTGCTGCATCTTTTTTAAATCTAAAAAGCTCTTCAAATCGCGCTTCCGGGAGGTGAAAAGGGTCGGTTGAGTCCGTTAGGTAGCGTCTATATACACGCAGCATATTTCGCTGGTCAACTAATATTGCTAGTGCGGCAGCTGCAAGCATTGACTATGCTTCAAAAAAATTAAATAAGTAAACAATTTACGTTTACACACTTACTTTATTTATCTATACTTACTTTTTTAAATGAATAATTAAGCAAATCAATACAATACAGTATGTCCAAGTAAAATGTACAAGTAGAATTGAAATAAACAAAACAACTCAGCTGTTACACATAACGAACAGTGTTTTGTTTCCACTGTTTCATACACTTTATAATAACTCGCCATGCTCGTAACGAAAGGTAAGTTTTCTGAGTTGTAGAAACACTTCGAAGCAAAATTTCGTTATGTCCCATTCGTTATAGAGAAAAGTAAAAATCATTCGTTATCATAACGAAAAGTTATAGAAACGGGCTACAGCTGTTACACATAACGAACAGTGTTTTGTTTCCACTGTTTCATACACTTTATAATAACTCGCCACGCTCGTAACGAAAGGTAAGTTTTCTGAGTTGTAGAAACACTTCGAAGCAAAATTTCGTTATGTCCCATTCGTTATATAGAAAAGTAAAAATCATTCGTTATCATAACGAAAAGTTATAGAAACGATACTATTGCGGTAGCAACTCGCACTTAGAGGAGAAGTGTAAGAATAAGAAGGATGACCAAAAGTTAGCAAAATGGGCAAAAGAGCAAAAAGACGCTAAAAATAAAATTGGTAAAGGAGTAAAAAGATGCAGAAACAGGAGAAGAAGATAGAGCAAAATTATACTCGAATCTGAATGGCTAAATCAATTACTTTTTATGCATATAATTATTACTTTCTATACATGTAATTATCAAACTTTATATATAACAAATCAATAAAAGATCAATAATGATTCATATATAAATCAACTCGTTTTGTTTTATTTTATATCTAGCTTAATTTATCATTAACCCAAGCCGCCGCCGCAGCTGACGTTGCTGCTTTCATACTTTGTCTTTACATTAGTCAACCAACTCATATTAAATTGATTAAAATGCTTAACAACTACACTGCCCATGCTTATCATGAACATGTAGTTTTTGTCTTGTTTATAGTGTTTGCAATGAAGCTTGGGCTTATCATCTTTAACTTGAAATTTGTAGCGACTTAAATTCATAAAGATATTATATTAAACAAGCATAGAAAAAATATTTTACTTCTACACTGTTTCCTTATCTTAAACTTTCGGTTTTGGGTCCGCTTATTACGCTTACTATGAAGCTGGGGCTTATCACCTTAAACTTGAAATTTTTGTAGCGACTTAAATTCATACACATATTAAAAAGCATTGGAAAAAATAAAAAATATTTTACTTCTTCACTGTTTCCTTATCTTAAACTTGCGGTTTTGAGTCCGCTTATTGCGCATACTATGAAGCTGAAGGCTTATCACCTTAAACTTGAAAATTTTGTAGCGACTTAAATACATACACATTATGCTTTCTATGAAGCTTGAGCTTATCACCTTAAACTTTAAATTTTGATTTATAGCAACAACAACACGCTTCAGCCATCCTACTTCAGACAGCTTGACCAATTATAGCCCATCTAGCTATCCGTCCGTCCGTCCATCCGTCCATCTGCCCATCTTGCATGCTTATCTCCAACTTGTAACGACAACAACACGCTTCAGCCACCCTACTATCATAGCTACTGTCATAGCTACTGTCATAGCTACTCTACTAAGATGCTGTCGCGAATCGCCGAAAAGCCCTGGGCCATTGTCTGCGCCGATTTTATAGGACCACTGCCGCGCTCAAAGCATGGTAAAATGACAATATTGGTGCTCTAGGAGAACCCTACTGAAAGAGCAAACAAAACGCTGAAGACTATGATTGCAGAATTTTGCCAAGAACAGCTCAAGACATGCGATGAGCAACTACCAGAGCTGTCACTCGCTATTAACACCAGCAAATCAGACGTCACTGGATATAGACCGGCATTCGTGGTTCAAGGTCGTGAGCCCAGACTACCCGGCACTTTATACGACGAACTTACGACCGTCACCGACAGAGAAGTCATGGTACCATCAGCACGAGCCACCCAATTACAAGAGATCTTCAAACTCGTCCACCACAAACTTAGTCAAGCTACGCGCGATCAAGCGCGTCACTATAACTTGCGGAGGCGTGATTGGAAGACCAATGTAGGTGAAAACGTCTTGGTACGACAACATCAGCTGTCCAGCGCGATAAATAGTTTTGCGGCTAAACTAGCACCGAAGTTTGAGTGACCGTACGTAGTCGTAGGATACGTTTCGCCGGTCATTATACAAATTCGCAGAAAAGGAGAGGCCCGCATTCGTAATGCCCATGTTAGTGAATTAAAAAAATTCTATAGTGAGGTCGAGTCCAACGCATAAACTAATGAACTTTATTTTAGACAAGTGTGGCAGCAACCACATTGAAAACTGCCAATTGTGGCAGCAACCACATTAAAAACTGCCAATTGTGGCAGCAACCACATTTAAAACTGCCAATTGTGGCAGCAACCACATTTAAAACTGCCAATTGTGGCAGAAACCCCATTTAAAACTGCCAATTGTGGCAGCAACCACATTAAAAACTGTCAATAGTGGCAACAACCACATTAAAAACTGTAAATCGTGGCAGTATCCACGCTAAAAGACTACGAAGTGTTGGCGGCATCCACTTTAAAAAGACTGCAGATCGTGGGAGTATCCACGCTAAAAGTCTACGAAGTGTTGGCAGCACCCACATTAAAAATACTGCAAATCGCGGCAGCAACCACGAAAACAACAGCGGGCGGCAGCAACCGCCATATCAACTGTGAAGCAAGTCAGTGCGGAAACCATCGGGCACTCGAAGGATTATAGCCGAGAGAGGAGTACCCCACGACACACTAAAGAAGTTAGCAGTACCCACATTAAAAATACTGCATCCGCGGCGGCAACCGCGAAAACAACTGCGGGCGGCAGCAACCGCCATATCAACTGTGAAACCACACAAACCCTTAAGCAGCCGACAGCAGTAAAACTTACTAGCCATACGTCAGGCTACAGCGTCACGACTACGCAACAGTGAGATTGCACACTTCAAACTCAACAAAGAACCAAATAATCCCGCAGGATGCTATACAGAAAGGACCCCACCAGTTCACCTGGAATAAGGAAAGGTATCTCTCACCGTCATTTAAACTAGAATATTTTGTCATAAAAAATCGCATTAAAAACAATCACATTCTTCAACCCCGATCACGATTGGTTTCCATTCATTCTCGATTCGTTAGGTATACCTCACCTGCATGTCTAGCTCCACGTGCCGCAAACTTAAAACTTTCATGATCTCACTACCATAATAAAATTGATAATAATTTTTCCACAGCCGAATGTCACCTCGTTAAAATGCCAGTGTAAAACGACTGTCACGCAACCATGATTGCGTCATACACGTAAATGGCTAATGTGAACCACTCCGTCACTATAATTTTGACAAGCTATAATTTGCATCGAAATGGCCACGCTGTTATATTAAAACTAACATCGTTAAACTTTCAAGCGAACGGAAAACAAGTGCGTATCAAAGTGAGAACAGTGAAAACGATTTAAAAAAATTCCAAAATAATTAAAACATATATTAAAGTGCACATACATATGCAACGAAATAACGATACCACACGTTCTGAAGCAGAATTCCGGCGCGTCGAGGACCACCAACCATCAACCTCTGCAGCAATTTGTGCCCAACTAATGGATAAGCAAATAGCCACGCTGGCAGCGGCCAACTCAGTATTGTCAATGGGAGCAGCACCATCCGACGCTACCGCATCAAGGCACCTCGCCATCACGTCACCTGGGCTGACCATAACCACCTTTCCGAATGGACCGGGTGGCATCACTCTACGCGTGTGCGACTACATGTGCTTGGAAACAGGCATATTCCTGAATGACATCGTCATCGACTTCTACTTGAAGTGGTTATACGACCAACAACCCACTCACGTCAGAGAGGATATGCACATTTTCAGCACGCATTTTTACAGCATGCTTACTCGGCCGTTGGCCCATGCCGGCGAACAGGAGCAACGCCAACGCATATAACGGTGGACTCGAAAGGTACAGCTGGAACACAAGAGGTACATAATCGTACCAATTAATGAAAAGTACCATTGGTATGCGGCTCTTGTGTGCCTGAAACATAAACCGAGCCAATCTAAACAGCGCGGCTACATTTGGTTACTTGATTCGTTTGCGCACGCCTCTAGAGCCCACGTCACACCCGTTCTGCGCCGCTACGTGCAAGACGAATGGCAAGCAGCATATCCGGAAGAAGTGACAACATGGACGGCCTACCATTTTATGCTGTTATAGTGCCTCAACAAGCCAACAGCAGTGATTGCGGCGACTTCGTGCTACATATGGTCGATCTGTTCCTCAATGACCCTACCCGAGATCTTCGCGAAGCCAGCACGCGTACATGGTTTACCCATCATAGCGCGTCCTACAAACGTACCGAGGTAAAATGTGTCATTATAGCGCAAGCACCAACCAACTTACGGGCCATCTTGCCAAGGTTGCATGTACCCGCACGTGAAGTGGTCGCAGCCGCTAGTACACGTGAATCAGAGATTACATACCACAGCAAAACGCATAAAGGACAGACCACCCCGCGCCGACTGCGCTCCACGACAGCGAATCAGACGACGACGAGGCACCTCCAGCAGCAGCACTTCTAGCAGCAGCTCATCCAGCAACACTACGTCCAACAGTGAGTCATCGCAGACGAGCGATAAAATAAACATCGACGAAACCGTCACCGACACTACCCCACAACGCACGACAAGCGTCATCAAGCAGGACCATATCACCCATCGCAACCACACCACCCATGCCAGAGTATGAAACATGCAAACATGAGTCGTCGGACAGCAGGGTAGAGCTCAAGGAGCCACCCGTCCAGGTTGCAGCAACGGCATCACCACCAACAGTAATCAGCGGCACAACACAAAGTTCACCAAGCTACGAACAAGTCGCAGCAGCTATAGGTGATCGACGCCGAACATGAAAACTAGGGGAGCGAATGCGATTCTTTACCCAAATTGACCAGCGATTCCGAATCGTCATCAACCGGAACGGCACCGTCACCGCCTCACCAAACCCCCCGAAGTGAGGAGGAGATGTAAGGAACAAAATGTTGACTAATTTTATCCCTACATGTCTTATTTTACACCTTACCTTTCCTTACAGCTTTCGTACTGGGTCATGCACTCATGACCAACCACCAAATTTACCCGGCGGAAACAAATTCTCTAGCACTAAGACACGGTCAGCCTAACGCGAGTAAGGGCTATACGAAAAGTCGACCGTCGTGCTAGAAATAATCACAAGTAGGCCGCCCAAGCCAGCGCATGCAGAAAAGCATGCCACCGCGCATTTTTATCTTTATCATATTTAATCTATCATATTTGATTATAAGCATACTATTAATACACCTCACCGATGGTCTAATCTTAAGTTCACTCAGTATATAGAATAGGTGCGAAATAATTAGTAACCATCTAATAGTAAGACAGCGTTATCAAAGCGCTATTGAACCTAGGCTAAGGTAAAATAAATTAATGAAAATATAATTAGTTTAGAAATAGAATAGGTCAATATAAAATAAAATAATCAAACTGAAACAATCAATAAATACCGTAGTTTAATAATTTAAAAATAGGGGAATAAACTTGAGTTACAAGTTTAAGGTTAGCCAAATCCTGGAATGTTTTGGAATTGGTAGTAGCTTTTGGTGGCTGCCTCGACAACGACCAATTACGCGATTACTTACCTTCATATCATTGATCATAATTTTCCTACTGGGGTGAGTAGATCACTAATGTTATATTTTAATACCTTATTTTTCATGTACATAACGGAGACTCATCATGCTGGATAAGATTACACACAGAGTCACGAACGGCACGATGGCGTGATATTGAGGGGAAAGTAAAGAAAGCATGGCGTGCCTGCGGAAAGGAAGTTATAAAAGGGCAAACAACATGAGATCTGGAGTACAGTTTGTTAATTCCGCGGGTGTGACCGGACTGGTCAAGTAGACGAATAACAGTTGGCTGCATAGTAGCAGTCAACAGAAGAAGTCAGCAGAAGAGTGACTATATAGTAGCAGCAGTATTGGCAGCGTAATAGCAGCAGAAGAGCTGCACAGTCAGCAGCACGCCAGCAGCGACGGGAGCTGCATAGGGATAGAACAGCGACAGCGACAGAGCTGCACCGGAACAGCGCAGCGACGGAACGGCACAAAGGCAGCGGTACCAAACAGCGATAAAGCGACACAGGAGCAGCACAGGATTCAGGTTTTATGATAAAATTGTATCGCAATAAGTTTAGCATAAGTATACATACGTGCGTTTTACGAATTGTGAATTAGTACAACTAGTTAATAGAGTGATTAAGAAATTTTTAAACCAATTACTTGAAGTAAATTTAAAGAAAATAATTTAAAGTAAAGTCATAATTAAATTAAATACATTTCCATAAAGTGGAACAAGTGTAAGAGTGAGCTACCTGAAGGGCAAGGGCCGAGACATAAGTGGTTATCTCAAGTGTAAAGTAAACAAACAATTGAAGAAAAGATAGGTTTCCTCGGTCACAGAAGCACTCCTCTGCGGCAGACGGTTCGGGATAGCTGGGCTTGACCACGCCTGAGCTGATCTCCTGCATGGACGGCTCCATTGCCGAAGTTAGGGTAGTACTTTGAGTGTAATTCCAACTAGTTCGTCATCAAAACATCATAATGGGACGTGAATAAGGGAGTGATTCGTGTTAATATTTTCAGAATTCGCAGTGTTAATTGTCGCAGATGGTTTGAAATAGTTGGGGTTGACCACGCTCAAACCAATCTGCCGCACGAACGGCACTCCTGCCGAAATTAGAAGCAGGTAGATAGGGAAACCTAGTCAGACAAACCAAAATATGGTACCTCTTTTGCAGACGGTTTGAAATAGCTGGCGTTGACCACGCTCAAACCGATCTGCCGCATAAACGGCAACTTTGCCAAATCTAAAATACTTTCGTTAGTTGACAAGGACGTAGCCGACCCTTGGCGTCAACCTATACTTCTGTAGGCGTCAACCTAATTGTAGCAGAAGACTTGGGATAGCTGGGCTTGACCACGCCCAAAACTTATCTGCCTTGTAGACAGTTTTGCTGTCCGTTAGGGTAGTTTTCCTGTAAGGAAAGTGGATCAGGGGCTCACTGAAACCAACAGTTTCAAATTATTTGAAATCTATGAATAAAACTTATTAAATTTATTAACGAAAGACATGTTACGTTAAGTTAGTAACGTAAGTAAGGTATTTAACTTTTTAAATACCTTCAACAAATAGATTTTAGACAAAATTTTAATAAAAAATCAAAATACAGAAAAAATAAGGAACTTTACGTCACGATAACAATTACTGTTTAAAGAAGTTAATTAAAATTAAGTAAGATATTTTTAAATATAAATATACCATTTCTTCATTATCAAACAAAAACAATTAGTTTTATATTTTGGATTTGAAAACACAACAAAATACTTAAATTTTAAGGTTTCAAACTTTTAGATGGTATTTAATATTTATTATGTTGACTTTATATGATTTAAATACAAATTCTAAATGTTTGATAGTTTAAATCATACTTGATTTTAAATACAAATTCTAGTTGTTTGACAGTTTAAAAATTTAATATTTTAAAAACTTTCGTAAACATTCAGAGTTTGTTTAAAATGAAAAATTTTCTAAATACCTGCAACAATTGACAGAAATTTGTATATATATTTATACATTAAGAAAGTATACACATCTCATATATGTGTATGTACTATGTAGCTTAAAAATCATTTAAATCAATTTATCATCATTTAAAGAGATGGAAATTGGTAAATTAATTTTAATTACCAAATCCAATGTAGCTAAAAAATTTTGCTTCAAATTAAAAAATTTCTTAAATACATTGTACCTGCAAGAACTAAAATAAATTTATAGGTAAAGGGCATATAAATGTTATCATAATTTAAAAAGCTAAAAATTGGTAAATTCATTTAATTTACCAAATCAAATCTAGTTAAAAAAATTTATCTTCAAAAGAAAAAATTTTTCTAACTTTAGTACCTGGAAATTGGTAAAAAGTTTAGCTATAAATTTAAAAATTTCTTACCTGCAATACATAGTACCTGCAAGAATTAAAATACATTTATAGGTAAAGGGCATAACAATGTTTTCATCATTTAAAAAGATTGAAATTGGTAAATTCATTCAGTTTACCAAATCCAATCTAGCTAAAAAATGTAAACATTCAGATGAGTGCAAGATTCTTGTAGGAAACAAAAAAGTCATAGCAAGGCGAAATGAAACAATAGCGAACTATTTTCTTTTTGCTTCATCACACGCTTTTTATTTCCTATGTTCTTCGCACTCTTACTTCGCTAAGCTTTCACATCCACTTTCACCCAATCTTTACTTATTGAAAATGGCTGCATAAACGCAACTGTGCAGAACTGGCTACTCTTTGGATATATTCTCTGAGACTGAACTTTCCCCACCCTTGTCTCCATTTATCCCTTCTCCTATTCCTAACAGAAACACAGTAAAAATTCTTCCTAAAAATACCTCAAAGAGACTATCTTAGACTGTCTTAAATTCTCATATAAGTTTATTTTCAAAACTATATTAAGAAAATGTCATTAAAATTATTCAATGGAACATAAAAGGATACACCAATAACTATAATCATTTCCTAATATTGATTAAGCGTCATTAGGGTTATGACTCATCTCTCTCCAAGAAACCCACCTTCACTCTTTATCCAATATTCCAATCCCAATAAATTATTCAATTTACGCATTATATGCCTCACATACAACATTTGGAGGAGTCGCTCTCTTGATCCACAACTCTATACAGCATAAGGAAATAACATCAAATAACGAATTTGACGCAATAGCTGTTGAGCTACAATCTAAAATCAAGTTCACCATAGTTTCTGCTTACATTAGTTCACATCTAAAATTTAACAGTAATAATTTACAAAATGTCTTAATGTTCTCAAATAACCCATTAATAATAACAGACAACTTTAATAGTTGGCATAGCAGCTGATAAATAATAAAAAGGGGGTGTTTTTTATAGAGTAATACAACTTTAAGTTGGCATCACTGCTTTATTTGACCTCCCATTTAACAGCTGATAGTTGCTTTTTGTTAAGTTCGCTTTAACATTTTATTATGGATCGACTTTAATCAGAGCAAAACGTGCAAATTGTGGAAATTTTCAATCAAAGTTCGTCAAACTCATCGTGCACTTCGTCCATTTTATGGCGTACATAATCGTCCTTCAGAGCTGCTATTTCGAAGAACAATAGATCGTTTTCGGACCACATTTACTGTTACTGGTAATGTGCATCCCGTGAGATGCCGAACAGTGCGCACTGAAGAATATGTAGCCACTGTACAAGAAAGCATTGACGCTGATCCTAATCAATCAACTCGTCACCGTTCTCAGCAACTAGGGTTGTGTCCTTCCACTTTATGGAAGATTTTACGAAAAGATCTTGGCTTAAAACCTTTCAAGATTCAACTTGTGCAGGAATTAAAGCCAAACGACCATCGTATGCGCCGCCAATTCGGCAAATGGGCTGAAGCACAAATTGATTTTGATTTTGAATTTCCATGGAAAATTTTATTTTCCGATGAAGCCCATTTTTGGTTGAATGGGTATGTAAATAAACAGAATTGTCGTATTTGGAGTGAGGAAAATCCACAACCTTTTGTCGAAATACCATTACATCCACAGAAAGTTACTGTTTGGTGCGCTTTATGGACTGGCGGAGTCATTGGCCCATATGTCTCAAAAACGATGATGGTCAGAATGTTACTGTCAATGGTGAACGGTATAGGAACATGATTCGAAGTTTTTTCGTACCTCAATTAGCTGGCATTAATCTTGCTGATATGTGGTTCCAACACGACGGAGCCACGTGCCACACAGCGGGCGCTACAATTGATTTACTCAAGGAGACTTTTGACGAAAAATTAATTTCATGAAATGGCCCAATTAATTGGCCCCCATGATCGTGTGATTTAACCCCATTGGATTATTTTCTTTGAGGCTATGTAAAGTCACTTGTCTACGTCGATAAACCACAAACAATTGGACACCTGGAAATCAACATTCGAAGAGTTATCGGCGAGATACGGCCGCAAATGCTACGAAAAGTTTGTGAAAATTTGTGTTACAGATTGCGCCTTGTACGCGCCAGCCGTGGAGGCCACATGGCCGAAATCATATTTAAATATTAATGCCATAAAATTTTCTATCAATAAAGTCCGTTAAATTGATATTAAAAATATATTACTATGTTTTATTATGATTTAAACTTGTAATACTCTATAGAAAACACCCTTACTTACCCTTACTTAACTTAATAAAATCAAGCTAACTTCATCTTATTAAATGACGGCTCGCCAACGCACTTCAGTACACATAATTCTCTCACTCACATAGATCTCACATTTTGCTCTCCAACTATTGCCATGCAATCCCACTGGTTTACTGATGAAGACCTTTGTAGTAGTAATCACTTCCCGATTATTATATCACTTTTCCCAAATCAACTTAAAAGTAATCAAGACACTAGAACAAAATTTAAAATAAAACTTGGTAATTGGCCTCAATATACAAATTCTTTTCGAAAAAGCTGCGCAAACCACGCTATTAGTCTTAATATTTATAAAGAAACAGCTAACATCTCCAAAATAATCTTGCAATCAGCTAACGAATCAATACCGCAAACTCCAACAAAATTTCTCCAACGTAATGTACCATGCTGAAACCCTTATTTAGAAAATCTCAAAAGTGAAAAAAACAAAAACTGGAACGCTTTTAAAAGGGACATGGATCAAAAAAAACTTTTAAAATTAAAAAAATCTAATGCATTACTAAAACGCCAAATTAATGTAGCTGAGAAAGAATCTATAGAAAACTTTACTTCCGAAATAAATCCATCGACACCAAGTAGCCAAATCTGGGCTAATATAAGAAGTTTTTGTGGCTACAAGACTTCTCATAGTATTCATTCTATAGCATCAATGAACATACCCAGTCATCTTCTAACAGATCGTACTCAAATCGCTGAAGAGTTCGCATTGTTCTGGTCAAATACTTCATCTAACTCCGATTTCCCCGCACTTTTAAAAACACTAAAAATGATTTTCTGAACTCAACCACTAGAAATCCACCCAAAGTACTAGAAAGTGAAAAAGAAATAAGCATGATTGAGCTTACGTCAGCAATATCAAAACTAAAAGGTAACACTCCTGGATGGGACAGAATTTCTTATCTTATGAACAAAAACTTATGGACTGACTCAAAATCTAGATTATTAAGCCTTTAAATTTTAATTTTAAATAATTAAATACCACAATCTTTCAAAACAAGCTTGGTAATATCAATTTTAAGACCAAAACAGAAAAGAATTTAAAAAACAGAAAGAATATTTACAAAGTCCTACAGACCTATATCCTTAAACTCATGCCTCTCTAAAGTTTTGGACAAAGTCATCGCTAACAGGTTGTGGTAGTTTGTTACCTCTAACAAACTCATACATGACCATCAAATGGGATTCAAGAAAGGTAAGTCTGTGACTGAAAGTCTACTTTACGTAGACTTCCAGACCACTAAAAGCCTTTCACAGAAAAAATATATGTCTATATTTCATTAGACTTTGAGAAAGCTTTTGATAAGACTGGAGTACATGCGGTTATTGATCAACTACGTAAATGTCAGTTAGGCCCCAAAATCATTAACTACATATTTAATTTCATGAAGAAAAGAAAAATAGTTGTGCCGATAGGGAACAACTTTCCAACACCTACCCTCTCCACAACGGTATCCCACAAGGATTACCCCTTTCTGTTATACTATTCCTTATAGCTTATAACAAACTTTACAATATATATTTTTTTTTTTTTTTTTTTTTTTATATCATGCAATAACAATAGAGTTCAGCTACTACAGCTTTTTCGCACTTTCTCCGCATTGGATCATCTTAAGAACCAGCCCAAATAACATCAAAACATCTCAATAAGGCCATTCACAGTTCGAATACGCTGGTCTGCCATTTGTTCGATCCGCTATTTGTACGCCAATTTACGAAAGCGCATTTTGCTTTGCTGTTGTTTTGCATACAAATGCAAATACGCAGGCACTTGTAAATAAAAGCAGCCCTTGGAGGTGTTTTTTGTGCCTCGTATTTTTATGCTCTGTCTACAGCCGCATAATCACATACATCATAGAGTTGCACAGTCTTTTTATACGACAGTCACATGGCGAGGTGCTCACAATTCGAACAATAACAAATGCTATAAATACGATTTGTTAAAAGTACGCTCAAACTGTGAACAGCCTTAATGATATCGATAAGAGTGGTCCAAAACAATCTAAAGTGAGAAAAATTTACTCACCATAATATGGGTTGGGCTCAGGGACAACACAAGATATAACAACTAACCATGCGTTTACATATATCTAATCATACATTAGTTTTCAATCTACTTTTGAGTTGACCTTTCGATAAGTTAACATCAAAAAAGCTACAGTTGTTAACAAAGGTACTCATGCGATGTAAAGGAGCAGTAGCCATATAATTTGTTCTACTAAAAGGTAAGTAAATTAAATTGTTAGCATTTCTACTGCTTCTACGGTTAGTGTTAAAATTTATAAGAGTTAGAAGTTCTGGTGAATCGAATACACCAGTTATGAGTTGGTGTAAATAGACGATATCTGCAGACTTCCTTCTCTCATTCAAAGATTGCATTTTTAATAGTTTTAAACGATCCTCATAAGGAGGAAGGTTTAAAGTGTCAGTTGCACTTAAGCCCCTTAGAGCAAACCGAACAAAACGTTTTTGGATTCTTTCTATACGTTCAACATGTACATTGTAACTTGGGGACCAAACTTGACTTGCATACTCTAAGTGAGGTCGCACAATTGCATAATACAGCGTTGTAGTTGTGATCATACTATTAAATTCCTTGGCCCAGCGTTTCATAAACTCGAGCATAGAAGATGCTTTTTTACAAATGTAATCAATATGAACGTTAAACGATAGCTTAGAATCCATGCATATACCCAGATCTTCGACAGCATCTACACGACTTAATGCAGTATCTTTTATCTTATAATCAAAAATTAAATTATTCCTTTTTCGCGAAAAGGTCATAGTTTGGCATTTATCTGGATTTAGAAACATATTGTTTTTAGAACACCAAATTTCAAAGGATTTCAAATCAGACTGGAGCAGATCTGAATTGTCTTTAGCATCTATTATTCTGTATATTTTCATGTCATCTGCATAGATAAGTAGATGAGAGTGTTTGATGATGTGGGTTACATCATTAATGGCTAAAATAAACAGAAGTGGACCAAGGTGGCTACCTTGAGGAACACCTGATTCAGCACTAAATTCAGCTGACAATACGCCTCGAAATCGTATTTGATAAGATCGCTCTGTCAGATACGATTGAATCCAGCTTACAAAAAATTGTGGAAAACCCATTAACTTTAGTTTAAATAGAATTAAGTTGTGTGGCAGTTTATCAAATGCTTTACTAAAATCAGTGTAAATACAGTCGACCCAATCGCGTCGGAAGCGAATTTCATCTGGGGGGGCAGTACAAATGGGGGGGCAGTACAAATGGTGGTGCAAAAAAACTTCACCAAAATTTCTTCACATGAAACATGAAGAAGAGAGAAAGAAGAGGAAAATATATAATACAAAAATATTATCGTTGTAAAAAAACTGATATTTTGAATAACTTTTCCTTTTAAATTGTTTATCTAGCTAAAAAAGTGGGGGGGCAACTGCCCACCTTTCCCCCCGCTTCCGACGCCAATGAGTCGACCTGGTTACCTGAATAAAATGAATTTAAGCAAAACGTTGTAAAATCGAGGAGATTAGACACAGTGGATCTGCCAGTAACAAATCCATGCTGACGAGTTGTCATGATCTTCCCACAGTGAATCTTCACACGATCATACACGAGGCGCTCAAAAAGTTTTGGAATCGACGAGAGTTTCGCGATAGGCCTGTAGTTGTTTATATCGTTCTTACAACCTTTTTTATAGATCGGACCTATAAAAGATTTTTTTCAAAAAAGTGGAAAAATACTTTCGCTAATTGATTTATTGAATAACATGGACAGTGGTTGACTTAGAACGGAACCACATCGTGTTAACACTGCGGCAGGAATTCCGTCAGGTCCATTTCGAAAGCGATAGCAATTTGCAGCAAATTAGAAATTCCCTGTTTACCTTTAAAAAATCCACCGTCAATGCCACCACCATGGAATTTCAATACTTTCTTCATTGACATTAGTGTACCACTCTGCATTTGACGAACTAAAAAACACATATTCCAAGAGTACATTTATATGTACTGATGGCTCTAAACTAGGAGATATAACCAGCTACAGCGTAACGATCTCTAAGCAAATCATCAAAATTTCAACTCTACCCAAGTACAGCATGGTATTTTCAGCAGAAATCATTGCTATATACGAAGCAATAGAATTTGCAAAAAAAAAAGCAAAGGCAACTACATAATTTGCACTGATTCACTATCATCGTAAGATGCGATAACAAACGTGAATAATTAAGAATATTACTCGACACTTATCAGACACACTTTAACACAGTACAATAAAATAAGTCTGGTCTGGATCCCCAGCCATTCAAATATTGAGGGTAACGAACTAGCAGACAAATCCGCAAAATTTGCCACTAAAGCCCCCCTAACTTTAACACACAACTATAACACTAGAGATATGAATAGATTTATAAAGCACCTCTTCTTAAATGAGCACCAACTTTCCTTTGTAAACACATCAAAATGGTATAAAACTATTAACAGTCAAAAATTTTCGACTTTCCATTCTCTCTACCCCAAGCATTGACTCTATGAAATTATGATAACATTCCTTAAAACATCTGGTCTTTTTCAGCAAATATAATTATATATAGACCATAAAAGGTCTTGAGTGTAAAAACTCAATTGTTAAGTACAATAAATATACTGCATACTAACCCTTTTTTGAACAATATTTTATAATACAACAATTGCATTCCCGTATTCCAATTAGTTTAAGTTTAGCTTAAGGCCTCTGTAGCCATAGCTTCAAAAATATTTGAAGCTATTTTAAGCTAAACATTTCATTGCAATTTCTCAAATTTGGATTTTTACAATTTTTTATTGAGACTTTTTTTATTTTTCGAAAAGTAAAATATCACAAGTCTGGTACTTTTAATCCGGTTTTTATGTATGTTAACTCATTTTTATTGAAATTATTTTATTGTTCGAAAAGTAAAATATCACTCCTCTGGTACTTTTACATTAAAAATTACATTAAAAACAAAATGCATACCTGTTTTTTTTTTAATTTACTTCAAGAGATGTTTTGCACTCTTACAAAACGCTTCTGCATTTATTGGTCTCTTGAGCTAGTTTTAAAAGTCTATCAATCCGCACGAAACTTTATAGATTTTATTTTTATATCAAATCGACTATTTTTAGTCTATGGCGTCAACAACTTGGTCTATGGGGGAGCAAACATTTAATATACATATAAAAATACCTTTTCACTTATCGATATCAAAAACTATCAATATTTTTTTAATTAAACCCTCCCCCCCCCCTTGGGTAAATCCTGGCTACGGGCCTGCATCACATTGTTATATCGTTACCGAAATGCACAAAGGCCCTAAACGACATTTTTAAATTTTTACAGGAGAAGCAAAAAACTCTGGACATTCTTAACAAAAACCATTTTGTATTTTTTTTTTATGTTGATTAGGTACAAATAGATAGTTTAATGCGATCCTTTTGTCTCAAAATTATGTCTCTTAGGGCTTTTGTGCAATCAATTTGGTGAAAAAATTAAGGCTTTTTGCTATTGTACGGGTCCGCCATCTAACGTTTTTTTTTTTCAACTAGTGCTTATTTCGTGAATGGTAACACTTAGCTCATGTCTGATTTGACAGATAATTAGTTTTATCCTTCCGCTGAACGAATATGGTTGTGTATACGCTTGAACAACGCTGGGAAATATTGCGACATTACTTTGAAAATCATGGTAATGTTGCAGAATGAGATTTTGGAAGAAGAGAAGCACCATCAGCTCCGTATGTTCGTTAAAAATAAAAAAAAATAAACTGGCCATTTCAACCCTTGCAAGGACTTTGACCTAGCTTCTATTGATCAATTGTGTTGTGCGTATTATTAAATGTTTGAACACAAATGATCGAGAACTGGACCTACGTGTTTTATGCCGACTCCGAACGGCTTATGTTCTCAAGAAGCTTTACATGGCAATTTTTACTCTCTGAGGTTTGCCATTGTCTGCAGAGAGGTGACGACCGAACAGAAAAATTAATTCAATTGAAAAAACTTTCTGTCTGAGCTGGAATTGAACCCGGGCTACCACAGTTCTTTAGCTTAGGAGCCACGCACACTACCCACTAGGCTACGGCCGCCACTGTATGTTCGTTATCTTGTGAAAAAAAAGAAAGAAACTGGCATACTCATCGATTAACCAAAGCGTGGAAAGCCAAAAGCAGTGCGTACACCCGAGAATATTGCTGCTGTCGCAGAAAGTGTGCGTGAAGCGTCATCAACATCAATTCAACGTCGTTCTCAACAATTGAACATTTCGGAGACATCATTGAAACGAATTTTGCATAAAGACCTTGGTATGACGCCATACAAAGTCCAATTGGTTCAGAAGTTGAAGCCAACTGACCATCCAATGCGTTTTCGCTTCGCTAAGTGGGCCTGCGATCGACTTACAGAAGATGCCGATTTTGCGAAAAAAATCATCTTTTCAGATGAAGCTCATTTTGATCTTGGCGGGTATGTAAACAAGCAAAATTGTCGCATTTGGGGCACAGAAAACTCGCACGCATACATTGAAAAGCCGCTGCACCCAAAACGAGTCACTGTTTGGTGCGGATTTTGGTCCAGAGGCATAATTGGGCCATTTTTCCTCGAAAATGAGCAAGGAGTGGCCGTTACAGTCAATGGCGATCGTTATCGGGCCACGTTAAACGAATTTTTGTTCACAAAAATTGAAGAGGAGGATATTGGTAACATTTGGTTTCAACAGGACGGCGCTACGTGCCACACAGTCGAAGCTACACTCGATGTTTTGCGCCCTGTTTTTGAAGATCGCATTATCATCCGCAGAGCTGATGTCGTTTGGCCACATCGGAGCTGCGATTTGACACCGATGGACTATTATTTGTGGGGTGCCTTCAAAGATAAGTGTTACGCCGACAAGCCGGAGACAATTGACGCTTTAAAGGACAATATTAGTGAAGCCATTGGTGAAATACAGCTGCACACAATCGATAATGTGCTTAAAAATTGGACCGATCGTGTAGGCTATTGCATGGCCAGCCGAGACAGCCATTTGAATGAAATTATTTTTCATTATTAACCGGAAAGATTGTTGTTTCAAATAAAAAAAGAAATTTGAGAAAATATCCAGTAGAATTTTTTTTTATAGAATTTTCAAAAAAAAAAAAAGTTATTTGGCGGACCCTGTATGAAAAATAAGGCTTATTTCAATTGTAATTCATTTCAACATAAAAAAGAACACAAAATGAGAGTTTTTTAAGCGAAGAAAGTTTTATTTTAAAGTGACTGTTTATTTTAGGTAACTTATTTTTGTATAATGTGACCATACGTACAGCATCGTGCTGTACAGTACAGCATTTCGACCACGTGTACAGCATCGGAAAATGTACAGCGAAACGTACAGCATTTTGAAATTTTCCCCAATAAATAATAACAACTTTTCAAATTTCTCATTTGAAACTGAGAAGAGTAGTACACACCATGCTTCAAAGAGTAAAAGTGCTGCCATTTGAAGCGATGTGTACCCATCTTCATAGTTTTAAAAAGCTCGTTGCCAACATTTCACAGTTGGTGTACGTGTTGCTGTTAACGAGTAGCATACAACGAGTCAGGTTGCTCTTCTTCGTTAAAACTCAAATTTTATTTCGGTGAATATAAAATTTGCTGGTCTAGTTGGATTGCTTCATTAAAATATCAAATTTGTAACTGCTGTACGTTAAAAAGCATTACCAATTAGTTTTTATTGTTTTAACATTTATTTTGATTTTTAGTTTAAAATGAATACTTCAAAGCGAAGAGTAAACAAGTTTTCGGATGAGTTGGCAAAAGAATTTCCGTACTTAAAAAAATCTAAGACTGATGGCAGTGTGGAATGTGAAGTATGCAGTGCAAAGTTTTCAATAACTTCTGGAGGAAGACGAGATATATCAAGACATACTGCATCGGACAAGCATAAAAATTCGTTGTTAAGTTCGTCTTCATCCACCAAATTGACTACTTTTTTTCGAACAAAAGAATTTGGAATAAAAGAGAGGGAACTAGCCATTTCAGAAGCTCTGATTTCTTTTCACACCATTTTTCACAATCATAGCTTTCGATCTATGGATTGTACTTCAAAATTGATTCAAAAATTATTTGAAAAAAAATTTTCATGTGCCAGGACAAAAACTGAAGCGATAATCAAAAGAGTTTTTCAACCATACGCAGTAGAGCAGCTCCAACTTGATCTTTATTCTGTCACTTACGTATCTATATTTTCTGATGCATCCAATCACAAAGACATCAAACTTTTTCCAACTCTTATTCGATATTTTGATTCAAAAAACGGAGTGAAAGTTAAGATTCTTGATTTTGTTTCACTACCAGGGGAAACGTCTGAACTTATATGCAATTCAATTTTAAAAATTCTTGATGAATTTAATTTATCGGAGAAGCTGGTTGCATTTTGTGCTGACAATGCTAATACAAACTTTGGCGGAGTGACACGAAAGGGCACTAACAATATTTTTGCAAAATTAAACAGAATCCTGGTTCAAAATATTATTGGAGTTGGCTGTGCAGCGCATATTATTCATAACTGTATTCAGAATGCAACGGATCTCTTACCAGTGGATGTTGAAAGTGTTATAATTAAAATTTATAGTCACTTTTATATTTATACTGTAAGAGTTGAATCACTTAAGGAATTTTGCATACAAGCAGATGTTGAATATCACAAAGTTTTGGGGTTTTGTAAAACCAGATGGCTTGCTTTAATGCCAGCTATTGAGAGAGTATTAAAATTGTATGTTCCTTTGCAGTCATATTTTCTTTCTATTGAAAAATGTCCAACTATTTTAAAGAATTTTTTTGAAAATAATTTCTCAGAGTTGTGGTTAAAGTTCTTGCACAGCCAGGCTTCCGTGTTTCATAATGTAATTAAAAACATTGAAGGCAATGAAAATACAGTCATGGAAGTAGCTGAACAAATTAATTTATTAAAAACTAAATATGCTGATCGATTAGAAAATGACTTTGTGCCAATTACCATTCAATATGACTTAAAAATGCATCACGAAAACGGAAGCATTAATATGAAATGGTTTAAATTGCAAATTAGAAATTTTTATGGCAACTGCATTCAATATTTAAATTGCTGGTCCTCACAATTTGCAGAAATGAACACTTTCAATTGGATTGAACTTAAAGAGCCAGTTAGCTGGAGCAGAGTGGAAAAATCTCATCAGAAAGTTTTATCTCATTTTTCAAATAATACCATTGAAGAAAACGAGCTATTCGATGAAATATGTTATCTTAAAAATTATGCCAATGATGAGAAGATGAATTTTTGGAACGAAAAAAAGACTCCCACTGATATGAGATGGGTGGAAGTTTTCAATCATTTCAATTGTGTTCATATAACATACAATAATTTAAAAAAAATTGTTGAATTTGCGCTCTGTCTACCCGGCACAAACGCTGCGACAGAAAGAGTTTTCTCGTTAGTTAACAAACTGTGGACATCAGAAAAAACGCAATTAAATATTGATACAATTAAAGCGACTCTAATGGTCAAATTAAATATTGCTTCTAATTGTGAACATTTCTTAAAAGAAATTGAAACAAATGATAGATTATTAAAAAAAATTCATACTGCAGAAAAATATTAAATGTCTACTCTTTATATTCAAAATAATATTTTTAAGTTGCTTTAATGAAAAGCTGATAATTGTTTTTCTCCAAAGATTAATGTTTAAAATAAATTTTTAAAAAAGTTCTCCTGAATTTGGTTTGGAATTTAAGCAGTCTTGTGGTGTACCACAAAAAAATTGATTGATTTAATTTTTTTTTTGTACAGCAATGAGGCTCCTAGGATCTGGTCACCTTATTTTTGTACCTTATAATTATATCATTTCATTTCTTGACTCAAGGTAAAAATGGTAAATTTTTGTAAAAGCTTTGACAATCATAAGGCAATAACTTTTTGAGTTCTTGGAGATGGTCATACTTTTTCTGAGATAAAGGAATTTGTTTCGCATGTTCCGCATGTTCCGCATAGAATGGGGTTCAACTGATTTGAAACGTTTTTTGGATTTTTGAGGAAGAGGTTCATATTCGAAAGTTATAAGTGTTTTTATAAATATTATTCCTGATTCGTTGTATGCCAAGGCGCGTAACATTGTGACCGTCGAATCTCCAACATATCTACCTGAAATAATTTCATTTTGTAGATTTTTGCGACTTTTTAAATTTAATATTTTTCGCATACCTGGCCGAATCGAATACCGAATGGCCGAACAACGTTGCGGGATGCTTTTATAATTCAGGAAGTAAGGAAATGGAGTTTTACGTGCCTCACGAGTAAACTGTTGAAATTGCGACGGTAGATGTATTTCTCTGTTTTTTATTTTCGTTCTATTAGAGAGTGAGTGGATGTCCTTTGATTAAATATTTTTGTTCGATCGATATTTTGTAGCAAAATTTGATGCCACAAGAGTTCCATTTATCTGACAGTTATCTGATTTATGGGTAGCTCCTTTATATATTTTAAAATTATGCAGTTGTAGCTTCGATTTGTAATAGGTTGCATTAACGTTCAGTTGAGGGAGTAGTTTAACTGCTTGCATGTCGATACAAAGTACCAAACATAAACCAGAAAGAGTATAAGTGATATCCTAGCGTTTCTCATCTCGCATTACCTCTATTTCTTCTCGATTTTTCTTCACTCGAAAACTTTACTCGTGATAACTTTAAAACACAAAATCGTCGCCTACTAGAAAAACATATGCAAAGATATTTGTGTTAGTTAGGGCTTTTGTGCATAAATGGATTTCACTACATCGAGGTAGGGCTTTTGTGTTTTGGCTATAAAAACGTTGTTTTTCACTTCAGGACCATACAATTTTGTGGGGATGTGTATTTCAGTATAGGCTATCAGAATTTACAAAAACCCATTTTGAAAAAATTATCGTACCTTTGTAGATTTTGGTAACTATATTCAAGTATCGAATAGACTAATTCTTTCCATCTGACTTTTTGAATAGAAATTTTTTAAAATAACTGTTATTTTCGGTCCCTGATTATAAGTTTTGAATTGCAAATTCAAGTCCGGCAGCATGCTTACACATAATTTATTTATTCATTTTTTGTTGCAGTTAGTTTTTGTTATTTAACAATTTGCAAAATGAAACAAGAGACTTTAATTTTGTTTTATATTGCATTTCATTGGACTCCAAATGTAGAACAGTTATATAAGCAATTTATTTTCTTATTGGTTCTCTATTGGAAGCATCCCAGCTAGACAGCTAACTGTTAAATATTCCGTATATATGGCATATACGTAGCGACCTTGACGTTAAAGTCATATAAAATTCTCCATACATTGTACGTTAAATTTGTTCTACCAAAATACTATATATATGGACAGACGCTCATCTGTGTGATCTGGCATCTCTGTCTGCCACACATGTTTTACCGATAAGAAAAAGTATATCTGAACTGCTCACACCAATAACAAATTCAGCTGTGCCTACTTCTCCCCCCCGCCGTTGTATGATGCCCACCCCCTAACCAGAGAAAAGAACTCTGACATGTTGCTTGAATTACAAAAGACGATTTGTATATGAATTTCTTTTATTTTTCTAATAAACAAATTACCTTTAGCTTACAACAGTTACGGCAATAAAATTAATATGTAAGCACACAAATTCTTATAAAAATACACGTATTTTCATAAACAGCAACAATGGCATCAGGGACAGCAGCATTTGTTTGAAAATGTGTTGATTTAAAATTGTTGATAATCCAGTCAAAATGTTTCCCAGGAATCTGTTTCGTTTTCTGAAAAGAAAAGTTTTGAATTCTTTATTTGATTTATAAATATAATGTTATTTGTATACTTCCTTTCTGTTGCAAAGCTCATTTTGTTTGGTTTTTTTTCTAGTTTAGTATAATTTTGGCAGTAAAAGAGCAAGACATATAAACATATATAACTTGACTTGTTTAACATAACTTCAGAACGCATGAATGTATTGGTGACAACCTAAATTTGTTTCAATGTGTTTGTAAACACGTTAGAGCTGTCTAGCTGGGATTGAACTCCAAAAAATGTAAACAAAGCAAGCAGTTTTGTTATTCTGTTTTGTTATTTTTTATTAGCATAAGCATTTTGTCTTTTACATACATTTGTTATTGTTAATTAAACCACCTTATGTTCTAAATATCGTGCAAGTTAATTAATAAAGCAGTATGGTTTTAACATTCAACAAAATTATGTTTTAACTATATTTCCACAGAGTCACGGTTAAAGTACCGTCGATTCTAAAATTTAAGTGTTTTAACAAAAACAGGCTTAATTTAAAATTTTTCTTAAACCAAGCAAAATAGTGACTTTATATTAAAATATCGCTTCTCTGCGTGTATAGTTTATTTTAATTAAATCGAGTCAAAATTATAATTTTATCTTGTAGAACGTCTAAAAATGCTAGTTTTTTGCTGCAAATTTCTTGCTCAGAAAAGTCCAGTTTGAAAAGCTCCTTCTAGAACAATAACCATTTAATCCGAAAACTGTTGCTATAACTTTTATAGTGGAAGTATTACCTTTTTAAAAAAATACCAGAAACTTGGATATTGACTACATCAAATATTCGGACTTTGGCCTTTTGCTCGCATCACTTTCATCGTTTTAGTTGAATCGAAAAACATATTTTCCTAAAAAAAATTTGCCCAATGAAACCAATGACATCAAACAGATTGATTTTGATGAAAGTAAAAAGTCTCAAAGCTTCCTACCATTATTGATATTAAACCAATAAAAAAATGTATCAGTATTAGTTCAATGTAATGTAATGTAATGTAAATGTATTAGTTCAAAAAGGTTATTTAAATATGTTTGAAATAGGTTATTAATATCTCTTCATTTTCTCCTTTCATTGATTTTAGCTGAAAAAATCCTGTAAAGCGATCTGGTATCTGGCATCTATGCAGTAAGGAGTCGATATATTTTTAAATCTTAACTTAAGGACGAATGAAATGCATTAACTGTTTTTATAACTCAATTTTTTTATTTCTAGTTATTACCCAGATCATGCCGAATATTTTTGGAAAACCTAACATTTGCAGGAGAGATTATTCCAGACTGTGAACAAGTTTTTAAATATCATGAGTATGAAATGGGATATTGTTTTCTGGCAAATAATCTAATTGATATGTAAGTTTGCGTTTTTTTTTTTATTGTATATGTATTTTCTTAAATATTTTGTTTACAAAAAATTCTTTTTTACTGTTTTATACTTCTTGGTAATATGAAGAACCTTAGTCAATTCCGAGGTTCAGTACAGGATTAGGTAATAATAATTTCTTTTTTTGTGTTGACTACTGTTCCCAGTAAAAAAGTTGATCATCCTATCAGCGATCTGGGAGTGCTCTCTGAGGAGCAGTGGAGTGCTCCTTATTAACTCAATATAGGTGTATATTGTGTTCTCTTGTAAAATTACATGTTCTAGAAAGGGTAGCGCTACCTATAACATCTCAGAGGAGCTTCTCAATGGATCAGCAAAGGTACATTTAAAATATTATTTTTTTCATAGAAAATAATGATTGTGTTTCCCAAAAAGCACATGCCTCACTGATTTTTCTTTTTTTTCATTTATTGCTCGCCCATTGATATTATGAAATTAGGTTCCTAGTCGTCGCCGAGCGGCACCCTACCTTACAGCTTCTGCCAGCGCTAAAAAACACTACGGGCATCTAATTTAAAAAACCTCTCGGTACAGCCACCCTAAGGTGCATTCAGGCATGAGAAAGGGGGGGGGGTTATATATACAGGTTCGATTTCTACTCCAGTTTAATCACCAGACCGGTTTTGCATAGGTTTAAGTAATAGACTGTGTAAATTACTGAATCGAACACAATCAACTAACCCTTTATTTATGTGGGGACCAGATATTTATAACCTTTCTGGCCCTGCTTCTTCTTCTTAATTTTACATAAATTACACAGTGCTACAAATTTGAATGAATCCCTGGGAAGTGTTATTGTTTTTGTTGTAGGTCTTGTTGAGTATAACAAGACCTGCATATAAGAAATTTGCCAAACACCCTCTAAATCTTGGCTTAACGTTAAAAAACCGGTTTTCGGTACCTTTCCGCACTTATAAGCCTGTAACTAAGTTGATAATCAATCAATTTCTTGTTTTTGGTCGGATTCAAGAAGGAAAAACATAGGTTCGGCAAACACAAAAAAAAAAAAAATCGATAAGTAATTGACTGAGTTTTAAACCTTTTCATGAAATCAAAATTTTCACAAAAAAAAAAATAATTTTTGATCGTTTAACTCAAAAATGTTTGCTAGAACGTTTTTTCTTAACTCAGTATCTCGTTTCAGTGACCAGCAATATTTTGATATCATTTTTGTTTTATTTTTTTTTCTTCGAAGCAAGGAAGAAGTCTAAATGCGAATGTAGGAAATGTATTTTGACAGACATATGGCAGCCCATTCCACCATACGCATTTAACAATTCGCTTACAACAGTAACATAGTCTTCGCTTCTGTGATTTCCAGGAAAATTATCGAATAGCTCAACAAAACTCTTTCATGCACGTTTTTCAACCAAACTTAGCTTGTTCATAAAACTTACATCGCTCATAATTTTACGAATTTGAGGTCCAATGAAAACACCTACATTTTATCAAAACGGATTAAAATTTTTAAAATAAAATGGATAGAAAGAAATTAATACCTCCTTTTATTTTCGCCTCACTTATTTTTGGGAACACAGTCTTAAGATGGGTAAAAGCGTCGCCGTTTACATTCAATTTTTTTACAAATTGTTTCATGTATCCCAGCTTGAGATGCAGGGGTGGCAGAATACCAGTCTCGGCTTTTACTAATGGGGCGTTTAAAACGTTTTTCTGCCCTATTTCATGCGACTTACGAGGTGGCCATTCTTTCCGATCAAAGCGATTCGGTGCACGACTATCTCATTCACAAAAATAGTATGGTTGTTTTGTGTGTCCTCCTTGCATACCAACTAAAATCGTCAAAACTTTTAAGTCAGCGACGATTTTCCATTTATGAGTGGTATAGTTGACAAAACGGAGTATGTTTACCATCACATTGTAGGTTTCTTTAAGGCTAGTCGCTTACGCGATTGGAACTGATGGTAGCTGATTTTCGTTGTGCAATAAAACATTGACTAGATATTACAATGTTGATATTATGTATATAAAGGAATACAAAATTATTTTTTTTAAATATATACTTTTACTAGAGCCATCAGTGAAAAGTTGCCATTCATCTGCATTATAATTGTCACCCATTGTATGAATTAGTTTGGGTACATCCACGCAACACACGATATCACTGTTATTGCCATCAGTTTTAAAACATTCTTCAAGTAGCAAAGTCCGATCACTTCTCCTACCAGAAGTTACAAGAAAATCTTTTTCCACCATATTCCTTTGCTTTAATCGCGACGCGAGGATTTCTGGTTATCGCTTGGACAATTGTAAATCGCATACACGATCATCGAAATCGGCTTTTGAAATAAAATGTTACTTCGTTGTCGTTGATCTGTATGGAAGGAACTTTTCCTATTTTAAATCTTTTGTAGTTGCAACAGTAGATTTGCTCGTCGTAGGAACTTCATCATTCCACGATATTGGTTTAGTAACAGTTACACCATCTGCATGCTTTATGTTTTTAAAACTGTGACCTGAAACATTGGTTTGACAAAAGTAGCAATCATCTGGCTTATGATATGGCTGATGATGCCAAGTCATAGGCTCGGAAAAAGGTAAAGCGGCTGAAGGTTGAACTTCGCATTTTTTATTGTTCTACAGCAATATTCACAAATAAATTCTGGCTCGTACCAGCGACTGGTATAATAAGAGCGGTTAAAGAGTTTGTTGTACACTTTAACCGCTCCAAAACTGTTTTGAGAACTACGCCGATGACTGAGATCTGTAAATAAGAAAAAAAATGTAGCAAAATTTATTACGTTTGTCACACATTTTAACTTTAGTTGCACACGATTTATATAAAACTTGAAATGTTTTTATATAAAATATTTCAAAGTTATAAAGACGTGATAAACAAAACGTCAAATAAAGAAACAAACCATTGTAATGTTGGACGCACGACTTTTATTTATACGCGGCTTACGCGTTTTACTCGAATTAAAAGTTATACGCGGTTATTATAATAATACGCGTTTATTATTTTTGCCAGCGCTTAAGAGCGCTACTGGCCAGTTTAAAAAAAAAAGATTCCTTAGCGCCGTCACCCAAAGGTGCCTTCAGGCGCTTTAGAATAGAAATAAGGAGCAATTAGTTTAAAGCTCAAAACTTAAGTGATTTTATTTTAAGATTTTCTTCGGCTTATAAAGCCAAGTAACAGTATTTTTTTAACTTAAAATAAATACAAAATTAAATATATATCTTATTTAATATAATTGTAACTAGGTAGAATAATAGTTTATGCAGTCATTGTAATGCAGTTATGTAGTGTAGTTATGTAAACATAAAGTGCAAGTGAATAAGAATGTAAACAATAGTTATGTGTTTGTTTTGTTTGTTTGCTACATAAATGTGCTTAGGCTACATTTATAGAAATGTTAGTTTGTAGACTAGATCTTTATGTGTTAAATGTTTATAAATAACAAGTGCATGGAAGAAATGTGTTTAAGTTAGAGTTATAGAAATGTTTAGATTGAAGTGCACTACACCCCCATCCTTAAGATAAAATTATTTGATTTAAAAAAATAATTTTTAAAATTATACAATGCAAATGTTTTTTTTTTAATTTATACAATTCAAATGTTTTAATTTATTACTTTATTATATTAGTGTTTATATTTCAATAACTTTCAATTTATTTTTTAACTAGTAATTATACAATTCAAATAAAAATATATTTATAATTGGTAATTATACAATTAAAATATTTTTGTTTATGTATTAATTCCGACATGTTAACAAATTTTAATATATTTAATACAAAATTTAATTTCAATTAAATCCATTTTTTCAAGAAATTATTGTGGTATTCTTTTAATTTTCCATTTATATCTATTATTGTATTTACTCCATTTTTCTTAATAAGCGTGTATGGACCATGATATGGTGATTGATACTTTCTTCTATTCATTCTTTTTACAATTATTTTATCACCAATATTTATATTAAGTGGGTTTGAAATTTCATTATCTTTCTTTCGCTTCTCTTTAGCTATGTTTATCAATTCATATGCTTTTTTTAAAGAATATGCTAATCTTAATTTTAGCTCTTGTGCATAATTTTCAGTATTGTAAGTTTTAAATGTTTCTAATTGTTCATTTGGTAGGTTTGCCAATTTGCCAAAAATAAGTTCAAATGGACTATAGTTCGTATCGATATGAGGTGTCGTATTGTACGCAAATGTGAAGTATGGGATCCAATGGTCCCATTCGTCATCTTTGCAAAAATTAAGTAAAAATTCGTTTAGCACTCTGTGGTTCCTCTCTATAGAACCAAGAGTTTCGTGATGATACGGTGTGCTAAATACTTGTTTTATGTTCAATTGGCTGCATATTTGCGACAACAACTCATTGGTAAACTCTGTACCCCTATCCGACTTTATTGTTTTAAAATGCCCATAAATCAAAATTAAGTTTTCTATTATAGTTTTGGCTACTGTTTTGGCGTCTTTCGTCTCCATAGGACATGCTAGAACATATTTTGTTAATTCGCACTGCATGGTGAGTATGTACCGGTAGTTATTTGTTAATCGTAGAGGACCTACAGTATCTATTGAAACTACTTCAAAACTAGTTCCTGGTGTGTCTGTCACCGTTAGTTGTTCTTTTGTATGTCTGGTTTGTTTGTTAATTGTGCATGTTTCGCAATTATTTATAAAATTTTTAATCATTCTACTCATGTTTTTCCATATATACCTCTGCTTTATTTTTAAAATCGTTTTTTAATTCCCATATGACCTCCATGGGTCGAATAATGGTACTCTTCAATTATCCTTTTCTGATTTTCTATCTCTATTATTCTTTTTGCTTCTCTATAAATGAGTATTTTTACTCATTTTTCACTAATCTTTAAATTATTATACACTCTTTTAAAATTTTCCATGGCCATGGTTTTAAATATATCATCATTAATATTCAATGCTAATTCTTCAATCCCTAGTTTTTGCATCTTCGAAATCAGTTTCTCCAAAGTCATCTGTGTGAACATCGGATTGTCACTGCATCGTACAAAAACCTGATTGTCTTCTATGTCTATCTGAGTACCCTTAAAATCTTTTTCTGTTATAAATTTTAGTTTTCTTATTTTATTTATATCCGATAGTGAAGTGCATTCCCACACAAAAAGGTGATCAATCTTTCTGCCTGGAATACGTTCTAAATTGTTACTGGTTGAGTTTTTTATATGCTTATTTTTATCCATACTTCTCGTTATGGCTAGTATTTTTGTATTTTCGTTTTTTAAAATTGTTGGAATCATCGCTTTAAGCGAATCGCTATTTATAATTATTCTAGACAATGCATCTGCATTGGTATTAGCTTTCCCTGTTTTGTATTTAATTTAGAAATCATAGTCGCATAGGTCTAACCTAGACGATGGGTTTTATGCGAAAAGAGAGACACCAATGGCCTGTGGTCTGTGACAACTGAAAATCTGCGACCATAAAGATAAGGCCTAAAAAAATTTATAGCCCAGTGTATGGCCAATAATTCTTTTTCTAAAATTGGTTTGTTTAAATCGTACTTTCCGAGTGATTTACTTGCGTAAGAAATTGGTATATCTGATCCGATCTCACCTTGCGACAATACTGGACCTAAGGCATAATATGAAGCGTCAGTAGTTATCACGAATGGTTTATCGAAATCAGGGTATTGAAGAATTGGTGGATTAAGTAATTTTGATTTTAAAGTTTCGAATGCTTGATGACACGCGTCATTCCATTCAAATTTTGTATTTTTCTTTAGCAATGCATTTAAATTTTTGGCTATATCAGCAAATGTTGGTATAAAACGCCTATAATAATCGCGAGTCTTCGTCTAAGTCTATCTGGTGGAACGAGCTGGTAATGTCCAATGTCGAAAAGTACTTAGCTCTTCCGAGTCTGTCAAGTACGTCTTCAATTTTGGTCAGGGGAAATTTATCACTCACGATTTTTTCATTAAGCTTTCTAGAATCGACGACCAGTCTCCATTTTTTTGTGTCGTCCGCTGATTTATTTGGGACCACGAGTAGTGGGGAATTGTACGGACTAATTGAGTGTTCTATGATGTTGTCCTGTAACAGTTGGTCAACTTGTTCATTTATTTCAGTCATTTGTGTTTGTGGTAGTCGGTAATTTTTGATGTAAACAGGGGTCGAATCTGTTGTTTGTATTTGTTGTTTATAAAAATTATTGACGCTTAAATGTTCTCCAGGGAGATGAAAAATATCTTGGTATTCTGCGATGATATCTATTATCGATTTTCTGACTTCTGATCCATTGCATCCAATATCCAAATTGGTTAAAAGTTTGTTCAGCCTATTCTTATTAAAATGTTTATTTTCTTTGCATTGAAAAATGTTGTAATTACTTAATGGTTTAGTTTTCACATTAAAATTTTTTATTTTTATCTCTTCATTGGTTGTATTCATCAACTTGACGTGCGCTTCTCCGTTCGCGGGTATAATACTATTTCCTAAAAATACTCCCTCACTAATTTCTTCATTAAGAATTATGCTATCTTCTTTAACTTTGATATCGATCGGGACTACCGCTTCTGTTCGTGCGGGTACCGTAACATTATAAAAATCCTTTAAAATTATTGGTAATATTACCTCTTTTTCATTAATTATAAATGTAACTGTACATGTCTCGTAGTCTATTTTTGACATATACTTCCTCATCATGTCTCGGCCTATTATTCCTTCTGTTGCTATAGGAAAATAATTTTCAACTGTTTGAAAATTATGTTTAATTTCCTCATTTTCAATATAAAATTTTAAGTTTGATGTACCAATACATTCTATAGTTTCGTTCGTTATGCCTGTTATCTTTGCAATACATCTTGTGTTTAAATTGTTAGCATTTTCAACTTTGCACACGGAAATATCAGCTCCCGTATCTATAAGGAATTTTAAAGTTCTATTTGAATTTTTACATTTTAAAATTATGAAATTAGATAAGTTTTTTGATAGTTGTAAAATTAATTGTGGCCTCTGCGGGTAACAGCTCCTGCTACCCGGCTATCGCCGTTTCCCTGCACATTGTAATGAAAATTATTATTATTATTCCTGCTAAAATTTCTGTTTGTGTTATTATTGTACCGAAAAGTATTGTTATTTTGAAAGTTATTATTGTTTGGAAAGTTTCTGTTTCTGTTAAAGCCTTGATTTGAATTATTACTATTGATTCTAAAATTGTTGCTATTGTTATTATATCTGTAATTGCTGTTTGAATAGCTATTTTGATTATTTCTCTGATTATTATTAAAATTATTGTTATATCTCTGTTCTCTAAAATTGTTTCTGATTTGGAAAATATTGTTTCCATTAGCCTTTAAATTTTCTTCTACTGTCATACACCTCTCAACAGCTTCACCAAAAGTTTTCGGTGGATTTGCTAGTAATATATTTCTATATTCTGTATCAACACCTTTTGTGAAAATATTGAGTGCCATACTCTCATTTATTTTGTATACCGCATCTTTCGCGTCCTTACTCGGATTTTCTAGACTTTTTATTTCATACGAACGCAGCTGTTCTGAAAGTTCTATCAATTTTTCTCTGAAAGCTGCTATTGGCATATTATTTTGTTTTAGTAAACTAAATTCATTTAATATTTGTTGCAAATTTTTCGGATTTGGGTACGATTTTTCCAATAAAGTTTTTAATTCCGCAAAAGTAGAAGGCCGGTTTGAACGTCCAAGTATACTGCGTACTTGGGTGGTTAATTTAAAATTATAAATATATTTAACAAAAATTTCCTTATCATCATCCTTCACTAAATCACGCAATAATTCTGCTTGTACAATAAAATCCTCTAATCTATTATAGTTTCCTTTAAAACTTGTAGGTTTTTACCTACCACATTAATGTCGAAATTTGACATTTTAGGCGAAATTTTCTCTTCCTCACAAATGTTTGATAAATCTAAATCTATATAACAAATTTCTTTTAAACTTTTTGTATTTACTTTTATAATTAAATTATTTATTATATTCACAACTTCATAATAAATATTGTTGAATTTTACTTTTAAAATTCGACAATCTTCATTGCATTTAATATTCTCTGTTTCAACTTTGAAAAAAATTCAACTTACTTTTTACGTATTCACCACTGTATTTTCTCTTTTTACTTTTCTTAAAGTTTAATATAAATTTTTCTAATATTAAAATGTTTCTTTCAATTATTTCCATATAAATTTTTTTGTAATAGATTAAGTTATTTATATTTTAATTCGTATGGAACACCCTGTGGTAGTACCATCATATAGAACATTAGTTACCATAAGAAAGTAAACAAAAGAAAACGAAGAACTAAATGACGTTTTAGTTCTTGAATGAAATTAACGGTCGCGTGTGCGTAGATTAAATGGAAAAGAAAATCGGTTAAAAAAATATAAAAGTGAGTTAAATTTATTTTAAAGTGTTTCTCGAATAATCTGTTTCGCGTTAACACTCGGCATTGCATATATTTACCAAAATATGTGCATTTAGTGTTAGAAAAAATTAAGCATTGTCGGGAAAAGGAAAAAAAAAAACAATGCGAAAAAGAAAAGAAAGACATTCAAGTGCGGAAAAAATTAAAATTGAAAAAAATGTAACAAGTATAAAGCAAAAAAATGTATGTATGTGTGTGTGTAGTGTTAATTTTTGTTTTGATGCTCCAAAATAATGTGAAGTGAAAAAATGGATTAAATGTTGTTGCGTTTTATATATATATATTTTTTAGAATGATTTTATATTCATGCTAAAAAATTTCTTTATAAATCGATTCAACGATAAAAAATATATTAACAAAAAAATTAAATAAAATGTTGTTTATTGTTGTTTGCTGCTTTGGACTCCTCTTATGTAGCTTATTTTTGTTTATTGTTTGTTGTTGTTCATGTTGTTTTTTTTTACTGCATCGGCTGCTTCTTCCGTATCTGATTGCCGTTGGTACTCGTCAATGTAAATACGCGACAGTTGCCTTTTGGTGCGTTCACGACACCATTGCATTTTGCCGTCGGCAAAACAAAAATTTTTTTCATTGATTCCTTGGTCCGTGTTGCAGGATCGCCATGTAATGTTGGACGCGCGACTTTTATTTATACGCGGCTTACGCGTTTTACGCGAATTAAAGTTATACGCGGTTATTATAATAATACGCGTTTATTATTTTTGCCAGCGCTTAAGAGCGCTACTGGCCAGTTTAAAAAAAAAAGATTCCTTAGCGCCGTCACCCAAAGGTGCCTTCAGGCGCTTTAGAATAGAAATAAGGAGCAATTAGTTTAAAGCTCAAAACTTAAGTGATTTTATTTTAAGATTTTCTTCGGCTTATAAAGCCAAGTAACAGTATTTTTTTTAACTTAAAATAAATACAAAATTGAATATATATCTTATTTAATATAATTGTAACTAGGTAGAATAATAGTTTATGTAGTCATTGTAATGCAGTTATGTAGTGTAGTTATGTAAACATAAAGTGCAAGTGAATAAGAATGTAAACAATAGTTATGTGTTTGTTTTGTTTGTTTGCTACATAAATGTGCTTAGGCTACATTTATAGAAATGTTAGTTTGTAGACTAGATCTTTATGTGTTAAATGTTTATAAATAACAAGTGCATGGAATAAATGTGTTTAAGTTAGAGTTATAGAAATGTTTAGATTGAAGTGCACTATACCATTCTTTTAAAGTGCCTCTACACTATATGTTTCATACATACGACACGTCAAAAAATTACAAATGGTTTTTAGCTACAGATAGTGTGGAACATATGAAAATGTGGTTTTGAAATGTCGTTTATATTTGCGTCAGTAAATTTTTGAAATAGAACCGTCTCTAATTTCGTATGTTTTTCCATCTGTACAAAATGTCAGTTTGATAAATCTTTTATTTGAAAATGGAAGAAAAGGCAAATTTTAAGATATTTATTCAATAAATTGAAAATTAATTTATTCTTAGTTTGAATGGCTACAGGAGGTCACTTAAGAGCTTTAAGGTTTACAAAAATTTCAAAAGCTGTTTTTTATTTTCAAATGACGTGTCGATAGTGTGGAGATAATAGAAAAAAATCTGTCTGACAAAAACTTAATTCGGACACACAGATGAAATTCGGTATGTAATTTTATTTGACATGTCATATGTATGAAACATATAGTCTGGGGGCACCTTTGCATAAGAAAAGCTCTCATTGTAAATTGTTGTAATTTCTACTTCTTCCACTTCATCTTATTTTTTGAAATGTTTCGATTTTTTAAAAGCTTAAATTAAGAGAATGTAAAGAGCATAGAAAGCAAAGAGATTATAGATAAAATGTTCGTAAGCGCACCCTTTATGATTCGGGAGAGAAAAAGGCCACAAAAGCATAATGCATCTCTTAAGTAAAGCTTTTAAAAATTCTGCATTTAAAAAAAATTAGAACAAGTTAGAATTCCAACCACAATATGCAATGACAGTTTAACTTATGTCAGGAATATGTAATTTTGTTTCTTCATTTGACGTTTTGTTTCTCACAGCTTTATCACTTTGAAAACCATTTTATATAAAAGAAATTGCTATTTAATAAAAAATAGTTTTAATAGCAGCTTATATTAAATGTGCGAAAAACCTAATAAATTTGCTACATTTGTGACTTTTCAATATATATCAGTCATTGGTATAGTTTTAAAGATATCATATTAACTTATCTGTACTCCTACAAAAAATGTGCAAAAGAACACAAAAAACGTGCAGGCATTTTTGCAAAAATTTTGTTTTCATCAATAGCTCAGTCAATTACAAGCCGATTTTTAAAAACTAAATTGCATCGTAATTTTTAATAGTGCGACAATGTTTAATAGTGCAACACATTCGATCAGGCACTTGAACCTGTTCGAATATTTATTAACTGTTGATTTGGTTAATTTGGCACTTTAACCTATTTAACTCCAGGAGCAAAATTAAAACAAAGCTTCAAATAATTTTTTAGTACTCAATTAATTCATATTATTTTCAGGTCTTTTATACAAAATTTAACCAATATTGTCTAACTAATACATAATATCTATATGCAAAACATCAATAATATATGTGTATACGTAAAACAATAAAAGTTATTATTGATATAAGGCATAACAATAAAATGAACAAATGACAAAAACAGCCAAGCTGGCCTTTAAATAATTGTTAAGAGCATTGCACTTAAAACATACAAAAAATGCATTGACAAAAAGAACTGCATTCATATTACAAAATAGCCAAACTGGCCTTGAATCAGCATTGCACTGGGACTTGACTCATATGTCGCTTTTGCAAGCTCAGATTTTTTGGCAGTTAATAGCTCACTTTGTCGCTTGTGAATATTGCTGTTATGCTTCTATTTATTTATTAGAACAACAACAATAAAATTATGTTCAGAACTGAACACTTAGTACATTAACTGATAGTGTGGTGTCTATATACACACAGATTTATCAAGTTTTTATAAACATTATGTATATTATTGGAAAGGTCTAAATTTTTTTCTTTTGGAAGCCGGTAAGAAACTGAAAATCGGTGCAACATCGGCTTAGTTACAGCCTTTAAAGTGCGCAAAGGTACAAAAACCGGTTTTTTAACTGTAAGTCAAGATTTTGGAGGTGTTTGGCGAATTTCTGGTATGCAGTCTTGTTGTACAACAAGACCTACAAGAAAAATGGTATCACTTCCCAGGGATTTTGGACTGTCGCACCGTGTTATTTCTTAGTCTAAATTACAATAAGGAAATGCTACTCTCGCGCTTCCTGAATTCTTGACCGAGATTATATCTAGCTCAAGAATTTACTCCAGTTCTATAAACATATACTCAATTATTTTTAATATAATAACTTTCTTAAAATATATTAAATATATTAATAAAAAAATATATTAATAGTGTGAAATATAGCAAAACAAGCGCACAAACATGTTCAGTGTGGGAAAATTGTGTCATATTTTCAGCTGTATTGAAAACAACAATAATATATAATTGAAATTATAATACCTCTGCTGTTATTGCATGACGACAAAAATGCAACGATGTATTTTTATTTTGACTGCAAGAGATAGGCAAAGCAGCACACCTGTTGTTGCCTTTGCTTTTAAGCTGGTAGCTTGGTAATTGACTTTAACATTGAACTTGAGTTCAGAAATTCAAGGTTATTATATGGCACACAAAGTAGTGCCTTTTAGTATGTAATGGTTTTTTAAACCGTTGTAAACAAATTACAACAGGGGAGCGATCGCATATTTTTTTACTGGGTTCATCTACATATCACATTTGCCTATACAAATTTTCCGATAGTCTGCCATGTAAATTTGAAAAAATAATAGCAATTCCAATTTACCATTTTAAGAGTTGTTGCAATGCCAATTGACTTCAATTCCATACTGAGTAGTAAAGAATACTGTTTCTTTTCGAATTAGCATTAACCTTAATTGTAAATTTGGAAATTTAAGCTCTTGAAAGGACTTTGATCGAGCTTCAGTTAATCAATTGTATTATTCGTGTTATTAACCCATTCCAGTCGAATTTCCAGTGAAATTTCACACCATCATAGGTATTTTTTTCTTTTGAAGTTCTAGACTAAATTCTGGTAGCTTTTGTTTGAAATTTTGTTAAGTAATGGAGAAGGAAGCTCCTATCTGTGTATTATGAATGATTTAACTGAAATTTGTGAGATTTCGTCCCATCGGTATCTCGGGTTTTCAAACAGGCATTTTTTCTTTTGACGTTCTAGTTCAAATGCTCTTAGCTTTTTATTTGAAATTTTGTGAAGTAAGAGAGAAGGAATAGGGCTTCCATGCGAGAAATTTAGGTATCAAACGGAGTTTTCACCTGAGTATTATGAATGATGTACCTGAAGGGGATAAAATTCATTATCTCAGGTGTTCGGACAGGTAGAACCCTACATTTTATTTTATTTTTATTCTAGGTATCCCTTGCTAACATATGTGAATTTGGACAAAATCGGCCGGCTGGAACCATGTGCAGACTGGAATTGAGTTAAATTGAGAACACAAATGATCGAGAACTGGACCTTCGAGTTGTATGCCGACTCTGAACGGCTTATGTTCTCAAGAAGTTTTATATGGAAATTTTTACTCTTTGAGTTTTGCTATTGTTTGCAAATAGGTGATGGCCGAATAGAAATATTAATTCAATTAAGAAAACATTCTGAGCTAAGGATTGAAGCCGGACTGCCTCGGTTTAGCTTGCAAACCATGCACTCCACCCTGTGATCTACGCCACCATTATGGAATATTCTGAGAAAAAAATTGTAATTTAATCTGCATTTTTGCCATGAGATTAATTTATCTAATACGAAATAAGTATAACTATAAAAATTTTAGACCCATTATAGTTGAATGGATCTTGTTTAAAAATTTATTAAAACATTTTAAGATATGAGTGGATGAAGGTGTTACGTCATATTTTCGAATTTTCGGTGTTCTATGCATGGATGAAGGTCCAATGTGCATACAAAGAATTTTAAAACCTAAAACAGCCATGTTTGAGGCTATTTTAGAAATTAACTACTTCACAAAATTTGATTTAGTATATATTTCAGTACAAATGTGAAAGTTTGAACTTAATTTTCTCGAAACTCGATAATTGCGACATATCACCTTCATCCACTCATGTTTTTATTTAAGTAGTGAGGCTATGAGAGTTATTGGCGATTTTTGTCGGTTTGAGTCTATGCTAAGGATTACGGCCTAAAAGTATGCAAAAGATTCGATTTTGTGCTAAGATCTAAAAACAGTATGCAACACTTTTTTTATATGGCGTTGTAAAGATTTAAATAATTTTTCGAGAAAGCTGCATCCTGTATCCATTTTGTTGTTAGTTGGAAGTAAGAAACATCTTAATATCTATTAGGGATTTTTTATTTTGGGGAATAAAACTTATTATTCACCCTGACCGCATGTTGTTAGTGTGAGTTGAAATAAATCATATCATTGTGGGAAAAAATTTTATTGCATGGTTTTAGACATAAGGGCTATAATTTTTATTTTGTTAGCTGCGTTTAATTAACCTTGGTTTGAGAATACAAACCATGAATCTGACTATACTCAACAGAGTCGATATGAATTGAATCAGAACGGGTTTATTTATGCCTGAATCTCTCTTTATTAAAGCATACAAATTTTTATTATTTTAACAATAAAAAATTAACTGATTTCATATTTCAATGGATAACAGCTTATTGTACTGTTCCCTCAATGCAACCTCAACGATATTTGAGTTGCTAAGCCGCAGTTTGTTTGTTTTCGTCTTGGATAAAAACTTTTTATTTATTTTCGATAAAACAACGTGTGAATAGATATAAAACTCTTAGATTATGTTTTAAATTTTTCAGTCTATTTTGAAACAATGCAGCTAAAGCAAGAAATTAACTTTAGGAAAAAGGGGACAAGTATCCACCGTTATCAATAATGCAAAATCAGCATTTGTGAGTTGAAGAAATGATAGTGAGCTGATTTCGGAGAAAATAAGGGATATTCCAAAGCATATTCTACACGATTGAAGAGAGCTAAAAACATCAGTGAAAAGCAAAAGATAATTTATGCCATCGGTCTGGTACAGGGTTTGTAAGGACCCCTTTTAACGAGGGGCAAAACCGACCTTCACAATAAACGACCTCACATAGTCAAAGCGACCTTCAACCAACAACACCAACGATTAGCGTCGACCGCATTAGCGCTCCTGACCAGGCACAACAAGAAAGCTGAAGGTCGCTGCTGGACAACAACAACACTATGCCAGCTTTGCCTATGCAAAGCCACCAGCCCAAATAACCAACAACAACACTACACTAACTTTGTCTATGCAAATACTGGCAAGATTGACGGTTGTACGGACCAAAGACGGTAAGTTGTTTTCAAAGCATATTAATCCAATCTTGACTCCTTGCTTGTGCTACGTTAGGACGGCGAGTTGAAGGTTGCCACTCACAACTCCTTCGATTCAATTCGCTCACATACCGCTCTAAACGAGCGCATCTCCTTGTGAGACTCCCACAACATAGCTTCGCGTTACAGTCGGAAGACTTTTTGGAGATTCGTACTGGAGCCACTACAAGTTATACGCCAGCACTCACAATCCCTTTCCCAGACAAGAGTAGAGGCCAGATATATTTAAGGATCACACTATCGCGTGATTTAAACTGTCGAAAGTTTACTATCGACTGATTCAAACTATCGAATAATTCATTCATTCATTCGAATTGAAAAAGTAGTAACTAGTGCAAAGAACTATCGTACGATTTTTACTATCGAATATATTCATTCATTCGAATTATAAAAATAGCAGCTAGTACAAAGAACTATAAAATGATTTTTGCTATCAATTCAAGTATCCATTCATTTGACTTAAAAACATTTTAAACCTTTCTATGGCTAGGCTTAACTTCTTTTGCAATAGTTGTTTACATTTTCATGGATTTTGCGAAGCCTTTAAGGCTTGTCTGCGAAGAAAATAATTTTTTTAAGTAATATTCCTATATATTGGTCCTAAAAAGATTAAAAAATATACTTTTGATTTTAACCTGGGCTACTTACGATTTGCAAGCTTTGTAACGGGGCGAAATTTTCACCAGGGCACTGACCGACGTTCAAAAATAAAACACGAAATTTATGAGGCGGCAGCCCTGTATATTTAGTTTTGAGGTCGCCCAATTAGAGCACCCCTGGTTTCCATTAACCAGATTGACTGGTGCTCCCTCCTCACCCAGGTGGCACCAACGCTCCGGTGAAGTGACCCGCGGACACTAGGTTCGCCACGTCTGCACGTGCTGGTTTGCCATCGCTAGCAATTTGGTGAGATGCGGGGTGAGGTTTTGTGGTCATCCACGTGTACCCTCGCTGTACAAATAATCACGTGCATGCATCATCCGCACGTCAGTGATTCAAACCAAACAACTCCTGAAATCTGAAAAAAATTAAAACCAGAAATGAAAATCAAAGGGTTAAAGTCTCCATCGATTGGACACCTCTGGCCCAACCAACCAACATTAAAACTCACGAGCTCCGGTGGACGAGCTCTGCCTACACTGTTCCCACCCTGCCGTGAGGGTTCAGGGGCTATAAATTTTAACAAACCCTCACAAAAGCAACCATCTTCTTCCTTGACCAAAATCAAAAACCTTTAGTTAATCATGTCCACATACAAAAGTAATTTAATTATAATCAAATGGGTAATTCATATAAAAAATAAATTTTCAAATGCAACTTACATATTTAAATTTAATTTTAATTTAGTATTTAAGACTAAATCTTTGTTTTATTTTAAATACTATTTTTGGTTTTAGCTTTAAGTGTTATTTTATTTGTAGTCTTAGTTAAAGTCTAGCTATAAGTCAGATTGTTTTCAGTTTAGCTGTGCGCATAGTAATGGTAAGTTTATTTAAGGTAAAGTTTCAATTTCGATAATAGTGTAGCTTGAGGAGAGCTAAGAACATCAGTGAAAAGCAAAAAATAATTTATGCCATCGGTCTGGTACAGGGTTTATAAGGATATCGACCTCACTATAGTCAAAGCGACCTTCAATCATCAACACCAATGATTAGCATCGACTGCATTAAAGTTCCTGGCCAGACACAACAAGAAGGCTGCCTGCAACGACAACACTAAGCTAGCTTTGCCTATGCAAAGCCAACAGCCCAAATAGCCAACAACAACACTACACTTTTTTTGTCTATGCAAATACTGGCAAGATTGACGATCGTACAATGCCAGTTTATTTTAGAACAACAGCAAAATAAGTATTACTTTGCGCTTTATTTAGCCTCTATAGACTAGTTCTAAGTGTATATTATATTAAATTGAAGGGTAAGTAAAAAAAGAAAGGTAAGTTAACATAGTTTAACATTCAGTTAATTGTTAGTTTGATTAAATTTTAATTTTTGTTATTAAGTTTTTACTTATGATGACTTTTAGTTTTTAGAGTATATTCGTTCTGTTTTATTGGGGGTTGGAATTAGTTTTAAAGGTTTTCTAAGAGATGGCGTAACTATCAATAGATCGCATCGGGCACACCTGTGACTATATTCATTTCAAAGCACATTGTCTAAGCTTCATTTTTCAGTATGTGTCATTCCACTGAAGTGTAAACAACATATATTTTTTTCTCTGTGAACATGTCGACTTTCGTTCCAACAAAACGCAATTTGCGGGAAGGTTTACTTTTGTGCTTCCATTTGAAGAAAAAAGCGGTTGAAGCACAACGCACGCTTACTGAGGCTTACGGGAACTATGCTCCATCGATTTCTACTTGTGAGTACTGGTTCCGTCGGTTTAAAAGTGGTGATTTTGATACGGAAGACAAAGAGCGTCCGGGCCAGCCGAAAAAGTTTGAAGATGAGGAATTGGAGGCTTTGCTCGATGAAGACCCGTGTCAAACCCTTCAAGAATTGTCAGAATCATTGGGAGTCGACTTATCAACGGTCGGCAAACGCTTGAAGGCCATGGGAATGATTCAAAAGCAAGGAAATTGGGTGCCGTACCAGTTGAAGCCGAGAGACGTTGAACGGCGATTTTGCATGTGCGAACAACTGCTTCAACGGCATAAAAGGAAGAGTTTTTTGCATCGTATTGTCACTTGCGATGAAAAGTGGATCCATTACGATAATCCTAAGCGAAAAAAATCGTGGGGACCACCCGGCCATGCATCAACATCGAGGGCCAAGCCGAATATTCATGGCGCCAAGCTTATGCTGTGTATTTGGTGGGATCAGAAGGGTGTCGTGTACTATGAGCTGCTAAAACCTAACGAAACCATCACTCGGGAACGCTACCAACAACAATTGATGCAATTGAGCCGAGCATTAAAGGTTAAACGGCCGGAATATGCCAAAAGACACGACAAAGTGGTTTTTCAACATGACAACGCACGGCCACATGTTGCAAGAACCGTCAAGGAAACGTTGGAGGCGTGAATTGGGATGTGCTACCCCACCCGCCTTATAGCCCAGACATAGCCCCTTCCGACTACCACCTATTCAGATCGATGACGCATGGCTTGGCTGAGCAGCGCTTCACTTCTTACGAGGATACCAAAAAATGGGTCGATTCGTGGATTGCCTCAAAAGACGAATCGTTCTTCCGGCGCGGAATCCATATGCTGCCAGAAAAATGGGAAAATGTTGTAGCTAACGATGGACAATACTTTGAATAATATACATTGTACCGTTGTTTCTAAATAAATGCTCAAAAACCGAAAAAAAACCTTTAAAATTAATTCCAACCCCCAATAGCTTACTTTTATTTAAAAAATTTTCGTTTGAATTTAGTTTTCGCTTATTTTAGTTCAAATTTAATTTAGTTTTGGTTAAAATGAGTTTTACTCAAATCAGTTTGGGTTTGTATTAGTTGTATCAAATATAGTTTCGGCTTATATTATAATAGATTTCAAAGGAAAGTATTAAATATGTATGAATTCCAAAGAATGATCGAAGGGTTTGTTTGCCTTTTCTAAATACAATTCATTAAATGCCACAAATAAAATTTAATATCATTTCAACTATTTTGTAAATGTATGTAAAACATAGATGCTCAAGGTAGTAGTATTGATGAGAGTGACGAAATAACACTGGAAGAAAACAATTTGCTATTCATTTTATTTAGTCGTCAACGAGATTGCGATGAAAGCACATGTGTGGCGGGTCATTTTTTTCTGTTTCTTTGTTTAACAAAAGGGAAATTAAAATTAATGAATGTACATGTTTTAGTAATACACTTGATGAATGTATTTATTTTAGTAATACTCTTGATGAATGTATTGATAGATATATATATATATCTATAATACACACATATATAATTTATATATGCGGACATCTGGATAGTATGATATATTTCGAAATAAAAAGATTTTTCGAAGTGTTTATAAATTTTCCCTCAGTTAATCATTGTTCAATTTTCAATTAAAAAGTAATGGAATCTTCTATGTTGATACTCTTATTGCAGTTACGCAATAAAAGTATATTTCTCAAACTAGAAGAATTCAACTTATTGCGTTTGTTTGAGCAAATATAATTCAAATCTGAAAATATTTGTTTGAACACAGAAGTTCTGCAAGTGCAGTTTGTCTCTCCCACTCAACATGCTGATTTCCTATTGGTTGATTGACGATCAAACAAAAGAGCGTAAGTATACGTGTGAGTTTAATTTGCTGATATCAGCCACTACTGGGCATCTTTGATGTAAAAACAGTAAAAAACATATTGCTCTTTATGCTTAATACTCTCAATAACAAAAGTGTAAACTCTTTAGCTACCTACCGCAAAAGTAGCACATCTTATGTCCATTACCACGTCACTTTGTTGAAACTGCTAGTTCAATGATTTAAAAATGTAAAATATAGTTATGTTGGTGAGTGTGAGTTTGTTTGTGAAACTTAATTATTACCAATTCGTCGCTTTTGGTTTTCACAAAATTTTTATTTCGATGACGAAAAAAAAAATTTTCTTGTTATGCTAATCTATACAAAATAGGGTAAATAATAATAAGTCTGCTTCTTTACTTGCTTCATGCGACTTGAAGTTACTTGTAAGCGTTTCCACAATTTTCAAACTCAAGAGAGGAGAACAAGCCAAATGGCACTCTTTATCCTATTTCTTTTACTTGATCTTAAAAAAAAACATTTCTTCTAGCACGAATGTCGACCGACATACATTTTTGAAAAATATTCTCATTTGAACAAATAATCAAGTTACTCTCTTTTACTCGAATTTTATCCGAGCTTTACTTTACGGAAGCAAATCTATTAAAAATCTAAACTTTTCAAGATTATAAAAAAAAAATTAGAATAAAACCTGGTTCCCCAGCTAATTGGGGTTGTGGAACGCTAGAGGTATTAGTGTTGTTGCTTCTACTCGCATTGGCGTAACTAGCGGGTGGTCGGGGGTTAGACTACCCTCCTTACTTTTTTAGAGTCGTCCTTATTGCTATTTTTTACTAAAATTTTTTAAAATATTGATTTTTATAAACAATAATTATAAACACATCAAAGCCAGTCGTACCTTTTATTGCCATTTTCATAACAAAAACAAACTTTAGTCGGGTATTTCATTTTAATTTATGAATTGAAACTATCTTTAGTCGGCCAATTCACTTTTAGTCGTACCTTAAACAAACTTCACTCGGATGACTCACTTTCAGTCGTACCTTAAACGAACTTCAGTCGGCCAACTCATTTTAAGTCGTATCTTAAACAAACTTCATGAGCACAACTCACTTTCAGTCGTACCTTAAACAAACTTCAGTCGGCCAACACATTTTAAGTCGTATCAGCGTTGAATTGTTGTAAACGAATCCAGTGTTCCTTTGTGACAAAATGCAGAAAAAGTTTAGAAAAGTAGTATAAATTTTGTTGAAAAAGTATGGAAATAATGCATAGTAATGTAAAAGAGAGCAGCGGACCAAATGGAAAAAATGGACCATTTTAAGTCCAATTGTGCATCCGTGTCCTTGACCAAAAATATAAACCGAAAATGATTTTTTTGTTTGACCAAAAAAATATTAATAATTTTTATTGAAGATTTAAAAGATAAAATCAGATTACTTTTTTATGTGAGCAAAAACTTGAAAAACATAAAATAATGATTATTACTTAAGTTTTTGGATAAAGCTAATGATAGCAGTCCCTGATACAAATACCTTGTCAAAAAGTGGAAAAAATAAGTAGAATAAAACAAGCCCAAACGAACAAAGGTTAACTCAGTCGCCACACATATTCCCCTTTTTTATACGTTAATACATTTATTAACACATTTCTGTAGAACTTTCTGAAATTGAAATTTTTATCCAGAAATACCTAACATTTGTAATAAAAAATTTAATGATCAAAATCGCCCAACATTTTTAAAGAAATTTTCTTAGCTCAAGAACTCTGATATAAGATCTTTAATTTCATAGACTTAACATTTTAATTTAAATACAATTTTAATAAGTAAATAATGAGTTTAAAGGATTTAGTCAAACTATTAAAAAAAGGGCCGATTTAACTTTTAAACTCGAGATGATGGCAAAAAAAACACCATTTTTAAATCTGTATTCAAAATTAATTTATTATAAAAGCATCGCTTTATGCCATTGTTGATGTTCTAAACGAAATTTTCGAAAGCTCTAAGAAAATTGACAAGTGGACTCGAAATGCTGCATATTCGATATCAAACCAACTCATTTCTGTGGTTTTTATTATAAGTCTTGTTTTTATGAAAAATGTGCAAGTAAATATGAAACTCCTGTCTCCAAGAGATATGAATCTCTTGAAGCCGTTGAACTGAATTTTTTAGATGCTATGAAATTTATTTCTTGTACCCTTAAATCATTAGAAAAAATAAATTCGGACTCTGAAGGTACGGATAGCCTAATTAATAGTGCTGTTGCATTGTTAAAATCTTTTAATGTTGATGCTGAAAAGGAATTCTCAATTCGAAATCGCCGTCGTCTTGCGCTGAAACGTTTGAATGATAACAATGCCAACGCGGCTTATTTTTCGATGAACTGCTTTTATAGAAGAGAATTTAAACTTGTATTGGGCAAGATAACCTCACTGAGGTGAGATAAATTAAGCAGTTGCTTAGAAACAATAAAGCCTCTGTATGAACTCTTAAATCCAATTCTAACTAACTTGACCCAAAAGCGAATTGTAGAATGAATAAAATTGTTACCAAAAAAGTGTTTGTTGGATTCACTGAAAGCGGAATTTGAAGTATTCTATGATCTATGCGAAGGCGTAGAAACTCTATCGGGTACAGCTAATGTTTCAGAATGCAATAAAAAATCTCTTCCTGCAGTTAGCAAATTGTCGCGTTTGCTGTGCCAGTGCCTGTTTCTGTTTCTGTTTCAGGAAATGAGAGAATGTTCAGCAAATTAAAATTAGTTAAAAATTATTCAAGAACCACGCAAAAAGACTCACGACTTAATGACTTATTAATGACTTTCATCGGAAAAGGACATAGATTATCTCATTAACTTAGATAATATTGTGCAGCAAACCTTAAAAAAAGAAGAATTAATATTTAATTGTTATACTTAAAAATTTTTTATTTTTTATTCAAAACACTATTTTTTTAATTAATTAAAAAGAGAAAATCTTTAAGAAATTGAAAGCACTGTTTATTTCTTAACACCTATAAACTATGAATGTTTAGATTTTAGATTTTTTAGATTTATTGAGCAAATATGTTGGCATATAAGAACAAGTCTTTTGAGTGCCGCAAAAAAAGTTCAATTACAATTGGTTTTACTTATGTTAAACCTGATTAAGAACTAGAAATTAAATTAATTACGAATGAGAAAAATAATATGCAACAAGTTTAAGCAATATTAAAAATGCAAACAAAATAATTATATAATGTGAGAATGGCTATTGATATAAAAGATATGATAAGATTATAAATTTAACAATTCAAAATGAAGTAGTTAAGAAGAGAAATAGGAGAGGATAGAAAGCAAGAAGATAGATAAGAGTTATGAGAAGTATTCAAAAATTAAACGCTTGAAGGCTCTGTGGTTGGAAACTACTTTAATGTTATTCGGTAAAGAATTCCACAGTCTAATTGCACTGACGAAAAAAAGCCTGCTAGAGTTTTTATAATGATGACTTGGTATCAAGAGGTTCATACTTCGAACTGACCTACAGAACTGCAGTTTTTCGAAAAGGTAATGTGGGCAGCGCGAATAAATAATCTTATGCAGGAATAAGCAATTTTTCGCTTCAAGATAACGAAAAAAGCAGCAACCAAGTAATTTTGTGCGGAAAAGTGACACATGGTCAAACTTCTTCAATCCATAAACATAACGGGTAGCATTATTCAGAGCAACTAGGAGCTTGTGAGATGACCGTGAATCAAGATTGCTATAAACGACTTCCAAGTAAGTGATTATAGGCATCAGCAGCTGCAAGAATAGTTTTCGACTCGTTTCTACGGGAACAAATGCTGCAGTCATTCTCAGGTTTCTTAATACAAAATAGACCTTACTCACGCAAGAGTTTATGTGATCTACACAAGACAGAGATGTATTTATTTGGAAGCCAAGATTTTTAACCTTACTAACAACTTTTAATTCAACATTGCTAAGAAAGATTGGGGCAAGATCGAGATTTGATAAGAGGATATTAGAGATAGGTAAGACATACGATTTCTGTGGGTTGAGCGTAAGTTGGTTAGCTTTAGCCCATTCTGCTACAGTGTCCAAATCTTCATTCATTCTGACACATAGAGCTTCGATTAACCCTACAGGTCTGGAAAAATACAGCTGAAGGTCGTCAGCATATGCATGCATTGTTACGTTATTGCACTGATTGAATATGTCATTGATGAACATAGAAAATAGAAGTGGGCCAAGCACCGAGCCTTGAGGAACTCCATTAGAAGTATGCCTATATGATGAAAAACTAGTGCCCACTTTCACTCTCTGTGTTCTACCGCATAAAAACCTATTTAAAAGTCGGACTGAATTATCAGAAAATCCAAAATTAAACTTGAGTTTCTTGCATAGTATGTTGTGGTTCACGGTATCAAAAGCTTTTGAAAAGTCTAGTAGGCAGAGCAGAGTCACATGTCCCTTATCAAATGATATTCTAACATCATCCATTATTTTAACCATAGCAGTAGAACAGCTATGGCCAGGACGAAAACCAGACTGATGATCTGACATAAGACCGAGTGTGCATATGTGGTTGGAGATCTGCTCCGCCATTATAGATTCACAAACCTTAGATATTGATGACAACAAACTAATGGGTCTAAAGTCACCCGGGTCACGAGCATTGGCTTTTTTAGCAATTGGAATAATAGTTGCTACCTTCCAGATTGCAGGGTAGCACGAGGTAGTGAAGCTGTGATTAATTATGTGAACAAGAGTGCTGAGCACATAGGGTAATATGAGTTTAAGAAAATTAATTGAGATTTCATCTTCACCGGAAGCATTTGATTTGATTTTTGCTATAGCATGAACGATATCTAGTTCACTAACCGCGATAAAATTGAAATGTGACGTAAAGTCTAAAGCAGATCTGCTGAAATATGCCGAGTTCAAAGATTCATCAGATTCCGAGCTTGAAACAAAGAAAGCGTTCAGAATATTGGGATCAATTTTATTAGATTCAATCTCTTTATTGGAAATACCGATACTTTTTAAATTTTTCCATAGCTGTTTCGAAGGTAGTGAGGGACTAAGCTTGGACTGATAAAACGTTTTTTTTTACAACCTAACGGGTGAGGTAGCTTCATTTCTAGCTATTTTATGCGCCTCCCAGTTCAATATAGTTGGATTACGCTTCCATCTGCAGTAAGTTTTGTTTCGCTTTTTTAAAGCCATTTTCACAGAGGTCGAAAACCAGGGGCAAGATGTGTTTGTTACTCGACGAGTGCAAAGTGGAACATGGTTATTAAAAAGATCAACTATTTTGTTTGTAAAGAAGTTTAGTTTGCTATCGACCGAGCTGAGAAACCAACAATCATCCCAATTAATAAGAGACAAATCATTATAAAGGGATCCATAGTCAATTGACTTGAAATTTCGATAAGAAAAAGTAGTAGCATCCGCCGCTACTGAAAGATTAATGTCTAAAGTGCAAAAGATAAGGTCATGGTCGGACACAAACGATAATTGATCGAAAAGCAATACTAATGATATATCTGAGACAACAAAAATATCCAGTAAGCTTGGACAGACATTGTTTGCAAACCTCGTAGGTGTAGTTTTATTAACAATATTAAGACCCACTTGTGTCAAATTATCTAAGAAATTAACGCAGAGGTTGTCATTTACAAGAATGTTTAAGTTAAAATCACCACATAAAATGAAATGATGGAAATCAATGACGCGTTTAGAGATATCAGTGAGAAGCGGCTCTAAACTGCAGTTACGGTTAGGATTGTAGACACACGAGAGAAAAACTTTAGTATTGTTATTAAAAATTTCAACATTCAAAAATTCAACGTCAGAACCACCTGAATTACCAATCACGTTTACATTCAGATGTTTTTTGCAATAGATTGCAACGCCACCGCCTCTTTTATTGATTCTGTCATGTCTTAAAAGTTTGAAATTTTTAATATTCAAAAAAGAATCACTAATATCATTATGAAACCAGGTTTCTGACACGCAAATTATGTCGACATGAGAATTTTCAAATACAAATTTAGCACAATCCATTTTAAAATCATTAAGACTTCTTGCGTTAAAGTGTACAATCTTTAGGCCGGAGCGTTGCTTGCAGAGAACTTCAATCATTGCTTTGTGATTTTTCTCAGCGCTAAGAACAGTGTTATTCAATACAGACATAAATAACTAAACAATTTAGGGCACTACAAGCATTTAAATTAGAAGAAGAAAATCAAAAGAAGAAGAAAATTAAAAAAAATAAGAAAGAATTATTAAAAGCAGTATTGAAAGCAGTATTGAAGAAATAGGTTATATGATCAGAACATTGAAACGAAAAATAAAAGGAATCCTTAAAATAATACTTCGCCACCGTCGACTTCACTTGCGTGGCTGTGCAGTTCATCGATAGAATTAATTTTGATTCGATCGCCATCCTTCTGCAATCTGATAAACACTGATCCACGATAAGAAAAAGCGTTATAGATAGTTTTTTCCCGCTTGCAGGCGATCGCAGCTTGTAAAATTTTACGAGTTTCAGCAGGAAGGCTTTCATGTATGAAAACATTGCAGTCCGATTCCATTTCAGCATTACGAAGGTTTACCGCTTGTTTTGAACGCCTGCGATAATCCACAAAAGCTTTCAGAGTACGGTTACGATCATAGGTGGTGTAGAACTTCACTATTACCAGTGGGTTTAATGCGTTTGCCTTCACCTTCACTCGAAAAATATCTTTTATTTGCGGCGAGTGGAAATCGATGGAATAGCAGATATGATTGAAGCTGCTCTTTAAATTTTCTCCCTGCAAGAACGGCAACCCAAACAAAACAGCGTCAGAGCTGTAGTCAATAGTGCTGTTGGTTGTGTTGTTGATGTTGTTGTTAATTACTTTATTTAAGAGATCCGAGAGCTCATCGCAGCGAGTGGTAAGTGCACTTAGCTCTTTTTCAAGAGCTATTATTTTATTGTCGCTCTCAATGAATTTAGCGTGGGTGGCCGCAACTTCTCTCTCTAAGCTACTGAACTTGTGGGCGAAGTCGGTCGAGAGTGAGTTGAAGAGCTTGTCTGTGTGCTGCCGTAGCCGTTCCTCGGAGAGCTGCAGTTCCGATCTTGTGTTTGCCTTCAAACGTTCTTCCAAAGCACTGAGTTGCGCGCCAAGCAGGTCAGCGCTGCCGATACCAGATTTCGGTGTTCCTTCAGGCTTATGCGCTGTTCCTCGCGAAGCAAACTGGTCTCGCTGGTGACGCGTCAGAATGGGAGAGGGAGACATCAACACAAAACAAATTGAAGAATAGACACGAAACAAATTGAAGAGCAGCAGAGTGCAATCGAACAAAGAGATTCACAGATGAAGCACACAGAGCACGACGCAATCACAATGGCAGTGGTACAGAACAATTAATTATTTTTTTCTTGGTTTAGTCTAATTCTTGTCTAGATCTACCTTGGCACAGTGTGTAGCTTGCGACGAGAAGCCGCATTACAACAAATAACGGGCTTGTATTGGTTCTCGGCTAGTTATTTTATTTATTTACTTTTTTCCAAGCAACAAACCCGTGTTTAGTTTAGTGTTTTTTTTTTGCTATTTACTTATTTAGTTTTTTTGTTTACTTTTTCCGAGCAACGTACATAAGTTTAGTTCATATCACGAATTATTAGCAAATTATTTTATTTTTCATACGGTTCAAGTGGTTCAAATGTTTAAAACAAAAACGAAAATAAATTTTTTAATGCTGATAAGATAATGTTGAAATACTTTTATTTTCTTTTCTTTGATAGAGGGAACGATATGAAAACTGTCTTTAAGCGATCTTCTTCACTTGAAAAAGATCGAAAGATTGAAAAGTGTTACTAAAGGGTGTTTTTTATAGAGTGATATAAGTTTAAATCATAATAAAACATAGTAATATACTTTTAATATCAATGAAACGGACTTTATTAGATAAAAAATTTAATGACATTAATGCCTAAATATAATTTTGGCCATGTGGCTGCCACGGCTGGCGCGTACAAGGCGCAATCTGGAACACTAATTTTCACAAACTTTTCGCAGCATATGCGGCCGTATCTCGCTGATAAGTTTTCGAATGTTGATCTCCAGGTGTTCATTTGTTTGTGGTTTATCGAAGTAGACAAGTGATTTTACATAACCCCAAAGAAAATAATTCAATGGGGTTAAATCACACGATCTTGGGGGCCAATTAATTGGGCCATTTCGAGAAATTATTTTTTCGTCAAATGTTTCCTTGAGTAAATCAATTGTAGCGCCCGCTGTGTGGCATGTGGCTCCGACCTGTTAGAACCACATATCAGCAAGATTAATACCAGCTTGAGTTACGAAAAAACTTTCAATCATGTTCCTATACCGTTCACCATTTACAGAAACATTCTGACCATCATCGTTTTTTAAGACTATGGGCCATTGACTCCACAAGCCCATAAAGTGCACTAAACAGTAATTTTCTGTGGATGTAATGGTGTTTCGACAAAAGGTTGTGGATTTTCCTCACTCCAAATACGACAATTCTGTTTATTTACATACCCATTCAACAAAAATGGGCTTCATCGGAAAATAAAATTTTCCATGGAAATTCAAAATCAAAATCAATTTGTGCTTCAGCCCATTTGCCGAATTGGCGGCGCATACGATGGTCGTTTGGCTTTAATTCCTGCACAAGTTGAATCTTGAAAGGTTTTAAGCCAAGATCTTTTCGTTAAACCTTTCATAAAGTGGAAGGACACAACCCCAGTTGCTGAGAACGGTGACGAATTGATTGATTAGGATCATCTTCAATGCTTTCCTGTACAGGGGCTACAGATTCTTCAGTGCGCATTGTTCGGCGTCTCACGGAATGCAAATTATCAGAAACAGTAAACGTAGACCGAAAACGATCTATTGTTCTTCGAATTAGCAGCTCTGAAGGACAATTATGTACGCCATAAAATGGACGAAGTGCACGGTAAGTTTGATGAACAGAACCATAATTTTGATTAAAAATTTTCACAATTTGCACGCGTTGCTCTGGTGTAAGTTGATTTATAATAAAACGGCAAAGCGAACTTAACAAAAAACAACTATCAGCTGTTAAATGGGAGGTCAAGTAAAGCAATGATGCCAACTCAAAATTGTATCACTCTATAAAAAACATTATATGTAGGTTAAAAATTTCAGGATTTCTTAAAACGGTACCAAAGATTATCGAAAAAGTCCGTTTGTGCTGAAACTGTTTTGCATTATATATATTATTGTAAAATCTCTAAAATTATTACCTACAATCATCTATTAAAACCTAAAAGTCGAATTTTTAGAGCGTTAGTAATGTAAAACTAGGGTAATTTTTCAATTTTTGTTTTGAAAATGGTGCCAAAAACAGGTATGAGGTTTAGTTGGCTAATTATAAGTAATATATTAGTTTCAAGTATTATCGTTAAGATGAACTACAAAAATTTTCAGTTACCTGTTGTAAAAGCTGAGATATCGTTGCCGCCTTTTTGGATTCGAAAAATCTTGTCCAAATTACGAAAAGCTTAAGAGAGCAGATAAAAGGTCAAACAAAAAAAATGCATAACATATTTAATTATATGTATTTTGATGTACACAAGTTTTTTTTTACACTATTAAAAAAGTTTTTAGTAAAAATTGTTACAAAGGGTTTTTCTTAGCCGTTCAAATGAAAAGACCCCTTAAGATTTATTTATATTGAGCGAACGGATGCGTTACTTTATATAATTCAACTATGTTGTATTTAAAAAAAGTCGGGACTTAAGGGTATCCAGTCGGCCGAAATACATTGATACCCCCCAATCAAAATGGCCACTCGCTCCGGCACGAAATTTAGAACGCATAAAATGCGGTAGCGTTAACCAACGACCAGATACCAATGATACAGAGCCACTTGTCATCAAGGTTGGCCTCTGGTGTTGATGCTTATGTTTTCAGCTCGTAGGGTGAGGTTATACTGCGTTTTACGTCGTTTACACGAGCATGTTGCCGTTTAAGCGATTCTGGTCGCTTCCATTTTTTCTCGTTGTTCTTAACGTAGGTCGCTCACCACGTATTAGATGCCACCAATTCCGCCTTGTATCAGCTTGTGATTGGCTGATGCCAAATCAAGCACATGCTACTCATGATGAGCAAAAAGAAGCGGACAAAAGAAAATTAAATTTGGGCTATGTCGCATTCTGGTGGCACCAGATGGCGTTTATGGTAGAAGAAACCAACATGCCACATAATACTATGGTCATTCGCGATGTTGCGTTTTTGACATTACATGGTGTATTTTGGCTAATCTTGATTATTTTACATACGTTTGCTTCTACAAAAATTACCTAATAAAATTGTACTTTTCCCAGCGTACAAATGTGTAGAAAGAGAGAAAAAACAAAAATCACCAGATGTTATTGAAGGTGCTTTCACAATAAAATGCAAAATTTGTAAAGTTTATAACACAATCTATACCAGATACGCCACATCGTGAACAACTCCAACATCAAAAAGCATTTGCAGCATTGGCATGTGCCGTTACAGTTTGTACGAAGGAAAAAAATTGGTTTGCTCCTATTCGGCACAATATATTTATTTTTCTTAATACTTTCAAGGTTATTCAACCCTTTAGATCTTTGTTTTTTAAACCCTCTTTATATTCTTATCATTAAAGGCATAACAATATAAAAAAATTAATTTGATTTTTGTCCGGTTAATTTATTTGTCAGGCCAACAAAATTTTTTCGCCACAAAATCGGAAATCCAACCGACTTTAATGCCAAATATTTCTCAAAATTTATTTTTATCATGTTGGTTAATTTTTTTTAAAGAACCAAATCATTTGATTTTAAAAAAAAGCGTTGAAAATATATATAAAAATTACTTTCTGACGTGTCAAATATATTGGGCAAATCCACTGAAAGGGGTAATAGCTATTAACTTGTGTGATTTTATTAATGCTATTCACAACATTTGTTAAGCCTGCTAACTTGCTAAGCTTAACAAATTTGTTAACTCCTATTTGTATGGGAAAAGACTTAGCAGCTTGTTAGCCAGTGAACAGCAGATACTATTTGTTAAGTCGGAAACGTCAAACTGATTCCTTCTATAATAATTAATATTTGTTAACCAAAACTTAATAAATTTTCTGCAATAGTAGTACTTAAACAGTTGCTTTAAAATAAAATGCTTAATACAGGGTTTTTCGCCTAGTGCCCGTACGACACTACGTTTTTTTTCTGTTTTTTTGGTGTATTTTTCATTTTAAACACTAACGAAAAACCAACGAAAACTAAATTACAAAAACAATTCGGCAATATGTTAGAGGGAAACAAATGGTTTGTGTAAAAAACTGTCTGTTTTGATATTTCGTTTCCGGCTGAAAAAATTCTGTTAAAATTTGTTTAGTTAAAAAATTTAATTTTCAAAAATTTAATATATGAAACTTTTGTGGACAGACGAATACGTTTTATTTGTAATTAATAGAGTTCACAGTGCGGACTTTATATGGAACCACAGGCTGCAATCATATAAGTTGAAATATAAAAAAAAATTAACGAAATACAGACAACTGTCAAAAAAACCGAACGAAATACGAGTTGGCTACTATGTTTTTAAGAGGCTTGATTGTTTTTCGTTTGTTTTTAAGTTGTTTTTTAGCAAATAGCTTTCTCTTTTACACCACTTCGGATATCTAATATGACTTGCTCTTTCGCTCGAAAAAATCATAAAATATATTAAAAAAACAGAAAAAAACGTAGTGTCATACGGGCATAAGAAAATTTAATGGACCCATAATTAATTATGTCGTTATTTTCTTTACTTTATATTTTATTTTGTAAATACAATATTTTTGCTTCGTTGAAATTTCGCTTAGCATGTAATTTAAACTAAAAACAGTTATTATTATTTAATATTAGTATTTTATAGCGTAAGCTTTTTGTACCTATAAAAAACCAATCAATTAACATATTAATTTTACGTTAAACCAAGTCAAAGTGTTTTAGTGCATGAAAGCCCTGCTTAATTGGTTTCAAAGGACTAGTTAAGTGTTTTCATCATACACCGACTTTATTAATTCCAAGTGTTGATAAATGTTATGTTAGAATCACCAAAGATTCCAAAATTTTGGTGACCTCGACGTGATCGCGATACCGACGAAATGCAACATCGCCAAGGGTCCGCCATAGACGTTAACATCGGGTAATTCAAACACAGCCAAGCTACAGGAAGTAATTGAAAATAAACAGGCTACTGGCCAAAAAATTCAGCACATCGGAATAAATTATAAAAAGGCTGCAAATCATTCAGCCGCAAATCATCAAAAAAATATTTTGAGGATAAGCTTTGTAAAATTCAAGAGTTTTTCGACAAATTCGAAGATGAAGACACGATATTACGAGCTAACGCTAAGGAACCACTAGAGTTCGGTTACTTTACTAAAGACTTTTATGACAAAATCGCAACCATAGCTAAGAAATACTTAAAAAACTAAATAGTTTTCCATAAACTAATAAAACACGAGCTGCGACTCTGGACTCCAGACCATCCAGTTCTAAAAACAATAAAATGTTAACAAAAAATTATAACAGTATTCCAAAAACTTTTCAGTATTCTATTAACTAATAGCTGCGAAACTGGAGTCCATCCAGATCTTCCAGTTTTATAAACAATAAAAAAATTTAATAAGAAACTTAACAGCTATTCACAACTATTCACAGGGGAACATAGTGGTGATTGCAAAGGAAGTTGAGGGGTCCAGTGAGGAAAATCATACCATAGTAGGTTATTGCACTGTACTCACCGCAGTTGTTGTAGCATCTAAACTGGAGCAATATAGTCCCTCCGTCAGGTTCTACAGCAGATGGAACTTTCACACACCTGCTTCCAATTTGTCCCTTCTAAATTTATTAAAATATTTTCTGTTTCCTAGGGGGAACTATTGCATTAAAATACAAATTAACGTAACATGTGGCAGAATTTGTAATTGAAGACAGAAATTTGTGAACTGTTAAAAAAGAAAAAAAAAACCAAAATTTATAAAATTGAAAAATACAAAAACTGTGAATTGCTATACAAGGAAAAGGGTGAAAAAATAATGTCAAAAATTGTGAATTAGAAAATACAAAAATTGTTGTTTTGTGAATTGTACAAAATTAAATTGTTAAAAGAGGAAAAAAACCCAAAATTTATTGCAAAAGAGGATATAAAGAAACATTAAAAAATTGTTAATTTCTAATAGCAATGCAAAAATTGTGAATTGTTATCAACAAAATAAATAAAATTTTATAAAAAAAAATAATACATAAATTGTGAATTGCTAAAAAATTAAGATAGCAATGCAAAAATTGTGAATTAAAAACAAAGAAAAAAGGAAAAATTTATTGCCAAAGAAAATATAAAGAAAAATTAAAAAATTTTTAATTGCTAATAGCAATGCAAAAATTGTGAATTGTTATAAAAAAGCAAATCAAAATTTTTAAAAAAATAATACAAAAATTGTGAATTGTCAAAAAATTAAGATAGCAATGCAAAAGATGGGAATTGTCAAAAACAAGGAAAAAAGTAACAATCTATTGCAAAAGAATATATAAAGAAAAATTCTAAAATTGAGAATTGCTGAGAGCAATGCAAAAATTGTGAATTGTTAAAAACAAAACAAATCAAAATTTATAGGAAAAAAAATTTATACAATAATTGTAAATTGCACAAAAAAAAAAGAGAGTCAAAGATTATTAATTAAAACTTAGAAAAAGGAAATTTAAACTTTTAAATTGAAAACTGGAAATCGTGGGTATCTCTTTTTTATTTTTCTTGTCTAAAAACCAATTTAGAAATGAAAGAAGTCCACACCTCATTAGAAGGACTCACTGCAGCTGTAAATGCTGCTCTAGCGAAGATCAAGGCCATAGAGACTCGCTTGAGGGTACTCGAAACCCCCTTGAACCTTCTCAAATATCGGGTAGTTTCGTAAAAAATAAGGTGTTCCCATTGTGCAGACCAATAAATGAGAATGACCTAAAGGAAATAAGCAAACTACCCGACTTCGTTAAAGAATTGCAGGTTTTCGACGGTAATCCCGTCCAATATATATCCCGGGTGCACAACGTAGAGTGCATCCTCAAAGATTACGAAATAGTGATTTCCATTTATCCCATTTATCGAGCCATTTTGCAGAGCGTGCGTCAAAAGTTGCGTGGCACTGCTGACGCAGCTTTAATTTCATATAACATATTTGATGATGAGTGGGAGTCCATAAAAAGGTGGTTTTCCCTTCATTACGTAGATAAGCGTGATATACAAACCTTAGACCACCAACTTATGCAATTGCTACAAAATAATTCTTGTATTGACGAGTTTTACGCAAATGTTAATCATCAGTTTTCTGTAATAATAAATAAAATGAAAACTGAGGATTATTCAGAAGAAACGTTCAGCGTTCTGATCGAAAGCTACCGAAGCAGAGCTCTGGATTGCTTTGTTCGGGGTTTGAATGGGGACCTGCCAAAAATATTGGCTATTCAAAAGTCGCAAACGTTGTCAGAGGCATATTCGGACTGCCTAGAAATTCAGAACTTGAATTATAGGAATAATGCGATTACATAGGCCAAATGTAACCAATACGGTTACAGCTCCCGTCAATCAGTTATTTGCAAGGGAGCATAAACCCATCATAAAACCTTATTTGCCTACACGCCGTCCTAGTCCACTAGGACAATGGAACTTTAAGCAGCAACTATAACCTAATACCATTTTTGGATCTGCAGAGTCAAGACCAGACCAACCACCAAGTACTGGACCAAAACCACAAGAGCGTATGGATGTGGACCGAAGTATACAAACCAGAAGAGTCAGTTACATTAACCATCCTGGTTAATGTAGCTGAACCCTTAATGGAGCAGCAATAATTCCAAGCAACAGCGAATGCATTACCTGTCCCAACCTGAGGAGGCAACCGATGATCAAGAACCATCGCAAGAGTACGGTGACTACCAAAATCACGTAAAAGAAGATATACGGGACCAAGTAAATTTTATGACGGGTGCCTCTCTAGTGTACCATTAGAGTACGCATCAGATAATGGGTCAATTCTCAACTTCCTTATTGATACCGGAGCCAATAAAAACTTTTTGGCTCCTTTTTTAGCAAGCCATTGGAACATCATTTTTCGTATATTCCGCAGCCGGAAACTTGAGAATAAACGAAAAAAATCTGGTAGGTTCTTTAAAAATGTTGGTGAAGATTCTATAATAACATTCTATGTTCTACCGGGATTACATACATTTCATGGTATCCCTGAATTAGAGGCAATAATAGACAGAAAATTTGACGCTTTAAGATTTAGAGGCAAGATTAGAATTCCTTTGAAAAATAAAATATCCAAGGAAGTTAACCATTTTCCCATACTCGACGATTGTCTTGACAAACCTTCTTTAAAAACTACATGATATTTTGAACAAACACGAAGAGTCTTCCAACCAATTGACATTGATAAAACAATAAAACTTCAGCTTTAGCAGAAATTAGGACAAGCACTGACGACCCAATCTACACCAAATGTTACCCATACCCAGGATGTATGCGCGAGGAAGTATAAAAACAAATAGATGAATTACTAAAGTCAGGTATAATTCGTCTTTCTAGGAGCACTTATCATTCACCTATTTGGATTGTCCTGAAATACCAAGGCCTACAATTGAGAAACAATACAGGCTAGTTATAGACTTCAAACGGGTAAATAACGTCACAATTGCAGACACGTACCCTATACCGGATATAAACACCACTCCTGCTAATCTTGAAAGAGCTAACTACTATACAACCCTGGATTTAACGTCAGGCTTCCAACATATAGCAATAAAACCTTCTGATATTGCCAAAACCGCATTTTTGACAAGGAATGGGAAATACGAATTTCTCAGACTACCCTTCGGACTAAAAAAGGCTCCAGCAATATTCCAACGCATGATCGATGACGTACTTAGGGAAAACATTGGGAAAATTCGCTACATCTACATAGATGACATAATTGTTTTTGGCAAAACCAAAGAAGATCATTTAAAAAATATCGAAACTGTGTTCGCACTGCAAAGGGAAACAAACCTCAAGGTTAACTTGGAAAAACCCACTTCCTTAAAACTGAAGTTGAGTTTCTTGGTTATCTTATAACATCCCACGGCATCAAAGCTGATCCTAAGAAAATTATTGCTATCCAACAAGTTTTTACCACCAAAAAAACCTGAAAGAACTGAAGGTCCTTGCGTTCCCCGAATTTGACAACCGTTTTAATTTCTCCACAGACGCCTCAAACTATGCTCTTGGTGCTGTTTTATCTCAGGGCGAACCGGAGAGTGATAGACCAATTGCTTACATTTCCAGATCCCGTAGTAAGACGGAAGAGAATACGCAACTAATGAAAAGGAAATGTTGGCGATGGTGTGGGTACTTGACAACTAAAGGTGTAATATTTATGGTACCAAAAAAGTTCGAATTTATACTGATCACCAGCCTCTTACTTAAGCTTTGAGCAACAGGAATTATAACGCGAAGTTGAAACGTTGGAAGGCACGGATTGAGGAATACAACGACGAACTGATTTACAAACCAAATAAATCAAACAACGTGGCTGATGCTCTGTCTAGACTAAGAACTCAAATAAATCACTTGCCAGCATCACATGTACCTGATGCCCAAGAATTAAGAGTGTCGCAACTAGCTGCCGATGATGAAACCGATACAGCTAGTGAAGGTCGAATCCAGCTGACAATGAGTGAAGGCATGACAGCGCATAGTGCTGAACAAGACAGCTCCGACCTGATACCTCATGTGGAAGTTCCACTCAATGTATTCCGGAATCAGTTGATATTCGAGGAAGATAAGGAACTTTATTGTCAAAAGCAACCTCATCCGTGTTTTCGACGCCATTATACCTCTGTGGAACGAATCAAACGCTCTTACCTGACAAGATACCTAAAGGAATTTTCGAACCGGAATATTATCAATGGCGTAAAGATCCCAGAGGAACGCATGCAATTGATACAAGACCTGTATTTCGAACACTTTTCTAATTACAAAATTCGTCTTAAGCAAAAAGTGGTGGAAGATGTATCCAATGTGGAAAATATTCTTCGAATAATAGAAACTGAGCATAGGAGTCATAGGAACCCTAGATAAAATAAAGAGAAAATTTTTTAATGACACTATTTCACACAAATAACCAGCAGAATTCAAGAATATACCGATTCCTGTGAAGTCTGTAAGCTTAATAAATACGATTGGCAACCTTTTAGACCACAACTTCAACCAACTCCTGACCCTACATAAGCTTGCGAAATATAACACATAGATATTTTGAAACTTCAAGTTATGAAGTTCTTTTCATGTATAGACAAATTTTCTAAATTTGTTAAGCTTTTCTTCAATTGAAAAAATCTGCAACGCAGTTAAAAACAAAACCTATACAGTTACTGCACTTTTTTCAATACAGAAACTTATTGTTACTGATAATGAAAGTAACAGGTCTTTCAACCTCACTAACAATTAACTACGTCCGGTCCTTGGAAGTTGAATTTTATCGAACTCAAATACAAAAAAGCGAGGTTAATGGAGAAATTGAAAGGGTTCATTTCACTCTTATTGAGATTTATAGATGTTTGAGGAGGGAGAACAGCAGGGTGAGCACCAGAGAGCTAATGAATTAGGCTGTAGACAGATATAATAGCTCCATACACTAGGTCATAAAGAAAAAACCAAGTGACATATTTTTTAATAGAAGTGAACGAATTAACTATCAAAGGGTCTCAGATTTCCAGCAAAAGCTCAATGAGAACCTTAGAGGGCTCATTGAAGAGAATCAAAGAAAAAGAAATTAAAGACTTCATTTAATTCTTCATTGAAACAGAGAAATTATCTTAAAAGTTTATTTAACATAAAATTCTCAATTTTATGGTATCTATCGAAAAATGGTGGGTTTTTGTTAAATTTCCAAGATGTCAGGGTTCGACTCCCCCGATTATAATTTTAATATTAAGTGTTATATAACAAAAAAAAAAAACACAAAAAAAGAAGAGAAGAAAAAATCAAGGATAAAAAAGTCAAATATAATTAAGCTTCAAAGAAAATTAGTTTTTTTTTATATAAAAACAAAATTTTAAATTTCAGAGGGGAAGGGACTAATTCAAATTATACCTAATGTAATAATATTTTTATAAAATTTTATGATATAAAATATAAAATAATTTTAACTAATATTCTTATATTTAAACCTTTTTGCTCTATAAGATGCTATTTTAGCATAATTAAAACAAGACAGTTTGTTCGGGTAGCGAACGATTGTGGATAAATTGGCGGAAAAAGAGAACAAATGGGTTAGAGTGGGTTGAATTCAATTTTATTATTCTATACCTTTTGGTAAAACAATTGTGGTGTTATAATATTGTTGATTGATTCTTTTGAGTGTTGATGGGTGTTTGTAGTTATTTGTTGTAGATCCGTTGATAGAAGTCTTCCTTGTTGAGTTTGTCGTGGTGATGTCCTTGTCTTCTGGATGGGTGGGTTGTTGCAAAGATGATTTTCGCTTTCAGTAGTAGAACGAATAAAAAATATAAGACGCTTGCGCAACCTTGCTGTTGCCGAACGACAACTGTCAGCGCTCGTGCGACTTGTAGCGAGTAGATCGAGCGGACGTGTTTAATATACACGGTGTTTACGTGTTTCACGTAAACACAGTTATTAACACCATTTTTACAGAATCTTTATATTAAGTGCAGCTTTATATTAACGCATTGCATCTGTACGAGTATATGTCACCACTTGTGTCACTGAGGAAAGGAAATAGTTGGATCTTAAATGGACATTTCAACTTTGTTCACCTTATAGATCTAAAATAACTTGAAAACCTATCTAGCGAAGTTCGAAATGCTATTTTACATGCAATAACAATAAAATTCAGCTACTACAGCTTTTTCGCACTTTCTTCACAATAGATTATCTTAAGAACCAACTTAATATCATTGAAATATCTCAACGATATACATAGATAAAAGTGGTCGAAAACAATCTTAAGTGAGAAAAATTTACCCACCATAATATGGGTTGGGCTCAGAGACAACACAAGATATAACAACTAACCATACGTTTACATAGATCTAATCATACATTAGTTTTCAATCTACTTTTGAGTTGACCTTTTGATAAGTTAACATCAAAAAAGCTACAGTTGTTAACAAAGGTACTCATGCGATTTAAAAGAGCAGTAGTCATATAATTTGTTCTGCTAAAAGGAAAGTTAATTGTTGACGTTTCTACTGCTTCTACGGTTAGTGTTAAAACTTATAAGATCTAGGAGTTCTGGTGAATCGAAAACACCAGTTATGAGTTGGTGTAAGTAGAAGATATCAGCAGACTTCCTTCTCTCAGTTAAAGATTGCATTTTTAATAGTTTTAAACGATCCTCATAAGGAGGAAGATTTAAAGTGCCAGTTCCACTTAAGCCCCTTAGAGCAAACCGAACAAAGCGTTTTTAATTCTTTCTATTCGTTCAACACATACATTGTAACTTGGCGACCAAACTTGACTTACATACTCCATGGGAGGACGGACAATTGAATAATACAGTGTTGTAAATACAATCGACCTGGTTACCTGAAATAACTGTATGCTGTAAGAATGCTGTAAAATCGAGGAGATTAGACACAGTGGATCTGGTAACAAATCCATGCTGACGAGCTATGAACCTCCCACAATGAATCTTCACGCGATCATGCACGAGCCGCTCAAAAAGTTTGGAATCGATGAGAGTTTACACTCAAAATATTTATTAGTAAAATTTCTACGAATGATATTAGTAATCAAAATATTCGTACGTTCTACAAATATGCGTACAATATACAAAGTATTTTTATTGTGATATCTTTACGAACTCATTCGTAAAATCTTTCTAATGCCTGATGTACTATCTACGAATATATTTGTTTTATATACTAATGATATTCGTGATGATAGTGCATTGTACGAATGATTTTGTACATATAAATAATAATATTCGTAAATTTGTCGTACGAATAACTTCGTAATTTCTTTCATTACATTCGTAGTATTTACTAATGCTTTTGTACTATTTACGAATGAAAAATAATATTAGTAGAAAAAATTCATTCCTAGGCTGACCGTACGAATTATTAGTAGAATGTACGAATTATTAGTAGAGTTTAAAAAATTGAAAACTGAAATCGTTCAGCCTTGTTTGTAGAACATCTACAGAACATAAGGAACTGTGTGATTATCAAGTGACTGTAGCCTGCTGGTAGAGTGCGTGGCCCGTAAACTAAAGAGCCGAGGTTCAAGCCCCAGCTCAGACAAAAGTTTTTTTTTGCTGGTTTTTACGAATAAAATATTAGTTATATGTACTAATATGCGTCGATTCTACGAATCCTATTGCAGTTATTATTAATATTTACACACAAATATTTTTGAGTGTAGCGATAGGTCTATAGTTGTTTACATCAGGCCATAAATTATGACAGGATCGTCAGTAAATCCATCACAAGTTTCAAATCATAAAGGGAATCCATCAGATTTTTTTTTTGGTGTTTACGAAACCCCAGAATTTCTTTGGAGCAGACAATATTGTTGAAATTATATAAAACTATATAAGCTAAATATTGTTTTAGTCTGGCAACATTATATTTTATTTGTATTACTTTCATTCTCTCTTCTGTTTACCATAATTTGTACACATATATTGAAGTTCAGTTCAGTTCTAGTTAAATGCTATTATACTCAACACGTGCGTTTGCTTTTCTGCTCAAATAAAATAACCAACAATAGGTTATGGACCCAGTGTCACGCGATTAAAAATTGTAATTGGTGTTTATTTAATATAAATAAAATGAGTTTTAATTTACAAATTGATAAACTTTGCGAAAATAACTATGATGTGTGGTGCGTATCAATAAGAAGCATTTTGATCACATCCGACTTGTGTAGTGTGTGGCAAATATGAAAAGCCAGCTGAAACGGCAGAGCTAAACAAATGGGAAGCTGCTGACCAAAAGGCGCTAGCATGTATTATTTTGCATGTTAAACCGACGAAATTGATGCACATAAAGTCGTGCACAACCGCTGCAGAAGCATGGCAAAAACTACGATCTATTCACTTGTCAGACGGACCAGTACGCAATGTGCAACTTTATCAGCAGTTGTTGAGGTTGAATATGCAGCAAGGCGAAAATGTCGCTAAACATGTTTATTATTTTTGCGAGCTAATAGAAAAATTAGCAGAACTCGACATAGTTATTCAAGATGAGCTGAAAGTCATAATGTTGTTATCCAGTTTGCCATCTTCTTGGGAAAGTTTTATTGTTGCAGTAGAAACGCGTGATACACTACCTTCATTTAACCTTGTTAAAGCGAAAGTTCTCGAAGAAGGCACTCGCAAAGATCAAATTGCAGAGCGCGAGAATATAGTGCAAGCCGTGTATACACACACAAACGCGTATAAACAAAATTAAAATAAAGGTTGCAAAAGTCGTGACGAGTGCAGCGACGCCAGCGTAAATAACTCAAAAAATCCACAAAAAAGACAGCATTTAATGGGAAATGCTTTAAGTGTGAGAAGCGTGGGCATCGCGCAAGCGAATGTCGCGAAACAAGAAGCATAAAAAAATTTTTTAGAGAGAACAAAAAGGAGGATCAGATTAATAACTGTCTTCTGCATAGCAGCATAGTTAGGCAGCGTAAGCATACATGGTGCGTTGACAGCGGCGTGACTTCACATATGTGTTGTGATAAGAACATGTTTTATTCGTTTGTCGAAAAAGAAACAAAAATAATGTTAGCGGCTGATAAGTTCGTTCAATCACCCAGTATAGGAACAGTTATATTTAATAACATAGAAATGAGAAATGTTTTGTATGTGCCAGATGTGCATATGAATTTTGTCTCAGTCAGCAAAGCGGCTGAAAACAGTAATTTTACAACATTTAATAACGAAGAAGCGCTAATTAAAAATAAGAACGGTAAAGTGTTGTTACGCGCAGTCAAAGAAGACGATTTATACTTATGTGACACTAAATTAGAAAAAAGTGCGGTTAATATGGCAAATGATTTTTCGTCTGCTACAAAGTGGCATGATCGTCTTGGACATTTGAACTTTCAGAAGAAGTACTAGAATTAATCCACTCTGATGTCTGTGGACCCATGAATGTGAAATCTTTAGCAGGCAATCGTTATTTCGTCGCATTCATCGACGATTATTCACGTAAAATACACGTTTATTTCATGCGCGCTAAAAATGAAGTGCTTCAAAAATTTAAATTGTTCAAAAACTATGTGGAATGTCAGACGGGTAAGAAAATTAAGAATCTAAGAAGCGACAACGGAACTGAGTACGTCAATACCAATTTTGCAGAGTATTTAGCCGAGTGTGGTATAAGAAGACAGCTGACCGTTCCGTATACACCTCAGCAAAACGGCATCGCTGAGCGCGCGAATCATACTATTGTAGAAATGGCAAAAAGTTTGTGAATTCACGCAGGCTTGGAAGAATTTTTGTGGGCTGAGGCCGTAAGCACAGCTTGTTATTTGCGCAACAGGTGTCCAACCAAAGCGTTAAAAGGTTGCACCCCATTCGAGCTTTGGAAAAACGAAAGCCATCAGTAAAGCATCTGCGAGTGTTTGGCTCACGCGTATTTGCGCTTCATAAAACAAGGAAAGGCAAGTTTCAGCAAAAGGCAGAAGAATATTGTTTTGTTGGCTATTCGTTTGCAGCAAAAGCTTATCGTCTATATGACAGGAAGAAGCGAACCATTATTGAACGCCGCGACGTCAGATTTTTAGAAGGCGATTTTTCTTCAAAATGTTCTGAAAAGCCAGACATAAACAATAATTACGAGACAAACACCATTCGATTTGAGTATAATACAAAAGATACTTCTGAAAACGCTTCAGCTGGGGCACAGGGCTATGATGAAGATGATGAAAATGACAACGCTAATGAAGATGAAGAATTTGTCAGCGCTAGTGAACCGGAAGAAGACACTGATAATGCTGATGAATTACATCAAAATGGTATCGCCGTAACATCTGATGCAGATAATGACAATGCAGGAACTTCCAACGCAGAAACGTGTACGCTGCAGAAAGACGAAGCTAGACGACGACGTGGTAGACCCATGATAATACGAGATGGTAAGCCTGGCAGACCAAAGAAACAATTTCAGGTGCTTAACAATTTGATAGTGGACGATGTTGAAACTCCGGAAACAGTTGATGAAGCATTGGCGGGCCAACATAGTCATGAGTGGCATAAATCGATGAAAACGGAATACGATGCATTAATCGCTAATGAAACGTGTTCATTAGTTGATCTCCCACCAGGGCAGAAGGCTAAAGGTGCAAAATGGGTTTTTCGCATCAAAAGAACCAAAGAATGTGAGATCGAGCGGTTCAAATCACGACTAGTTGCTAAAGGTTGTGGACAACAATTTGGCGTCAACTATTGGGAAACGTATTCACCAGTTATACGTTACGAGACGATTCGTATGCTGTTCGCAATAGCTGCAGAAAAACAGCTGTACATGCATCAAGTTGATATATCGAACGCATATCTAAACAGCAAGCTTCAAGAAGACGTTTTTATGAAGCAACCGCAAAAATTTGTTGATGAGCACCATCCTGAAAAAGTGTTAAAATTACGAAAGGCGATCTATGGGCTTAAACAGTCTGGGCGTGCCTGGAATGACACATTGCACGAGATGCTGCAAAGCGTGGGTTACAAGCGAAGTAAAAATGAGGCCTGTGTATACATCAAGCAACATGGACAACAGTTTAGCTATATCGCAGTGTATGTCGATGACCTCATCATCATTTGCCCTAGTGAGGGTGAAATCAGCGCGATTAAAAGTACAATCGCATCCAAGTTTGAAATGCATGATGGAGGGGAAATTAGTTATTTTCTCGGAATGGAAATATATCGCGATGGCAGCCAAGGTACTGTTCACCTGTCCCAAAAAAGGTACATACAAAATCTTTTGAATATGAATGGCATGCAGCATTGTCGATCAGTTTCTACACCACCTGATCCTGGGTTTCAAGTTGGTTGTAAAAATGATGGATGTGTAAAGGTAAATATAACACATTATCAATCGCTTATCGGTTCTCTTATGTATTTGGCAGTCGTGAGTCGACCAGACATAATTCATGCGATAAGCAAACTGTCTCAGAGAAACACCAACCCTCACGTAGAGCATGAAACTGCAGCCAAGCATGTGCTGCGCTATCTTTCGGGTACAATTGATCTAAATATTGTATATCGCAAGTCTTTTGAAGATGTTAAAGGTTTTGCTGACACAGATTGGGCCAATGACCAGTCAGACAGAAGGTCATATTCTGGTTACGCATTTTATATGGCCGGCAGTGCGTTTTCGTGGGCATCAACCAGGCAACCTGTCGTTGCTTTAAGCAGCACCGAAGCAGAATATATCGCTCTATTGACAGCTGCTAGAGAGGCAGTATATCTTCGCAGGCTTCTTCACGAAGTTGGATGGTCAAATCCAGAGGCAATGATCATTTATTGCGACAACATCAGCGTGCAACACATTGCGCGAAATCCTGTGCATCATAAACGCACTAAGCATATAGATATAAAGTTTCATTTTATTAGAGAAAAAATTGAATGCAATGAAATTGATGTCAAATATGTTTCCACTGAAAATAATGTTGCCGATGTGTTCACAAAATGTTTAAGTAAGCAAAAGCACATTTAATTTATAAAATTACTTGGATTAAATTAATTCTTAAAACTTTAAAAAAAAAATATGTAGCTTAAGCAAAAGTGTTGAAATTATATAAAACTATATAAGCTAAATATTGCTTTAGTCTGGCAACATTATATTTTATTTATATTACTTTCATTCTCTCTTCTGTTTACCATAATTTGTACACATATATTGAAGTTCAGTTCAGTTCTAATTAAATGCTATTATACTCAACACGTGCGTTTTCTTTTCTGCTCTAATAAAATAACAAACAAATATTCTCAGCTTAATACTTTCTAAATAATTGTGATACAGGGTAGCTGAGCAACTTTCAAAATCCAGAAACAAACGCTTGTGGGTTTTTAGGTCATTTAAGTCTAAGCTACAGACATATTTCTTCCATGCCCTATTCCTGTGGGCATCAAGAGTGTTATTATTAGCATTTTCTAAAATAACATAAAGTTTACTTTGAAGTAAATGATTCCACTTCAAAAAATCAGCTTTTTTAAAATTGAATACATAAACTTTTTCTATTGAATTGGAATTCACTATATTTTCCCTGTCGGACTTGTACCATATGCTCAGTGGTGGATGGTAGTCATCAACAGAAGTTAGAGCATGAAGGGCCCTCTTAACAATCACGTTGTTACAGTATGCAGTTAAGACCAAGTCAAGAAGTCTTGCACGACTATTATAAATACAACTTACTTGTTGTAAGTCAGAACATATATTTTCTTGGCGTGTCTTCGAATTAGATGCACAAAAATATGTATCATCGTCTGAGGATTCCCATTTCAAGTCAGGCAGATTAAAATCACCCAACAATAAAATGTCGTCACTAACGTCAAGAATATTTATAACGTATTATATGCAATCCGCAAGGCTTGCATAAATTTCCACACTACTCTTTGTAGGAACATAAGCATTAACTACATATACATTAAAATTACAATGTACAACCTTACTGCATATAAGTTCCAAATTAGAAGAGCAGGGAGTATCGATAACTATCGGAACTAACGAAGGAGTTCCTAACAGCTAATAGACACCACCACCGACAGCAGAAGTATTGCCAGCGTGTCTATCTTTTCTATATACTTCAAAACTATTATCAAACAATTTCAAGTCCGTAATACTTCCATTTAACCACGTTTCAGTCAATGCGATAATATCTTCAGACAAATTTTGAGACGTTAGAAATATGTCTAGCATCTTAGAGCGTAATCCCCCTTACATTTTGATAGTAAGCCTTTTCAGTTTTTTGAGTTTGATAAACAGGTTGAGTCATCCTTCTAGACTTATTCTTAGGCAGAAACTCTGAAACGAATATATTCTCGGTCCATAAATTAGAATTTAAAACATTTGCGAACTCTTCAGCTGGAACTGTGAGAATGAAGGAAGTGTGGGAAGGTTTATTCCCTATTTTTTTTACATAAAAAAGTCGTTTTGACTCAACAAGTTGTTATGTTTGATAAACGTAAATATGTTTTCAACAATTGTGTCAGGCTGAAGACGTGACATAAATAATTTTTTCCTTCTTGACACTGCCCTTAAATTTAAAGCCAAACGACCATCGTATGCGCCGCCAATTCGGCAAATGGGCTGAAGCACAAATTGATATAGATTTTGAATTTCCATGGAAAATTTTATTTTCCGATGAAGCCCATTTTTGGTTGAATGGGGATGTAAATAAACAGAATTGTCGTATTTGGAGTGAGGAGAATCCACAAACTTTTGTCGAAACACCATTACATCCACAGAAAATTACGGTTTGGTGAGCTTTATGAGCTGGCGGAGTCATTGGCCCATATGTCTTCAAAAACGATGATATGTGGTTCCGACAGGACAGAGCCACATGCCACACAGCGGGCGCTACAATTGATTTACTCAAGGAAACTTTTGACGAAAAAATAATTTCACGAAATGGCCCAATTAATTGGCCCCCAAGATCGTGTGATTTGACCCCATTGGATTATTTTCTTTGTTGTTATGTTAAGTCGCTTGTCTACGTCGATAAACCACAAACAATTGAACACCTGGAAATCAACATTAGAAGAGTTTTCGGCGAGATACGGCCGAAAATGCTGCGAAATGTTTGTAAAAATTGATGTTCCAATTGCGCCTTGTACGCGCCAGCCGTGGTGACCACATGGCCAAAATTATATTTAAATATCAATGTCATAAAATTTTCTATCCAATAAAGCCCACTTTATAAACACACCCATTACATTAATGAAGATGATAGTTTAATCCAGAGGCCAGATTCTGAAAATCGCCTAGCTAAAGCTTAATCTCTATCGCTAAAATGCTAAAAAATGCTTCGTTTAGTTCCTTAGTAATTACGCTAAAATGCGATTCTGAGTTTCAAATCGCCTAGCTAAAATTGTTGCTTCTTCTACTCGCCACAGGAAGCGTTGTTTTAGCGATTCTTGTGTCAAAAAAATTTAATTGGTTATGGCTGTGTCCCATTTGGAAACTTTTCACTATTGGTTCTATAGGAAAGAATTGAGTTGAATGATTATATTGAGTTAAAAAGAATTTCTATTTTTTGTAATTAAATTTTTATTTTTTGCTGTGCCAAATGAAACATGAAAATGCTATCCAGAAATTTTGACGTCTTCAGTAGAAGGGCTATGAGAGTTCTAATCCAAAAACGCGTGTATTTCCTTATGGGCCTCCAAATTCACAAAATTGTGCCCGACTGTGCAGTCGGCGTAGCGGTTGATCGGTCAAGTTGGCCGATAGTAGGGTGGCTGAAGCGTGTTGTTGTTATAAAATGGAGATAAGCATGCAAGATGGGCGGATGGACGTACGGACGGATAGTTGGTAGGTGATAAGCCCAAGCTTCATAGCAAGCATAATGTTTATGTATTTAAGTCGCTACAAAATTTTCAAGTTTAAGGTGATAAACCTTCAGCTTCATAGTAAGCGTAATAAGCGTGCCAAAAACCACAAGTTTAAGATAAGGAAAGAGTGAAGAAGTAAAATATTTTTTATTTTTTCCCATGCTTGTTTAATATACTATGTTTATGAATTTAAGTCGCTACAAATTTCATGTTAAAGATGATAAGCCCAAGCTTCATAGCAAACATTATAAACAAGACAAAAACTACATGTTCATGATAAGGGGGCAGTGTAGTTGTTAAGCATTTTAATCAATTTAATATGAGTTGGTTGACTAATGTAAAGACAAAGTATGAAAGCAGCAACGTCGGCTGCGGCGGCGGCTTGGGTTAATGATAAATTAAGATAGAGATTGAAAGCGTCATCGTAACCATGACGATACTCAACTATGCTGATATAAATAAAAAAAAAACGAGTTGATTTATATATTAATCATTATTGTTCTTTTATTGATTTGTTATATATAAAGTTTGATAATTACATGTATAAAAAGTAATAATTACATGCATAAAAAGTAATTGATTTAACCATTCAAACTCGAGTATAATTTTGCTCTATCTTCTTCTTCTGTTTCTGCACCTTTTTACTAATTTACCAATCTTATTTTTAGCGTCTTTTTGCTCCTTTGCCCATTTTGCTAACTTTTGGTCATCTTTCTTCTTCTTACACTTCTCCTCTAAGTGCGAGTTGCTGTCGCAATAGTAGCAATAAATTAATTTATGATAGCCTCTCAATCTATTCATTTTATTTTATTTTGTTGATGGCTTTATTCAAAATACCTCCTACAATAAAGTTCAGATGATGACTGGTTACCTTTTTATAATTCACACACATTTAAATAATTATTCTGATTTCGCTGGTTAGAGGTGAGTACTCAATTAAACGATCGTGGATTAAAGAATAATTAGCGGAGCAATAGCCTTGAATCCAACGACATCTAGCAATGGTTTAGGTTCTCGCATATAATAAATTTGTTGAAATTTCACATACATATCATATAGAACAGCATACTGCCCCATTTCAAAGTGACTATTCAAATCATCATAGGGATATGAATCAGAGTTTAGATATACTTTTAAATTAGCGATATTGCAATGATCGAATGTATTTCCTTCCTCTCTACCTTTTTCCTTCTGTAAACCGATGATAAGAAATCTAGGTTTTTAATTTTGTGGAGCTAGTTTTACATTCCATAAAACCTTTGTACTTTTTGGAAGCATTGGATTTAAATGACAGTCCCAACTTCGAAATGGCATTAAAATGGGGTTTTTGTTGTTTATTATCTTGTACATTTCCAATTTTGCAAAGTCAGATAATTGTATGTGAGGCATTTTCCATATTATATCCAATATTGTAAATTTTAATTGATCTGCGGCATTAGTAGGATGAAATGATTTCTCATTTGATGATCAACGTTGAAGGATAAGCTCATGCTTCGAGTTTAATATTATTTTAGTATAATCTTCGGCAAAACCCATCAACATATTCAGAGGTATACAGCAACTGAAATGGGTTCTTTCCAATGCAAAAGTCTCTTCCAAGCACCAACCGGCGTTTTTTAATGCATTGCTTTCAGCTGTATTCAAGGATGTAAAATTTTTCATGGTGGATGAAATTCCAAGATTGCGAGTACAATCAACTTCAAAACCATTAATTTCATATCGAATTTCGTCAAACAAATATGAAACAAATTTATTTTTAAATTTCACACCTGTTGTTGCTACATCTTTTCCTCCTTCATGTTTTACTATAAAGCCATGAACGTAAATCATACTCTCACTTGGTAAGACAAAGAGTTCCTGATTTTGAATTGGTATACGAATCTCATCATTATTATTAAAAGATTTCAAATATGGTGAGTACCTATGGTTTTCTTTTTTATAATGCTCTTATCATATATTGGCTTTAGAAGGACATTTAATATCTCATTCATGCTTGTAGATTAAGTCTCAAGGATTTTAAATATTCTATATTAACTGCAGTCAACAGCTTCTTTTTTGTATGTCCCGGGTTGAGTGTTGATGAAGGAGTAACTGGAAATTATTTTTGAATTACATTTTTATTGTTCTTAGTGTAAATAATCATTTTTGTTCTGGCTTAAAGTGAAGTCTTACGGAAATTTTTTCTCTTCGAAAATTTATAAGGTCTCCGTCTTGATTTAAGACTCTTATCGTTATGTAGTTTATTTGTTGACAGTTGATGGGTAAGTAAATGACATTTCGAGGTTTTTCATTTATTTTATAGTCTGGTGAGACATCTAGTCTGGTGAGACATCTAGAGGAAATTCATGAATTGTATGAACTGATGTGTTATTAATATATGATCCCGTTGTCAAGTTACATTTAATTCGTATTGTGTTTATATTTGTAATATTTAAAGGTAAATCAGACTCAAAATTTTTCGTAGTCTTATCCGATTGACCTATATGCATATATTCTGTTTTTTCAATTTCTTGTAATGGCTCTAAAGATATCACTTTGATAAACTCCTCATACGGTAACTCATTAACTATCAATTTTCTTTAACTGAACCCTAACAGCTGTCCTATACTGTTTGGTTTTGAAAAATCTATATCCATGGAGGATACATTTTCAGTTTTAAGAGTGTTGTTGTTTGATTCACTTTCCAGAAAAATTGATCCATCAATGTCTCTTACCGCTGTTTCCAAGAAAAACCCAATATCCTCAAACTCATACGAACCAACTGGAATTGTAATAGTATGTGGTCCGATATGAAATAAATTGTTGTAGACATATACATTGGGTATAGAATTGAATGTTACAAAGTCTACAAGTCCGCAAACATATTTTGTAGCCAATTCAATTGGTGGAAAATATTTTCCAATAAGAGTTGACGTGGTTCCGCTTAAAGAGATTGTTATGGACATGACGAGTTTTCGTAATGAACTGATGATTGATATCCCTTTAATATAATTTAAGTACCTAATAACAACGCAAATTGTTTTATAATTTTAGTTCTTTATTTATAAACTTCTTCAAGAGTAATAAATTTTTTCAGCACAGATAAAATGTTTCTTAAGATGGCTACAAGCATTTATTGCTTGGCCATTTTTATTAAGTCTCAAGGATTTTAAATATTCTATATTAACTGCAGTCAACAGCTTCTTTTTTGTATAACTTCTTCAGGAGTAATACATTTTTTTCAGCGCAGATAAAATGTTTATTATGATAGCTACAAACATTTCTTGCTTGACTTTTTTGATACAGAGTTTTTAAATTTGGACAGTTTAGATCATCTAGGTTATGATAAATAATTTCATCTTAAAACAAATTTTTAATCCACTTAATTTTTTCTAAACCTTAATTTTTTCTGATAAAATTTTAGTATATTTCTATTTCCAAATCGTGTTTGTAATCTTGAATGCTGATTAATGTCATATCTGAACGGAAAGTAGTGTCATCCTCAGTAACCACCTCAATTTCACCGTTACTTAAAAATCTCTCTTATTCAACTTGACGATATTCAAAACACGAAATATTTAATCGAAGTTTCAAGTAATTGCTATCATATGTACAGCAAATTCTCAATTTTATATTATCTTTGTATTGTAGTTGAAAATGCCTGTAAAATGATTGTGAACTTTCAATAATTCCTGCAATATTTTGCTCCTTTTTAAATAAGTCTTGCCTAAATGCTTCAATTAGGTAATTTTACAGCAAACTTTTACAGCAAAAAATTAAGATAGCAATGCAAAAATTGTGAATTAAAAACAAAGAAAAAAGGAAAAATTTATTGCCAAAGAAAATATAAAGAAAAATTAAAAAATTTTTAATTGCTAATAGCAATGCAAAAATTGTGAATTGTTATAAAAAAGCAAATCAAAATTTTTAAAAAAATAATACAAAAATTGTGAATTGTCAAAAAATTAAGATAGCAATGCAAAAGATGGGAATTGTCAAAAACAAGGAAAAAAGTAACAATCTATTGCAAAAGAATATATAAAGAAAAATTCTAAAATTGAGAATTGCTGAGAGCAATGCAAAAATTGTGAATTGTTAAAAACAAAACAAATCAAAATTTATAGGAAAAAAAATTTATACAATAATTGTAAATTGCACAAAAAAAAAAGAGAGTCAAAGATTATTAATTAAAACTTAGAAAAAGGAAATTTAAACTTTTAAATTGAAAACTGGAAATCGTGGGTATCTCTTTTTTATTTTTCTTGTCTAAAAACCAATTTAGAAATGAAAGAAGTCCACACCTCATTAGAAGGACTCACTGCAGCTGTAAATGCTGCTCTAGCGAAGATCAAGGCCATAGAGACTCGCTTGAGGGTACTCGAAACCCCCTTGAACCTTCTCAAATATCGGGTAGTTTGGTAAAAAATAAGGTGTTCCCATTGTGCAGACCAATAAATGAGAATGACCTAAAGGAAATAAGCAAACTACCCGACTTCGTTAAAGAATTGCAGGTTTTCGACGGTAATCCCGTCCAATATATATCCCGGGTGCACAACGTAGAGTGCATCCTCAAAGATTACGAAATAGTGATTTCCATTTATCCCATTTATCGAGCCATTTTGCAGAGCGTGCGTCAAAAGTTGCGTGGCACTGCTGACGCAGCTTTAATTTCATATAACATATTTGATGATGAGTGGGAGTCCATAAAAAGGTGGTTTTCCCTTCATTACGTAGATAAGCGTGATATACAAACCTTAGACCACCAACTTATGCAATTGCTACAAAATAATTCTTGTATTGACGAGTTTTACGCAAATGTTAATCATCAGTTTTCTGTAATAATAAATAAAATGAAAACTGAGGATTATTCAGAAGAAACGTTCAGCGTTCTGATCGAAAGCTACCGAAGCAGAGCTCTGGATTGCTTTGTTCGGGGTTTGAATGGGGACCTGCCAAAAATATTGGCTATTCAAAAGTCGCAAACGTTGTCAGAGGCATATTCGGACTGCCTAGAAATTCAGAACTTGAATTATAGGAATAATGCGATTACATAGGCCAAATGTAACCAATACGGTTACAGCTCCCGTCAATCAGTTATTTGCAAGGGAGCATAAACCCATCATAAAACCTTATTTGCCTACACGCCGTCCTAGTCCACTAGGACAATGGAACTTTAAGCAGCAACTATAACCTAATACCATTTTTGGATCTGCAGAGTCAAGACCAGACCAACCACCAAGTACTGGACCAAAACCACAAGAGCGTATGGATGTGGACCGAAGTATACAAACCAGAAGAGTCAGCTACATTAACCATCCTGGTTAATGTAGCTGAACCCTTAATGGAGCAGCAATAATTCCAAGCAACAGCGAATGCATTACCTGTCCCAACCTGAGGAGGCAACCGATGATCAAGAACCATCGCAAGAGTACGGTGACTACCAAAATCACGTAAAAGAAGATATACGGGACCAAGTAAATTTTATGACGGGTGCCTCTCTAGTGTACCATTAGAGTACGCATCAGATAATGGGTCAATTCTCAACTTCCTTATTGATACCGGAGCCAATAAAAACTTTTTGGCTCCTTTTTTAGCAAGCCATTGGAACATCATTTTTCGTATATTCCGCAGCCGGAAACTTGAGAATAAACGAAAAAAATCTGGTAGGTTCTTTAAAAATGTTGGTGAAGATTCTATAATAACATTCTATGTTCTACCGGGATTACATACATTTCATGGTATCCCTGAATTAGAGGCAATAATAGACAGAAAATTTGACGCTTTAAGATTTAGAGGCAAGATTAGAATTCCTTTGAAAAATAAAATATCCAAGGAAGTTAACCATTTTCCCATACTCGACGATTGTCTTGACAAACCTTCTTTAAAAACTACATGATATTTTGAACAAACACGAAGAGTCTTCCAACCAATTGACATTGATAAAACAATAAAACTTCAGCTTTAGCAGAAATTAGGACAAGCACTGACGACCCAATCTACACCAAATGTTACCCATACCCAGGATGTATGCGCGAGGAAGTATAAAAACAAATAGATGAATTACTAAAGTCAGGTATAATTCGTCTTTCTAGGAGCACTTATCATTCACCTATTTGGATTGTCCTGAAATACCAAGGCCTACAATTGAGAAACAATACAGGCTAGTTATAGACTTCAAACGGGTAAATAACGTCACAATTGCAGACACGTACCCTATACCGGATATAAACACCACTCCTGCTAATCTTGAAAGAGCTAACTACTATACAACCCTGGATTTAACGTCAGGCTTCCAACATATAGCAATAAAACCTTCTGATATTGCCAAAACCGCATTTTTGACAAGGAATGGGAAATACGAATTTCTCAGACTACCCTTCGGACTAAAAAAGGCTCCAGCAATATTCCAACGCATGATCGATGACGTACTTAGGGAAAACATTGGGAAAATTCGCTACATCTACATAGATGACATAATTGTTTTTGGCAAAACCAAAGAAGATCATTTAAAAAATATCGAAACTGTGTTCGCACTGCAAAGGGAAACAAACCTCAAGGTTAACTTGGAAAAACCCACTTCCTTAAAACTGAAGTTGAGTTTCTTGGTTATCTTATAACATCCCACGGCATCAAAGCTGATCCTAAGAAAATTATTGCTATCCAACAAGTTTTTACCACCAAAAAAACCTGAAAGAACTGAAGGTCCTTGCGTTCCCCGAATTTGACAACCGTTTTAATTTCTCCACAGACGCCTCAAACTATGCTCTTGGTGCTGTTTTATCTCAGGGCGAACCGGAGAGTGATAGACCAATTGCTTACATTTCCAGATCCCGTAGTAAGACGGAAGAGAATACGCAACTAATGAAAAGGAAATGTTGGCGATGGTGTGGGTACTTGACAACTAAAGGTGTAATATTTATGGTACCAAAAAAGTTCGAATTTATACTGATCACCAGCCTCTTACTTAAGCTTTGAGCAACAGGAATTATAACGCGAAGTTGAAACGTTGGAAGGCACGGATTGAGGAATACAACGACGAACTGATTTACAAACCAAATAAATCAAACAACGTGGCTGATGCTCTGTCTAGACTAAGAACTCAAATAAATCACTTGCCAGCATCACATGTACCTGATGCCCAAGAATTAAGAGTGTCGCAACTAGCTGCCGATGATGAAACCGATACAGCTAGTGAAGGTCGAATCCAGCTGACAATGAGTGAAGGCATGACAGCGCATAGTGCTGAACAAGACAGCTCCGACCTGATACCTCATGTGGAAGTTCCACTCAATGTATTCCGGAATCAGTTGATATTCGAGGAAGATAAGGAACTTTATTGTCAAAAGCAACCTCATCCGTGTTTTCGACGCCATTATACCTCTGTGGAACGAATCAAACGCTCTTACCTGACAAGATACCTAAAGGAATTTTCGAACCGGAATATTATCAATGGCGTAAAGATCCCAGAGGAACGCATGCAATTGATACAAGACCTGTATTTCGAACACTTTTCTAATTACAAAATTCGTCTTAAGCAAAAAGTGGTGGAAGATGTATCCAATGTGGAAAATATTCTTCGAATAATAGAAACTGAGCATAGGAGTCATAGGAACCCTAGATAAAATAAAGAGAAAATTTTTTAATGACACTATTTCACACAAATAACCAGCAGAATTCAAGAATATACCGATTCCTGTGAAGTCTGTAAGCTTAATAAATACGATTGGCAACCTTTTAGACCACAACTTCAACCAACTCCTGACCCTACATAAGCTTGCGAAATATAACACATAGATATTTTGAAACTTCAAGTTATGAAGTTCTTTTCATGTATAGACAAATTTTCTAAATTTGTTAAGCTTTTCTTCAATTGAAAAAATCTGCAACGCAGTTAAAAACAAAACCTATACAGTTACTGCACTTTTTTCAATACAGAAACTTATTGTTACTGATAATGAAAGTAACAGGTCTTTCAACCTCACTAACAATAAACTACGTCCGGTCCTTGGAAGTTGAATTTTATCGAACTCAAATACAAAAAAGCGAGGTTAATGGAGAAATTGAAAGGGTTCATTTCACTCTTATTGAGATTTATAGATGTTTGAGGAGGGAGAACAGCAGGGTGAGCACCAGAGAGCTAATGAATTAGGCTGTAGACAGATATAATAGCTCCATACACTAGGTCATAAAGAAAAAACCAAGTGACATATTTTTTAATAGAAGTGAACGAATTAACTATCAAAGGGTCTCAGATTTCCAGCAAAAGCTCAATGAGAACCTTAGAGGGCTCATTGAAGAGAATCAAAGAAAAAGAAATTAAAGACTTCATTTAATTCTTCATTGAAACAGAGAAATTATCTTAAAAGTTTATTTAACATAAAATTCTCAATTTTATGGTATCTATCGAAAAATGGTGGGTTTTTGTTAAATTTCCAAGATGTCAGGGTTCGACTCCCCCGATTATAATTTTAATATTAAGTGTTATATAACAAAAAAAAAAAAACACAAAAAAAGAAGAGAAGAAAAAATCAAGGATAAAAAAGTCAAATATAATTAAGCTTCAAAGAAAATTAGTTTTTTTTTATATAAAAACAAAATTTTAAATTTCAGAGGGGAAGGGACTAATTCAAATTATACCTAATGTAATAATATTTTTATAAAATTTTATGATATAAAATATAAAATAATTTTAACTAATATTCTTATATTTAAACCTTTTTGCTCTATAAGATGCTATTTTAGCATAATTAAAACAAGACAGTTTGTTCGGGTAGCGAACGATTGTGGATAAATTGGCGGAAAAAGAGAACAAATGGGTTAGAGTGGGTTGAATTCAATTTTATTATTCTATACCTTTTGGTAAAACAATTGTGGTGTTATAATATTGTTGATTGATTCTTTTGAGTGTTGATGGGTGTTTGTAGTTATTTGTTGTAGATCCGTTGATAGAAGTCTTCCTTGTTGAGTTTGTCGTGGTGATGTCCTTGTCTTCTGGATGGGTGGGTTGTTGCAAAGATGATTTTCGCTTTCAGTAGTAGAACGAATAAAAAATATAAGACGCTTGCGCAACCTTGCTGTTGCCGAACGACAACTGTCAGCGCTCGTGCGACTTGTAGCGAGTAGATCGAGCGGACGTGTTTAATATACACGGTGTTTACGTGTTTCACGTAAACACAGTTATTAACACCATTTTTACAGAATCTTTATATTAAGTGCAGCTTTATATTAACGCATTGCATCTGTACGAGTATATGTCACCACTTGTGTCACTGAGGAAAGGAAATAGTTGGATCTTAAATGGACATTTCAACTTTGTTCACCTTATAGATCTAAAATAACTTGAAAACCTATCTAGCGAAGTTCGAAATGCTATTTTACATGCAATAACAATAAAATTCAGCTACTACAGCTTTTTCGCACTTTCTTCACAATAGATTATCTTAAGAACCAACTTAATTTCATTGAAATATCTCAACGATATACATAGATAAAAGTGGTCGAAAACAATCTTAAGTGAGAAAAATTTACCCACCATAATATGGGTTGGGCTCAGAGACAACACAAGATATAACAACTAACCATACGTTTACATAGATCTAATCATACATTAGTTTTCAATCTACTTTTGAGTTGACCTTTTGATAAGTTAACATCAAAAAAGCTACAGTTGTTAACAAAGGTACTCATGCGATTTAAAAGAGCAGTAGTCATATAATTTGTTCTGCTAAAAGGAAAGTTAATTGTTGACGTTTCTACTGCTTCTACGGTTAGTGTTAAAACTTATAAGATCTAGGAGTTCTGGTGAATCGAAAACACCAGTTATGAGTTGGTGTAAGTAGAAGATATCAGCAGACTTCCTTCTCTCAGTTAAAGATTGCATTTTTAATAGTTTTAAACGATCCTCATAAGGAGGAAGATTTAAAGTGCCAGTTCCACTTAAGCCCCTTAGAGCAAACCGAACAAAGCGTTTTTAATTCTTTCTATTCGTTCAACACATACATTGTAACTTGGCGACCAAACTTGACTTACATACTCCATGGGAGGACGGACAATTGAATAATACAGTGTTGTAAATACAATCGACCTGGTTACCTGAAATAACTGTATGCTGTAAGAATGCTGTAAAATCGAGGAGATTAGACACAGTGGATCTGGTAACAAATCCATGCTGACGAGCTATGAACCTCCCACAATGAATCTTCACGCGATCATGCACGAGCCGCTCAAAAAGTTTGGAATCGATGAGAGTTTACACTCAAAATATTTATTAGTAAAATTTCTACGAATGATATTAGTAATCAAAATATTCGTACGTTCTACAAATATGCGTACAATATACAAAGTATTTTTATTGTGATATCTTTACGAACTCATTCGTAAAATCTTTCTAATGCCTGATGTACTATCTACGAATATATTTGTTTTATATACTAATGATATTCGTGATGATAGTGCATTGTACGAATGATTTTGTACATATAAATAATAATATTCGTAAATTTGTCGTACGAATAACTTCGTAATTTCTTTCATTACATTCGTAGTATTTACTAATGCTTTTGTACTATTTACGAATGAAAAATAATATTAGTAGAAAAAATTCATTCCTAGGCTGACCGTACGAATTATTAGTAGAATGTACGAATTATTAGTAGAGTTTAAAAAATTGAAAACTGAAATCGTTCAGCCTTGTTTGTAGAACATCTACAGAACATAAGGAACTGTGTGATTATCAAGTGACTGTAGCCTGCTGGTAGAGTGCGTGGCCCGTAAACTAAAGAGCCGAGGTTCAAGCCCCAGCTCAGACAAAAGTTTTTTTTTGCTGGTTTTTACGAATAAAATATTAGTTATATGTACTAATATGCGTCGATTCTACGAATCCTATTGCAGTTATTATTAATATTTACACACAAATATTTTTGAGTGTAGCGATAGGTCTATAGTTGTTTACATCAGGCCATAAATTATGACAGGATCGTCAGTAAATCCATCACAAGTTTCAAATCATAAAGGGAATCCATCAGATTTTTTTTTTGGTGTTTACGAAACCCCAGAATTTCTTTGGAGCAGACAATATTGTTGAAATTATATAAAACTATATAAGCTAAATATTGTTTTAGTCTGGCAACATTATATTTTATTTGTATTACTTTCATTCTCTCTTCTGTTTACCATAATTTGTACACATATATTGAAGTTCAGTTCAGTTCTAGTTAAATGCTATTATACTCAACACGTGCGTTTGCTTTTCTGCTCAAATAAAATAACCAACAATAGGTTATGGACCCAGTGTCACGCGATTAAAAATTGTAATTGGTGTTTATTTAATATAAATAAAATGAGTTTTAATTTACAAATTGATAAACTTTGCGAAAATAACTATGATGTGTGGTGCGTATCAATAAGAAGCATTTTGATCACATCCGACTTGTGTAGTGTGTGGCAAATATGAAAAGCCAGCTGAAACGGCAGAGCTAAACAAATGGGAAGCTGCTGACCAAAAGGCGCTAGCATGTATTATTTTGCATGTTAAACCGACGCAATTGATGCACATAAAGTCGTGCACAACCGCTGCAGAAGCATGGCAAAAACTACGATCTATTCACTTGTCAGACGGACCAGTACGCAATGTGCAACTTTATCAGCAGTTGTTGAGGTTGAATATGCAGCAAGGCGAAAATGTCGCTAAACATGTTTATTATTTTTGCGAGCTAATAGAAAAATTAGCAGAACTCGACATAGTTATTCAAGATGAGCTGAAAGTCATAATGTTGTTATCCAGTTTGCCATCTTCTTGGGAAAGTTTTATTGTTGCAGTAGAAACGCGTGATACACTACCTTCATTTAACCTTGTTAAAGCGAAAGTTCTCGAAGAAGGCACTCGCAAAGATCAAATTGCAGAGCGCGAGAATATAGTGCAAGCCGTGTATACACACACAAACGCGTATAAACAAAATTAAAATAAAGGTTGCAAAAGTCGTGACGAGTGCAGCGACGCCAGCGTAAATAACTCAAAAAATCCACAAAAAAGACAGCATTTAATGGGAAATGCTTTAAGTGTGAGAAGCGTGGGCATCGCGCAAGCGAATGTCGCGAAACAAGAAGCATAAAAAAATTTTTTAGAGAGAACAAAAAGGAGGATCAGATTAATAACTGTCTTCTGCATAGCAGCATAGTTAGGCAGCGTAAGCATACATGGTGCGTTGACAGCGGCGTGACTTCACATATGTGTTGTGATAAGAACATGTTTTATTCGTTTGTCGAAAAAGAAACAAAAATAATGTTAGCGGCTGATAAGTTCGTTCAATCACCCAGTATAGGAACAGTTATATTTAATAACATAGAAATGAGAAATGTTTTGTATGTGCCAGATGTGCATATGAATTTTGTCTCAGTCAGCAAAGCGGCTGAAAACAGTAATTTTACAACATTTAATAACGAAGAAGCGCTAATTAAAAATAAGAACGGTAAAGTGTTGTTACGCGCAGTCAAAGAAGACGATTTATACTTATGTGACACTAAATTAGAAAAAAGTGCGGTTAATATGGCAAATGATTTTTCGTCTGCTACAAAGTGGCATGATCGTCTTGGACATTTGAACTTTCAGAAGAAGTACTAGAATTAATCCACTCTGATGTCTGTGGACCCATGAATGTGAAATCTTTAGCAGGCAATCGTTATTTCGTCGCATTCATCGACGATTATTCACGTAAAATACACGTTTATTTCATGCGCGCTAAAAATGAAGTGCTTCAAAAATTTAAATTGTTCAAAAACTATGTGGAATGTCAGACGGGTAAGAAAATTAAGAATCTAAGAAGCGACAACGGAACTGAGTACGTCAATACCAATTTTGCAGAGTATTTAGCCGAGTGTGGTATAAGAAGACAGCTGACCGTTCCGTATACACCTCAGCAAAACGGCATCGCTGAGCGCGCGAATCATACTATTGTAGAAATGGCAAAAAGTTTGTGAATTCACGCAGGCTTGGAAGAATTTTTGTGGGCTGAGGCCGTAAGCACAGCTTGTTATTTGCGCAACAGGTGTCCAACCAAAGCGTTAAAAGGTTGCACCCCATTCGAGCTTTGGAAAAACGAAAGCCATCAGTAAAGCATCTGCGAGTGTTTGGCTCACGCGTATTTGCGCTTCATAAAACAAGGAAAGGCAAGTTTCAGCAAAAGGCAGAAGAATATTGTTTTGTTGGCTATTCGTTTGCAGCAAAAGCTTATCGTCTATATGACAGGAAGAAGCGAACCATTATTGAACGCCGCGACGTCAGATTTTTAGAAGGCGATTTTTCTTCAAAATGTTCTGAAAAGCCAGACATAAACAATAATTACGAGACAAACACCATTCGATTTGAGTATAATACAAAAGATACTTCTGAAAACGCTTCAGCTGGGGCACAGGGCTATGATGAAGATGATGAAAATGACAACGCTAATGAAGATGAAGAATTTGTCAGCGCTAGTGAACCGGAAGAAGACACTGATAATGCTGATGAATTACATCAAAATGGTATCGCCGTAACATCTGATGCAGATAATGACAATGCATGAACTTCCAACGCAGAAACGTGTACGCTGCAGAAAGACGAAGCTAGACGACGACGTGGTAGACCCATGATAATACGAGATGGTAAGCCTGGCAGACCAAAGAAACAATTTCAGGTGCTTAACAATTTGATAGTGGACGATGTTGAAACTCCGGAAACAGTTGATGAAGCATTGGCGGGCCAACATAGTCATGAGTGGCATAAATCGATGAAAACGGAATACGATGCATTAATCGCTAATGAAACGTGTTCATTAGTTGATCTCCCACCAGGGCAGAAGGCTAAAGGTGCAAAATGGGTTTTTCGCATCAAAAGAACCAAAGAATGTGAGATCGAGCGGTTCAAATCACGACTAGTTGCTAAAGGTTGTGGACAACAATTTGGCGTCAACTATTGGGAAACGTATTCACCAGTTATACGTTACGAGACGATTCGTATGCTGTTCGCAATAGCTGCAGAAAAACAGCTGTACATGCATCAAGTTGATATATCGAACGCATATCTAAACAGCAAGCTTCAAGAAGACGTTTTTATGAAGCAACCGCAAAAATTTGTTGATGAGCACCATCCTGAAAAAGTGTTAAAATTACGAAAGGCGATCTATGGGCTTAAACAGTCTGGGCGTGCCTGGAATGACACATTGCACGAGATGCTGCAAAGCGTGGGTTACAAGCGAAGTAAAAATGAGGCCTGTGTATACATCAAGCAACATGGACAACAGTTTAGCTATATCGCAGTGTATGTCGATGACCTCATCATCATTTGCCCTAGTGAGGGTGAAATCAGCGCGATTAAAAGTACAATCGCATCCAAGTTTGAAATGCATGATGGAGGGGAAATTAGTTATTTTCTCGGAATGGAAATATATCGCGATGGCAGCCAAGGTACTGTTCACCTGTCCCAAAAAAGGTACATACAAAATCTTTTGAATATGAATGGCATGCAGCATTGTCGATCAGTTTCTACACCACCTGATCCTGGGTTTCAAGTTGGTTGTAAAAATGATGGATGTGTAAAGGTAAATATAACACATTATCAATCGCTTATCGGTTCTCTTATGTATTTGGCAGTCGTGAGTCGACCAGACATAATTCATGCGATAAGCAAACTGTCTCAGAGAAACACCAACCCTCACGTAGAGCATGAAACTGCAGCCAAGCATGTGCTGCGCTATCTTTCGGGTACAATTGATCTAAATATTGTATATCGCAAGTCTTTTGAAGATGTTAAAGGTTTTGCTGACACAGATTGGGCCAATGACCAGTCAGACAGAAGGTCATATTCTGGTTACGCATTTTATATGGCCGGCAGTGCGTTTTCGTGGGCATCAACCAGGCAACCTGTCGTTGCTTTAAGCAGCACCGAAGCAGAATATATCGCTCTATTGACAGCTGCTAGAGAGGCAGTATATCTTCGCAGGCTTCTTCACGAAGTTGGATGGTCAAATCCAGAGGCAATGATCATTTATTGCGACAACATCAGCGTGCAACACATTGCGCGAAATCCTGTGCATCATAAACGCACTAAGCATATAGATATAAAGTTTCATTTTATTAGAGAAAAAATTGAATGCAATGAAATTGATGTCAAATATGTTTCCACTGAAAATAATGTTGCCGATGTGTTCACAAAATGTTTAAGTAAGCAAAAGCACATTTAATTTATAAAATTACTTGGATTAAATTAATTCTTAAAACTTTAAAAAAAAATATGTAGCTTAAGCAAAAGTGTTGAAATTATATAAAACTATATAAGCTAAATATTGCTTTAGTCTGGCAACATTATATTTTATTTATATTACTTTCATTCTCTCTTCTGTTTACCATAATTTGTACACATATATTGAAGTTCAGTTCAGTTCTAATTAAATGCTATTATACTCAACACGTGCGTTTTCTTTTCTGCTCTAATAAAATAACAAACAAATATTCTCAGCTTAATACTTTCTAAATAATTGTGATACAGGGTAGCTGAGCAACTTTCAAAATCCAGAAACAAACGCTTGTGGGTTTTTAGGTCATTTAAGTCTAAGCTACAGACATATTTCTTCCATGCCCTATTCCTGTGGGCATCAAGAGTGTTATTATTAGCATTTTCTAAAATAACATAAAGTTTACTTTGAAGTAAATGATTCCACTTCAAAAAATCAGCTTTTTTAAAATTGAATACATAAACTTTTTCTATTGAATTGGAATTCACTATATTTTCCCTGTCGGACTTGTACCATATGCTCAGTGGTGGATGGTAGTCATCAACAGAAGTTAGAGCATGAAGGGCCCTCTTAACAATCACGTTGTTACAGTATGCAGTTAAGACCAAGTCAAGAAGTCTTGCACGACTATTATAAATACAACTTACTTGTTGTAAGTCAGAACATATATTTTCTTGGCGTGTCTTCGAATTAGATGCACAAAAATATGTATCATCGTCTGAAGATTCCCATTTCAAGTCAGGCAGATTAAAATCACCCAACAATAAAATGTCGTCACTAACGTCAAGAATATTTATAACGTATTATATGCAATCCGCAAGGCTTGCATAAATTTCCACACTACTCTTTGTAGGAACATAAGCATTAACTACATATACATTAAAATTACAATGTACAACCTTACTGCATATAAGTTCCAAATTAGAAGAGCAGGGAGTATCGATAACTATCGGAACTAACGAAGGAGTTCCTAACAGCTAATAGACACCACCACCGACAGCAGAAGTATTGCCAGCGTGTCTATCTTTTCTATATACTTCTAAACTATTATCAAACAATTTCAAGTCCGTAATACTTCCATTTAACCACGTTTCAGTCAATGCGATAATATCTTCAGACAAATTTTGAGACGTTAGAAATATGTCTAGCATCTTAGAGCGTAATCCCCCTTACATTTTGATAGTAAGCCTTTTCAGTTTTTTGAGTTTGATAAACAGGTTGAGTCATCCTTCTAGACTTATTCTTAGGCAGAAACTCTGAAACGAATATATTCTCGGTCCATAAATTAGAATTTAAAACATTTGCGAACTCTTCAGCTGGAACTGTGAGAATGAAGGAAGTGTGGGAAGGTTTATTCCCTATTTTTTTTACATAAAAAAGTCGTTTTGACTCAACAAGTTGTTATGTTTGATAAACGTAAATATGTTTTCAACAATTGTGTCAGGCTGAAGACGTGACATAAATAATTTTTTCCTTCTTGACACTGCCCTTAAATTTAAAGCCAAACGACCATCGTATGCGCCGCCAATTCGGCAAATGGGCTGAAGCACAAATTGATATAGATTTTGAATTTCCATGGAAAATTTTATTTTCCGATGAAGCCCATTTTTGGTTGAATGGGGATGTAAATAAACAGAATTGTCGTATTTGGAGTGAGGAGAATCCACAAACTTTTGTCGAAACACCATTACATCCACAGAAAATTACGGTTTGGTGAGCTTTATGAGCTGGCGGAGTCATTGGCCCATATGTCTTCAAAAACGATGATATGTGGTTCCGACAGGACAGAGCCACATGCCACACAGCGGGCGCTACAATTGATTTACTCAAGGAAACTTTTGACGAAAAAATAATTTCACGAAATGGCCCAATTAATTGGCCCCCAAGATCGTGTGATTTGACCCCATTGGATTATTTTCTTTGTTGTTATGTTAAGTCGCTTGTCTACGTCGATAAACCACAAACAATTGAACACCTGGAAATCAACATTAGAAGAGTTTTCGGCGAGATACGGCCGAAAATGCTGCGAAAAGTTTGTAAAAATTGATGTTCCAATTGCGCCTTGTACGCGCCAGCCGTGGTGACCACATGGCCAAAATTATATTTAAATATCAATGTCATAAAATTTTCTATCCAATAAAGCCCACTTTATAAACACACCCATTACATTAATGAAGATGATAGTTTAATCCAGAGGCCAGATTCTGAAAATCGCCTAGCTAAAGCTTAATCTCTATCGCTAAAATGCTAAAAAATGCTTCGTTTAGTTCCTTAGTAATTACGCTAAAATGCGATTCTGAGTTTCAAATCGCCTAGCTAAAATTGTTGCTTCTTCTACTCGCCACAGGAAGCGTTGTTTTAGCGATTCTTGTGTCAAAAAAATTTAATTGGTTATGGCTGTGTCCCATTTGGAAACTTTTCACTATTGGTTCTATAGGAAAGAATTGAGTTGAATGATTATATTGAGTTAAAAAGAATTTCTATTTTTTGTAATTAAATTTTTATTTTTTGCTGTGCCAAATGAAACATGAAAATGCTATCCAGAAATTTTGACGTCTTCAGTAGAAGGGCTATGAGAGTTCTAATCCAAAAACGCGTGTATTTCCTTATGGGCCTCCAAATTCACAAAATTGTGCCCGACTGTGCAGTCGGCGTAGCGGTTGATCGGTCAAGTTGGCCGATAGTAGGGTGGCTGAAGCGTGTTGTTGTTATAAAATGGAGATAAGCATGCAAGATGGGCGGATGGACGTACGGACGGATAGTTGGTAGGTGATAAGCCCAAGCTTCATAGCAAGCATAATGTTTATGTATTTAAGTCGCTACAAAATTTTCAAGTTTAAGGTGATAAACCTTCAGCTTCATAGTAAGCGTAATAAGCGTGCCAAAAACCACAAGTTTAAGATAAGGAAAGAGTGAAGAAGTAAAATATTTTTTATTTTTTTCCCATGCTTGTTTAATATACTATGTTTATGAATTTAAGTCGCTACAAATTTCATGTTAAAGATGATAAGCCCAAGCTTCATAGCAAACATTATAAACAAGACAAAAACTACATGTTCATGATAAGGGGGCAGTGTAGTTGTTAAGCATTTTAATCAATTTAATATGAGTTGGTTGACTAATGTAAAGACAAAGTATGAAAGCAGCAACGTCGGCTGCGGCGGCGGCTTGGGTTAATGATAAATTAAGATAGAGATTGAAAGCGTCATCGTAACCATGACGATACTCAACTATGCTGATATAAATAAAAAAAAAACGAGTTGATTTATATATTAATCATTATTGTTCTTTTATTGATTTGTTATATATAAAGTTTGATAATTACATGTATAAAAAGTAATAATTACATGCATAAAAAGTAATTGATTTAACCATTCAGACTCGAGTATAATTTTGCTCTATCTTCTTCTTCTGTTTCTGCACCTTTTTACTAATTTACCAATCTTATTTTTAGCGTCTTTTTGCTAACTTTTGGTCATCTTTCTTCTTCTTACACTTCTCCTCTAAGTGCGAGTTGCTGTCGCAATAGTAGCAATAAATTAATTTATGATAGCTGTCGCAATAGTAGCAATAAATTAATTTATGATAGCCTCTCAATCTATTCATTTTATTTTATTTTGTTGATGGCTTTATTCAAAATACCTCCTACAATAAAGTTCAGATGATGACTGGTTACCTTTTTATAATTCACACACATTTAAATAATTATTCTGATTTCGCTGGTTAGAGGTGAGTACTCAATTAAACGATCGTGGATTAAAGAATAATTAGCGGAGCAATGGCCTTGAATCCAACGACATCTAGCAATGGTTTAGGTTCTCGCATATAATAAATTTGTTGAAATTTCACATACATATCATATAGAACAGCATACTGCCCCATTTCAAAGTGACTATTCAAATCATCATAGGGATATGAATCAGAGTTTAGATATACTTTTAAATTAGCGATATTGCAATGATCGAATGTATTTCCTTCCTCTCTACCTTTTTCCTTCTGTAAACCGATGATAAGAAATCTAGGTTTTTAATTTTGTGGAGCTAGTTTTACATTCCATAAAACCTTTGTACTTTTTGGAAGCATTGGATTTAAATGACAGTCCCAACTTCGAAATGGCATTAAAATGGGGTTTTTGTTGTTTATTATCTTGTACATTTCCAATTTTGCAAAGTCAGATAATTGTATGTGAGGCATTTTCCATATTATATCCAATATTGTAAATTTTAATTGATCTGCGGCATTAGTAGGATGAAATGATTTCTCATTTGATGATCAACGTTGAAGGATAAGCTCATGCTTCGAGTTTAATATTATTTTAGTATAATCTTCGGCAAAACCCATCAACATATTCAGAGGTATACAGCAACTGAAATGGGTTCTTTCCAATGCAAAAGTCTCTTCCAAGCACCAACCGGCGTTTTTTAATGCATTGCTTTCAGCTGTATTCAAGGATGTAAAATTTTTCATGGTGGATGAAATTCCAAGATTGCGAGTACAATCAACTTCAAAACCATTAATTTCATATCGAATTTCGTCAAACAAATATGAAACAAATTTATTTTTAAATTTCACACCTGTTGTTGCTACATCTTTTCCTCCTTCATGTTTTACTATAAAGCCATGAACGTAAATCATACTCTCACTTGGTAAGACAAAGAGTTCCTGATTTTGAATTGGTATACGAATCTCATCATTATTATTAAAAGATTTCAAATATGGTGAGTAACTATGGTTTTCTTTTTTATAATGCTCTTATCATATATTGGCTTTAGAAGGACATTTAATATCTCATTCATGCTTGTAGATTAAGTCTCAAGGATTTTAAATATTCTATATTAACTGCAGTCAACAGCTTCTTTTTTGTATGTCCCGGGTTGAGTGTTGATGAAGGAGTAACTGGAAATTATTTTTGAATTACATTTTTATTGTTCTTAGTGTAAATAATCATTTTTATTCTGGCTTAAAGTGAAGTCTTACGGAAATTTTTTCTCTTCGAAAATTTATAAGGTCTCCGTCTTGATTTAAGACTCTTATCGTTATGTAGTTTATTTGTTGACAGTTGATGGGTAAGTAAATGACATTTCGAGGTTTTTCATTTATTTTATAGTCTGGTGAGACATCTAGTCTGGTGAGACATCTAGAGGAAATTCATGAATTGTATGAACTGATGTGTTATTAATATATGATCCCGTTGTCAAGTTACATTTAATTCGTATTGTGTTTATATTTGTAATATTTAAAGGTAAATCAGACTCAAAATTTTTCGTAGTCTTATCCGATTGACCTATATGCATATATTCTGTTTTTTCAATTTCTTGTAATGGCTCTAAAGATATCACTTTGATAAACTCCTCATACGGTAACTCATTAACTATCAATTTTCTTTAACTGAACCCTAACAGCTGTCCTATACTGTTTGGTTTTGAAAAATCTATATCCATGGAGGATACATTTTCAGTTTTAAGAGTGTTGTTGTTTGATTCACTTTCCAGAAAAATTGATCCATCAATGTCTCTTACCGCTGTTTCCAAGAAAAACCCAATATCCTCAAACTCATACGAACCAACTGGAATTGTAATAGTATGTGGTCCGATATGAAATAAATTGTTGTAGACATATACATTGGGTATAGAATTGAATGTTACAAAGTCTACAAGTCCGCAAACATATTTTGTAGCCAATTCAATTGGTGGAAAATATTTTCCAATAAGAGTTGACGTGGTTCCGCTTAAAGAGATTGTTATGGACATGACGAGTTTTCGTAATGAACTGATGATTGATATCCCTTTAATATAATTTAAGTACCTAATAACAACGCAAATTGTTTTATAATTTTAGTTCTTTATTTATAAACTTCTTCAAGAGTAATAAATTTTTTCAGCACAGATAAAATGTTTCTTAAGATGGCTACAAGCATTTATTGCTTGGCCATTTTTATTAAGTCTCAAGGATTTTAAATATTCTATATTAACTGCAGTCAACAGCTTCTTTTTTGTATAACTTCTTCAGGAGTAATACATTTTTTTCAGCGCAGATAAAATGTTTATTATGATAGCTACAAAAATTTCTTGCTTGACTTTTTTGATACAGAGTTTTTAAATTTGGACAGTTTAGATCATCTAGGTTATGATAAATAATTTCATCTTAAAACAAATTTTTAATCCACTTAATTTTTTCTAAACCTTAATTTTTTCTGATAAAATTTTAGTATATTTCTATTTCCAAATCGTGTTTGTAATCTTGAATGCTGATTAATGTCATATCTGAACGGAAAGTAGTGTCATCCTCAGTAACCACCTCAATTTCACCGTTACTTAAAAATCTCTCTTATTCAACTTGACGATATTCAAAACACGAAATATTTAATCGAAGTTTCAAGTAATTGCTATCATATGTACAGCAAATTCTCAATTTTATATTATCTTTGTATTGTAGTTGAAAATGCCTGTAAAATGATTGTGAACTTTCAATAATTCCTGCAATATTTTGCTCCTTTTTAAATAAGTCTTGCCTAAATGCTTCAATGGCCTCATCAGCTGCAAACGATTGATCTATAGGCAGCTGGCGCTCTTCTTCTCCAGCCGACTGAGGTTCTACTGCTGTTGCTGACTCGGCGTTTACATTTAAATCTTTACTAAACTTTAAAAGTTTAAAATTTAGTTGTATGCTTACAGTATCATTATTAGGTAATTTTACAGCAAACTCAGTATTTTTAAATTCATTTTCACTCAAATCAATTGGTACTGTTGCTGAAAATACATGTACAATACAAAAATATGAGAGTAATATGATGAAATTATTTTTAATTTTGTTTTTCTTTTTTCTCTAACGAAATATGAAATAAATATATATATATATACATATATATATTATACTTTTATATATATATTATATTTATATATATATTTATATTCATATGGGAAGTTTACTTCCCTATCCTTTATAGGTAAGTATTTAATACCAGGATTTTGAAAAAGATTTTGCAGACTGGCTATCATCATTTAATTCTGTAAACTTCACGCTGTGATAGGTACTTTTAAACGGATTTTTAATATTCTAAAAATGGACTTATTAAGCATATTGCATCATATTATTTATCGATTTCTTATCAGTTGTTGTTATTTACATACGGATATATGGTAATTTCTTATCAGTTGCGGTTAAATGCGTATATAAAATCATAACTTTTTATGATGAATGCATGTATGTATGCATATATTTTGTAAGTATATATATATAAATATATATATATATTTATAAATTATATATATATAAATATATATATATTATATAAATATATATATATATATTAGGGCGGGTCAATTTGTATGGACGAATTTTTTGGAGGTCTGGCTCAGCGAAATTCGTAAAATACATGTAATTTCAAGACTTTTTCTCCACTACAGCATATACAAATTCTGAAAAAAAGCTGTGCGGACTTTCGTAAATAGATTTTGTTCTCAATTATAAAATATGAATGTATGAATGTATGTGTATGAATCTATTTACGAAAGTCCGCACAGCTTTTTTTCAGAATTTGTATATGCTGTAGTGGAGAAAAAGTCTTGAAATTACATGTATTTTACGAATTTCGCTGAGCCAGAATTTGACCCGCCCTAATATATATATATTTATATATATATATACTTACAAAATATATGCATACATACATGCATTCATCATAAAAAGTTATGAATTTATATACGCATTTAATCGCAACTGATAAGAAATTACCATATATCCGTATGTAAATAACAACAACTGATAAGAAATCGATAAATAATATGATGCAATATGCTTAATAAGTCCATTTTTAGAATATTAAAAATCCGTTTAAAAGTACCTATCACAGCGTGAAGTTTACAGAATTAAATGATGATAGCCAGTCTGCAAAATCTTTTTCAAAATCCTGGTATTAAATACTTACCTATAAAGGATATGGAAGTAAACTTCCCATATGAAGTCAACAGAATCGAGAGAATAGATACAAAATATGGTGAAAGTATCAGATGTCTTGTAAATAAAGAATTTCACATTTATTTACCGTAAATATTTCTGATTATTACTAAGAATCAGATGGACTACTTAAATGATACTCCACACAATTTACTGAAAACCATAGATATGCATGGCATATTTTCCTTAATAGTTAAAAAGAAGAAGAAGGAAAATATAAATTTCGGTTTCTTTAACAACAACAACAACAGCAACAACAACAACAACTTATATGAAAGCTCTGGAGAAGATGAAGATGATCCACGTGTTGTTGTAGAAAAAATGTCTTTTAAAGAATCAACTTAAAAATTTTATAAAGTAAAATTTCAATAAAAAGCCAACCAAATATTCATTACTAAAAAAATAAAATGTTTTTTTTTATTAAGTAAAGGTATTTATCTTTATTATTTTAGGTGTTTTCGTTCATCTTTATTAATCCAAGAATTATGATGGTTTTAAAATCCTAACCATTTAACGTAAGCTTGCTGTCCCGTTGTTTTACAAACCTTTTCAATCAAGTATGTATTCGGAAAATGTGTCTTCATTACTTCATGTTCATAGAATCCGCCAAGAATAGGGTTTCCTTCATAATCATCTAATAAATATGTTACAGGGTTTGTGTTTCGTATGGAATGAATTTTAAAAACTTTAGTTGTCCAGTTTGGAGTATATCCTTTTGCAAAAATATGCTTATATTTCCTAATTCGAACGTGGTCGCCAATTTTTAGTTTACCTTTTTTAAAAATTTTAGGATGATTATAAACTTGTTTTAGTGACTTCATTTCTTGTGCTGACCGACTTTGGGGCCATTCCAATGGTTCTATGCTTTTTATTATTATATTCATTAATTAAATCTTTATAAATATTTATCCATTGATAATTTCCTTGTAAGCTAAATTTTTTCCACATCATACCTTTTATGGTCCTATTAAATCCTTCTACAATAGATGCTTTCATGATGCTATATGTAGAAAAGTGATTAATATTATGCTTTTTCATCAGGTTTTGAAATGTTTTATTATAAAACTCCTTGCCATTATCTGTTTGCAAGTTTTTTTGAATCCTCTTTTGCGAAAAAATGACCATCATTGCATTAGTAATATCTTCACTACCTTTAGATTTTACGGGAACAATCCAAGCAAACTTTGAAAAAGTGTCTATTACTGTTAAAATAAACCGATAACCTTTGTTGTACTTTGAATAAGTGCCCATTTCAACAAGATCTGCTTGCCAAAGATCGTCTATACCCTTGGTTACCACACGTCTCCGTATAAAATTTCTGCGTGCTTGCTTATGAAGCTCCTACACCTCTGCTTGTCTCTCCATTTCTAATGGCTTCAGTAGTTGTTACTCGTTTAAGAGCTTCTACCTCCCCGTCTCTATCTGCAACCTTAGACCACACACGTTTTAGAGCTTCAGTTGGCGAATTCCTTTCAACACGTTGTAACGGTGATTCGTTACAAGTTTGCACCCCGCACACTACGCCACTGCCTTACTACACCACTGTGCGCTCAACTCAACCAACAGCCAAACACACACACACACAGCCAGCACATTCAACGTAGCCAACAGCCGAGTCTACGTAAACCACACGCAACGACCAGACACGCTATAATTCCCAGAAGGTTTATAGCAGCATATGGATAAGTAGGGCGCATTGTGACAGACTTCGGCATGGCTCGAGAGCATAGTGCTTTGTTCCGTCGCTTACTTGTTGAAAACGATAACAAGTCTGTTGATTTAAAACGAGCTATCGCAAGGTGGCTCGTATTAATACATTTAGTTTTTTAAGCATTATATTAAGTAGTTAGTGACTCATGACGATTGCTTCGGCTTATCGGGAGTCTCGTTTTTTCTACTTATTAAATAATTAGTGACTCATGACGTTTGCTTCGGCTTATCGGGAGTCTCTTTTTTTTATGCTTATTAAGTAGTTAGTGACTCATGACGTTTGCTTCGGCTTATCGGGAGTCTCATTTTTATATACTTATTAAGTAGTTAGTGACTCATGACGTTTGCTTCGGCTTATCGGGAGTCTCGTTTTTTTATACTTATTAAGTAGTTAGTGACTCATGACGTTTGCTTCGGCTTATCGGGAGTCTCATTTTTTTATACTTATTTAGTAGTTAGTGACTCATGACGTTTGCTTCGGCTTATCGGGAGTCTCGTTTTTTATACTTATTAAGTAGTTAGTGACTCATGACGTTTTCTTCGGCTTATCGGGAGTCTCGTTTTTTTATACTTATTAAGTAGTTAGTGACTCATGACGTTTGCTTCGGCTTATCGGGAGTCTCGTCTTTTTTATATACTTATTAAGTAGTTAGTGACTCATGACGTTTGCTTCGGCTTATCGGGAGTCTCGTTTTTTTCTTTTTTTTTATTGTTTATACTTAGTGGTGCCATCACGTCGGCTTTTGTCAGACGATAGCCCGACGTACAGATATATACTTAGGAATTCTGTTATTACACTATTGTTAAAATAAATACCAAGGCGCTTCACGCCATGTACAGACATTTGTAAAAATATTTATATTATACAAATTATATACAATAATACAAACTATTAAATAACGCAGCGTAGTCGGGTCTTGCCGAAATCATTGTCACACCAACCATCACCGAACTTCAGCGAACACCTCACATCACCGAACATCTCCGAACTCCAGGGAACACCGAACATTTCCGAATCATTTCCGAACTTCAGCAAACACCGAACATCACCGAACTTCACCGAACTTCACCAAACACCAAATATAATCGAACCAGCGTCGGCAGACTCACTCACGACTGTATATTTAACGTTCGTATTCCTAAAATATTGTGTATTGTAAGAAAGACTTACTCATATGATTACACTAAGAGAAAAATATACATGATATTGTATACACTGCTAAAATTTAAGATTTAACAATAAAGCAGAAAAACATCATCTGAGCACTAAAATCAACAAGTCTTCTTATTTATTTTATACCTCAGCCATTGAACAAAACCCCCTTACAACGGTTTACTTTCTCGTTCAAAAACTCGTAATAGCCTTCTATTTTTATTAAAAAACGTTCTTGAGCTACATCAATTTTATGCGTAAGATCTTGCGTTGATTTATTTATTATTGCTTCTAAGTCTGCAAGTTTTGTCGTAAGCGATGTGTTTTGTTGTTGTATTAATTCATGAAATCGATTCTCTGCTTCCGTAGTTTTCTCCATATAAAATGTATTCAATTGTTTCTTTATTTCTTCAAAATAACTTTTTAAATACATTTTATTCACAGCATCGTTTTCCAATGCAGGATAAGCAATATTTTTTACTCTATGTGAGTTGAAGTTGAAATGACGATCGCTATCTAAATGAATCTTGGTGTGCGGGTTTTGATATCTTTCAGAGCTACCCATATAATGTCCAAATTTATCGATAGGCATCTTATGAATATTGATTATGTTATATTTTGTAGTCTATTTATACAATAATCTTTGCTTCTCTCAGCTCCTCAATAATTGAGACTATTTCATTATTATGATTCGAGTGACCAGCTATTGATGATGCTATTAAAAGACGCAATCTATCAACCAACTCGTTGGGGTCATCCCAATATACATAATTTGATTTTTTTTGTACTCAACTTCATCAAACCTTCACCTCTATGAACTTTTTCTTTAAATAATTTTCTAATAATCGTTGTATATTTTTTCGAACGATTTCCATTAATTTGCCCATTTATGCTGTTATTTCGTTTATGAGCATAAGTCACTTCTAATAATTGTTTATAAGTATTTAAATCTGAGCCATTAAAACTGATTGGTTCCTTGTAAACTAATAGTTCATATAAACCTGGTGTGAAGGGCCATTGCGAGTTACCTACATTTACATTGGCTGAATCAAAAGTAATTGCCTCATTACCCAATCTCCATACCTGATTTTTATCCTTGTGAGGACCATAGACTTTATCGAATTTATTTAAATTAACTCTTGATAAATTGAATTGAATACTTTGATTCGGATTTATTGCAATGGTGACATCATCATTTTCCAAATCATTATCAGCAATATCATCATCATGAGTATCATCATCATCATCAGCGTCGTTATCAACATCAAATGACTTAAACGTGGATAAACTTTTATCTAAGTTTTTTCTAAGAGCTCATCATTTGCAGCTTCTCCGAGCTGAAGACTTTTATATTTCCTTTTCAAAATATTTCTAGTTTTAATAAGATTGCTCACTAGATTTGGTTTCTTATTCATATTGATCGTTGGTATGTTTAGAAGTTTCCTGTTTAACAGTATAGCCCAGTTTAGCGGTTGGTTGTTTAACTGTATAGGTCAGTTTAGCAATTAGCTGTTTAGCGGTTGGCTGTTTAACAGTGCAGCCCAGTTTAGCGGTTGGCTGTTGAACAGTTAGCCCAGTTTAGCAGTTATCAGTTAAGCAGTTAGCTGTTTAATGTCATCCGTTAAGCAGCATTTGTTGTACTGATTTTTAAATATCTATACTGTTTCCTTTTATAGGCTAATAAAAACATTGAATCCTTTCCTATAGCGTCCATTATTTATGGGATTATCCTTGTTTATAACTAGAAAGCTATAGTTTTCTTTCCAACACTTTGAACATAAGTCATGAAATGTCTTAAAAGTCATATCAGAACCAACATGATCGCTATAAATGTGTTTTATATTCATCTCATCCTGTTTAAATATTATAATCATATTAGCATTATCACGAATTAGGTGTTTTGGTATACGTGTATAAGTTTGACATAAGTAAAAGCTGTCAACATCCTTGTGGCGCCCCATGCAGAAGTATGAGCGTATGTGATTTTGTTTCTCGCAAGCTACATCATCACATATAAATATTGAGTTGGGTTGCACTTCGTCTGGAGATATGACGTCATCATTATTAGAAAATGATGAAAAATGGATCCCCTTGATAGGTTTAATTAAACTCTCCAAGTATTGGTATTTCGGTTGCTGTGCCGACTTTGAGTATAAGTAAATACTTTGAAATTTCAGTCCATTAGGACTTTCAATAAGACTAATCATCACATTTGTTTTCCCACAGTTTGAAGGTCCAACAATAAGACCGCGAATAGAGTTCGGCAGAAATGAGCTGTGCCGTGTTCTATTTGATGAATTTAACTTTGAATCAATATTTTTTACGTTAATTGACTTATGTTGTTTTAAGAATCGCATATTGTAAACTACTAATTGTTTTCATATATAATCGGGTCCTTTTATTAATTTTAATTAACTTTCCATTCAGCCTTTACTTGGAAAAGAATAAATACTTATGACAATTTTTTATAAAAAGACAATCAGTCTTAGTCCATCCTTCATTGGGAAAGGTTTCATCAATAATTTAATCGATAAACTTCCCATTGAGCTGCATTTACCTGGATATCAGTTTTGTGGACCCGGTACTAAATTAAAGAAGCGATTAGCTAGAGGCGATCAAGGAATCAATCTTTTGGATGCAGCTTGCAGACAACACGATATGTTATACTCAAAAAATAAAGATTTGGAAAAAAGGCATATTGCCGATAGAATCTTGTCTGAAAAAGCTTGGCAAAGAGTTACCGCAAGTGATAGTAGTATTGCTGAAAAATCAAATGCTTGGCTTGTTACTAACGCGATGAAGGCAAAAACGAAATTTGGACTGGGTTATGTTACCAGTAAAACGGTGAGATCTCCTCAAATAAATGGGCATCGCCTATTTAGACATGCCCTGAGTAGTGCTAAAAAGAGAATTAAGAAAACAAAAAACTTGGATGATGCAGTTAAAATTTCAAGAAAAGTTGTAAACAATATTTTCAAGGGGAAAAAATCTCTGATTAAGACTCCTCGAGTAATTCCACTACCTAAATCTGGAGGTTTTCTCCCACTTGCACCTATATTCGCTGCCCTGGGTGCACTTGGTGGATAAAAAGGTTTTTTGATTATATTTAAAACCTTATCAACAAAATTTTTAATGCAGCTACCTAAAAGAGCCCTTACTGATGTAGATATAAGAAAATACGCTAAAGATATTCCAAATTTTAGAGGAGTGTTTATGTGTGATACTCTTCAAAGTAAACCATTTAAAAAAGAGTGCGGGATAATAATCAAATTGAATATTTTGACATCTTTGGAAATTTACAACCACCAAAGGAAATAATAAAATATTTAGGGAAAGATATAAACTATAATTATAATAGATATCAAAATTTTAACACAATAAATTGTGGACATTTATGTTTGAAGTTTTTGTTTTCGAAAATAGGCTGAAAGAATAAAGAAAAAAATAAAATACTTAAAATCCATTTTGTTTCATTGTAAGTCATCGCAATCATCATCATCATCAGTTACTTACCCATACTAGAGATTATTATAAAATTCCAACAGCAGAGTAAAGTTTAAAAAAATAAAATAAATATATTTTGTACAACGTTACAAAAATTTTATTTTTTTTTTCTTCTTAATCATATATCTTTAACAATTTAAAATCTTAAAAATAAACATTTATTCTTAAGTAATATTATTCTACTCCATAATGCTGAAATGACCCCACGGTAATGTCTCATTACTATTTGCTACCAAAAATCGCTTATTATCATGAGGGCTCAATGAAATTTTTGTTTGTATGATCGAACTTACTTCATGTTTCCGCGACTGAATCAAATTTTGCTGAACTGTCTTTTCAATGTTGTTATTTTAGTCTTGACTATGTTTCTTTTTACACCTTTCTATTTTTTCGTTGAATCTTCACCCTCTACCCGTATCGCATACATTTTTGCACGGAGCCCCACAAATTCAGTCATGATACTGATTGCGGAGTCATGTAACCATAATGAAAATCATAAATGGTTGTTTTAGCTAAATCAAGGATGCACATACCAACATAAATGGGTTTATTGAAGTATATTTCAGTTTTAATGAGTTCAATTGCCATCAAATTTTCACAAAATATTGTTGAGGCTTTAAACTCAGGCTTAGAAATAAGGGCTTCGGCACCATATCGACCTAACCAGCTCGTCACCAATTTAACAACACTGTGTTTACGTATGTTTTCCATAGTTTTTCCAAACACAGCATTATTCATGAGTTTGAAAAGGTTCTTCTCAAACTCATTTATAGCCGCTGTTCGAAGACTCGTGTTTAGATCGATATATGGCTTCAACCATGCAGATTGTCTAAATTGTAAAATTTTATGAATTTTAGATAGCCTTAATCCATATTTCAAAGCCTGCTTTAGATTTCTGTAGTGAATAATATATCTCACGCTACCACCCAAAGTTGCCAACAGTTTTTTCTGCTTTGATCCTGAAGGTGTAATATGATCTGGGCAAAAGGGGAGATCTTTATGGTAATCGTGGAGATTAATTGGATACTCTAAATCAACCTCGAGAATATATCCTACATCTGAATCGTCAGCTATGGCTTCAACATTAAAATTTTGAGAATCTGACAGCCAATGAAACTCACTGTGGAGGAGAAATTGAGACATGGCCCAACCATACTGATTATTAATGTCATAATACATTAAGAATTTGGATGGTTGAGCCTCATTATAATCAGTCATGTACTTATTGTTGGCTTTCGAATAACGCTTAGTACACTGACTAAGACCCCCACGAATACCGTGCTCTACAAACATGAGCATATCAATATCCGTCAATAGCTCAAGGGTTATATCAGTATGCTTAAGCATTGCATCCCATGTATAACCAGGTAGAGTGAAATAATGTGCGGGATCTAGGCCATAAGTTTTATGACAACTTGTGCGAAATTGTTCAAAAGCATCTGATAATAGTAAAACGTCTGTTTTCAAATAAATATCTGAATATTCTCCCAAATTATTAATACTTAATTCAGCCCAGACTTTTTTTGCATGAGCATAATCCTCTGCGCTGATGTTTGTATCATTAAGTTGATTGTAGAAATGTGTAATATCGGGTAATGATGTTTCTGAAAATTTAACTACTTCATCACAGTAGTCATACGGAAAGACACCCTTACGTATCAGCAAATTTAATTGTTCATCATTTAAATTGTTAAACTCCGATTTTAGAATATTGAAATTTGGTAGATGTGAGGCTAAAGTATCTATGCTACTCGCCATGAATCTGAATGAGTCAATAAACCGATATTTTATAACATATTCGTCCAGTCGTTTTGTAAATGACATGTAACGTTCCTTGTTTATTGCTAGAAGGTCAATGCGTCCCTTTAAATCTGTAGCTAAATTTTTAAAAATGAAATGTGAGTCATAACCGGTGAGATAATGAAAAATTATGGGTATTGTGTGTGAGTCTTTGAAGTTTATATTGCACCCCTCATGCGCTGGGCCTCGATAAACACCGGTAAGATGACAATGATCGCGTACCTTGACATCATCATTGGTGAAGGCTTTCTCACATATGTGACATGTGTTGGCGATCGTGAAACTTTGAACTTGTTCAACAGTCATGTCATCCATGGGCAAAGAAAGACAGTTTCAACATCTTCGGCAAAATTATTTAGTTCCGAAACGAACCACGCAATACAATCTGCCCCACGATAGCTTTTATAAAACGATAACGTGGGGTCATACGCACACTTAACATAAAAACCCACACTATATGGTATATGCTTCTGGTATGCATTTCCAACAATAGACTTTGCCAAAATGCACTCCAAGTCGGCATATACCACAAATGGGGTCATAATCTTATTTTTAAAATTTTTAAAGCAAACCTCCTTCTCAGCTTCTGTCGGCATCCTTATTTTGCAGTTGTTAGTCTGCTGCAGTCCTCGGTGTGCTGCTCCAACTTGAGTGCTGAGTGGAAGTAGTGCAAACATCTATCACAAAAATATTTGGCTTCACGATGTGCTGATACTTGCATTGATAAAAGCCGTGAAAGACTTTTTATCCACACATAATTGTATGTGACTGGCACATCATCATTGCTGCTACCATTTCCATTATCAGCGACATTGTTGTTATCATCATCATCATCATCTTCATTCTGATATCTGCTCTGCACCATCAGGAGATTTATGTGACATTCCATTTTTTTTTTCAAATATGCCGGTAGCACCATAAATTTGCTCCTTTTTTTTATGTAGAATGTATACATTAATTGAGATGTTGTTTTGCATCTCAAATCTCGGGATCTGTCTCATCGTCATTGGGAATACAATATTTGTCAAATTTAATAAATCCTATCTAAAATCCAGATAATTCGGATACATTGACATGCGATCCGTATGCGCATTCGCTGGATGCAGAGCAGATATGATTGCCCAAGCAAAACATGCGTTGTCAGCATTTTTCACATTTGTTGTCATCATTTAACGCATGCTTTCTTGCTATAAATCTGTGGTGGTAGTGGGATATATGACGATCCTAGCTGTGGCGTGAATTTGTTAATGTTCACTGCCAAGTTAACGACTGCAGCCAACGCCCATCCACTATCCTTCCAGTTCTTGGAACTCTTCCAGCTTTTTCAAAATTGTATTTTGAACATGTTCAAAAAACCAAGCTCTAATATCCGTGTCCCGGTAAATAGCAACATTTTTCGTGTTCATGAATTTCAAGTCACTAATTTCTTCATTAGCTCTAGTAACTCGAAATTCGCCTAAAAATATTGTATTTACCTTAAGAGACGTAAATTTCGCTAAGGATTTTTTAACGGTGCGCTGGAAGAGATCTAGACAATCTGCCAAGAAATTCTGGTGATCTTTGTGCGTTAAATTAATTATGACGCCGGTACGTACTCTGAAAATTAAAATATGGTTTAAATGAATATATTATATTAAATTGAAATATGTAATATGGTAATAAAATTATTTAAAAATTAAGCTTACCGTCCACCAAATGTTGACTCGATTTCTTCCCACCGAATTCGAATGGAAGCCCAATTCGATCTGTTACCCGTTCGGGAAAGACCTGCACCAGTACAAGCGTTGAGCTTCTTCAACTGCGTGCGATAGCTTTGAACAAGTCCTATTCCGCATGCAGCACTCTGTTTTGCCCCAACAGTTTTTACCTTACGTAAAATACCTCGAAGGGAAATGAGGTGCGTGGAACACTCTTTTATGCTCTGCATAACTAGGTCCCGATTTTTATCCGCATTTTCACACAATGCTTTTACATTTTTTAAAATTTCGTTAACGCGTGCACTCATTTTAAAATTCAAGAAATACAAATAAATAAATCTTCACGAAATATGTTTAAATACTTTATGTTGCTGACCAAATATTGGATGAGCTAAAAACTCTCGATTCAATTATTTATATATATTTATGGGTTCAAATAATAAATTATTCTTAAATCCTTATCTTCTTTGCTGCTTTCGTACTCTATTTTTACATTATTCAACCGACTCATATTAAATTTATTAAAATGCTTAACAGTCATATTGCTCCCTTATCTTAAACATTCGGTTTTGGATCCGTTTAATACGCTTACTATCAAGCTTGAGGTTATCATCTTTAACATTAAATATGTGGTGCCTACCTATTGATATACGAATCAAATTTGATACCGAAGCAAACAAACCGATTCCAGATAAAACATCGGCCTATTGTCTAGTAATCCATGATCGTTTAATTGAATACTCACCTCTAACCAGCGAAATCAGAAGAATTATTTAAATGTGTGTGAATTATAAAAAGGTAACCAGTCATTATCTGATCTTTATTGTTGAAGGTATTTTGAATAAAGCCATCAGCAAAATAATATGAATAGATTGAGAGGGTATCGTAAATTAATTTATTGCTACTACTGTTGTAGCAACTCGCACTTAGAGGAGAAGTATAAGAAGAAGAAGGATGACCAAAAGTTAGCAAAATTGGCAAAGGAGCAAAAAGACGCTAAAAATAAGATTGGTAAAGGTGTAAAAAGATGCAGAAACAGAAGAAGAAGAAGATAGAGCAAAATTATACTCGAAGCTGAATGGTTAAATCAATTAATTTTTATGTATGTAATTATTGCTTTTATACATGTAATTATCAAACTTTAAATATAACAAATCAATAAAAGAACAATAATGATTCATATATAAATCAACTCGTTTTGTTTTATTTATATTAGCATAGTTGCGTATGGTCATGGTTATGATATCGCTTTCAATCGCTAGCTTAATTTAATTTGCTGCTTTCATGCTTTGTTTTTACATAAGTCAACCAACTCATATTAAATTTATTAAAATGCATAACAACTACACTCTTTACTTCTGTACTGTTTCCTTATCTTCAGCTTGCGGTTTTGGGTCTGGGGTTATCACCTTAAACTTGAAATGCTGATTTATAACAACAACAACAACACCGAAGTTTATGTAGCGACTTAAATCTATTAACATTCTGCTTGCTATAAAGCTTGGGCTTATCACCTTAAACTTAAAATTTGATTTATACCAACAATAACAACATCACTCATCATACTTCAGTCAGCATGATCAATCATACCCCCATCTAGCTAGCTATCCGTCCGTCCGTCCATCCATCTGACTATCTGTCCGACTGCCGGCCCATTCGTCTTCTATGCTTGCTTATCTCCCACTTCAGCTAATTTGACCAATCATACCCCCTAGCTATCCCTCCGTCCGTCTAACTTGCATGCTTATCTCCAATTTCAATTGCTTCTAGAACATTCTAGAAGCTTCTAGAACATTCTAGAAGCTTCTAAAACATATGTCATAGCCCATCTGGCTATCCGTCCGTCCATCCGTCTAACTTGCATGCTTATCTCCAATTTCAATTGCTTCTAGAACATTCTAGAACATTCTAGAAGCTTCTAAAACATATGTCAAAGCCCATCTGGCTATCCGTCCGTCCATCCGTCTAACTTGCATGCTTATCTCCAATTTCAATTGCTTCTAGAACATTCTAGAAGCTTCTAAAACATATGTCATAGCCCATCTGGCTATCCGTCCGTCCACCCGTCTAACTTGCATGCTTATCTCCAATTTCTATTGCGTCTAGAACATTCTAGAAGCTTCTAAAACATATGTCATAGCCCATCTGGCTATCAATCCGTCCGTCCGTCCATCTTGCATGCTTATCTCCAATTTATAGCAACAGCACGCTTCAACCATTCTACTTTAGCTAGCTTGACCAATCATACCCCCCTATCTATCCCTGCATCCGTACATCTTGCATGCTTATCACCAATTTGCAACAACAACAACACGCTTCAGCCACCCTACTATCGGCCAACTTGACCGATCGTACTACGCCGACTGCGCAGTCGGGCACAATTTTGTTAATTTTGAGGCCCATAAGAAAATACACGCGTTTTTGATTTAGAACTGTCATAGCTATTCTACTTACAAGCATTTATTTCTTGACCATTTTGGTACAGAGTTTTTAAATTTGGACAGTTTAAATTTAAACTATAAATAATTTCATCTTTAAACAAATTTTTAATCCACTTAATTTTTTTTAAACCTTTAACATAACAAACAAAATTTTCATCCTTAATATATGCTATATAATATGCTATAATATTTGCCAAAGTTGAATTTCCTTCTTCCCATTTTAGCCCATGATCAATCGCGTCGGAAGCGAATTTCATCTGGGGGGGCAGTACAAATGGGGGGGCAGTACAAATGGTAGTGCAAAAAAAGTTCACCAAAATTTCTTCACATGAAACATGAAGAAGAGAGAAAGAAGAGGAACATATATAATACAAAAATATTATCGTTGTAAAAAAACTGCTATTTTGAATAACTTTTCCTTTTAAATTGTTTATCTAGCTAAAAAAGTGGGGGGGCAACTGCCCACCTTGCCCCCCCGCTTCCGACGCCAATGCCCATGATGATTATTATAAAGCCAATTATACGAAACTTTTTCTCTTGATGTCAGCATAGAATATTGAAGAGGCGGTTTCATTATAAATGTTTGAACTTGTGAGTCATCATCCGCTAAAATACTCATCTCTTTTACACTAAATTCATTATTGATGTAGAAACCTTGCACATCTATAACTAAAATTTTGTCCTAATACATTGTCAAGTGTTATGTAGATCTCGATGTTGACTGAAGAAAACTTGAAAAAATTTTAACTTTTATATTATAATAAAAGTTTATTATATTCAAACCATCATCCCATAATACATCAATAAGGGAGCATCCACATGTATCAGGACAACAAGTTGTTTCATCCCATGACCATACACAATTGCTATAATGGTCACCAAATTTAGACGTTTTTATCTTATATAGTGCATATTCATCTAGTCGAACTTTTAATTTTTGTAGAATAATCTTGTGCTCAGGCTATAAAAGTATTTCTTCACTTAAGATTTCTTCACTTAAGATTTCTTCATTTAAAAATTTAGCACGAAACTCATTATTCGTTGTTTGATAATTAAGACCTCTTAACATGATGACTTCAAATTTATAACTGATTGATAACATTTTTGTATATTTCCATTTCCAAATCGTGTTTGTACTCTTGAATGTTGATTAATGTCATATCTGAACGGAAAGTAGTATCATCCTCAGTAACCACCTCAATTTCACCGTTACTTAAAAATCTTTCGTATTAAACTTGACGATATTCAAAACACGAAATATTTAATCGACGTTTCAAGTAATTGCTATCATATGTACAGCGAATTTTCAATTTTATATTATCTTTGTATTGTAGTTGAAAATGCCTGTAAAATGGTTGTGAACTTTCAATAATTCCGGCAATATTTTGTTCCTTTTTAACTAAGTCTTGCCTAAATGCTTCAATAGCCTCATCAGCTGTAGATGATTGATCTATAGGCGACTGGCACTCTTTCTCTCCAGCCGACTGAGGTTCTACTTCTGTTGCTGACTCAGCGTTTCCTTTAAAATCTTTACTATACTTTAAAAGTTTAAAATTTAGTTGTATGCTTACAGTGTCATTATTAGGTAATTTTACAGCATACTCGGTATTTTTAAATTAATTTTCACTCAAATCAATTGGTACTGTAGCTGAAAATACTTGTTCAATGCAAAAATAAGTGAGTAATATGATGAAATTATTTTTCATTTTGTTTTTCTTTTTCTCTAACAGATGTGTTCTTTTGTCGACGGTATATTTTTAAATGACATGATAAGAGTTGACGCTCGTATTTATAGACTAATCTAATAATCCTCGTCTTCAAATGAGCGGTCAACTGAGCTGCCACCACCACCACCACCAACTAATTTGATAGTTTCACTCTCATCATTCAATTTTTTCTTTTGGGTGTGGGTTTTTGTGTAGGTTTTATGAGACGGACGGACTGCAGCCTTAAAAAGTATTTTATTCATTCATCATTCACAAAAATTTTGTGTTCTTACCCCTCCTTCTGCGGCTAGAAACACCTGCAACATAATATCCAAAACTATAGCATTTATTATTTGTAAAGTTTTCCACTGTGCATGACAAGTGCAGTATTTATCATGACTTCTTTAAACTTGCCCCCAATACATATTTTACTGAAGAATGTAATACAACTAAATCGCTCTTATCATAGCAATTTCTATTTATATCTTGCACACGTCTCTATAAAATTAGAATCATGTAGTCATACATATTTACTATTCTTTCTAACTTCTCCTGACATACCATAGTATTTCATCATAACCTGTAATATTTCATATGTGTATATATTCATATTTGTATCAATCAGAAATTTTCATTTGAAAATTTCAGTTGAATAAAATATTTTCAAATAAACAGTTATAAAAAATATATTAAAAAAATAAAAATTATAAATCAAAATTAAAAAGTTTGTTGTGCACCAAATATATTGATTGATTTTCAACTTACATTTTACTTACCTTCTCGTTTATTCTTAACTTACATTGTACTTACCTATTGTTGATTATTAATTTACATCTTACTTACCTCAACTTAACATTTATATTATTCTTATGTTCATTTATTTACACTTTGTTATAAAAACTTGTTATTATAAAAACATTTGTATAAATATATATATATATATATATATATATATATATATATATATATATAATTTGTATATATATTGTATATATATATATAATTTGTATATATATATATTTATACAAATGTTTTTATAATAACAAGTTTTTATAACAAAGTGTAAATAAATTAACATAAGAATAATATAAATGTTAAGTTGAGGTAAGTAAGATGTAAATTAATAATCAACAATAGGTAAGTACAATGTAAGTTAAGATATATATATATATACAAATTATATATATATATACAAATTACATATATATATTTATACAAATGTTTTTATAATAACAAGTTTTTATAACAAAGTGTAAATAAATTAACATAAGAATAATATAAATGTTAAGTTGAGGTAAGTAAGATGTAAATTAATAATCAACAATAGGTAAGTACAATGTAAGTTAAGAATCAACGAGAAGGTAAGTAAAATGTAAGTTGAAAATCAATGTAACAGAAGATAAGTAAAATGGAAGTTAGGAATTCAACTAATGTGGTGATGCAACTTAAAGTTATTGAGTCACCACATTATTCCCCCTCCTTTTTAAAAAAAAAAAATCTTGGTAGTATTCGCTAACAGGTTAAAGTGTACTTTTTTAGTATCTTTATGTTTGGTTAACTGTGTCTGTGCTGTCTCAGTGTCTAGGGAGGTTGGTTTTATTCTATCGATGTTGACTGTTGTGTTAGTGTTATGTCTACGAATTGTGAAATATTTTGGTGTTCTCTCAACCACTTTGAAGGGGCCATCGTACGGTTCTTGTAGTGTTTTGCGGATCGTGTCGTTGCGTACGAAAACAAAGTTACAAGTACTGAGGGCTCGAGGTATATACGATTGGAAGTTAGAGTTATGATGCGTAATGTTTGACTTTTTGTTTTCTACTACCTCTTTAAGTTTGGCTAAGGTGTCCGATGGATTAAAATTCTGACTGCTATGTATTACTAGTTGCTGTGGTAGCCTGAGTGTTTGCCCAAATACCATCTCAGCGGGTGAAGCTTTAATGTCTTCTTTGACCGTGGACCTGAGTCCTAGAAGAATTAGTGGCAACTCTGTGTACCAATTTATCTGATTGTTGCTTGCTATTATAAACGTCTTCAGTTGACGATGAAACCTTTCTACAATCCCGTTAGCTTGTGGATGATAAGCAGAAGTGGTAATGTGTTTGCTTCCTAGATTCTTAACGAAGTTTCTAAAAGTTGTGGACGTGAATTGAGGTCCTCGATCAGTGGTAATTTCCAAAGGAACTCCGAAACGTGAGATGTATTCTTTTTGGAGTGTATCTACGACAGTGTTAGCGTTAGTATCTTTAATTGGATACGCTTCGGGCCAACGTGTGTTTCTGTCAACTAGGGTAAGCAAATATCTGTAACCTTGTGATATTGGTAAGGGACCAACTATATCGACGTAAACGTGTTCAAAACGTCCGTGTGGGATGTCTATCTTTTGTGGAATTGTCATCGTATGTTTGTGTATCTTTGCTCGTTGGCATCTAATGCATTCTTGTGACTATTATTGATTTGTGCGTTCATTTTAGGCCAAAAATATCTTTGTGTAATGAGTTTTCGAGTAGCTCGTGTACCTGTGTGTGAAATGTTATGTATTTGTTCGAAAATTTGTTTGCGTAATGTTTGTGGGATATATGGACGTGTTTCTGAATTAGTTTGTTCGCACCAAATTTTAATGTTAAGTATTGGTATGTGTACTTGTTGTAGTTTGTAAATATGTTTGTTTAGTATTTCTTGTAGTTCTGGATCTATATTTTGTTCTTTGTGTAGAGTTTTGAGATTAATCTCTGAGGTTGTGAAAGCCTCTATCTCAGCTCTTGAAAGTGCGTCTGCTACGGTGTTATCTGTACCTTTAATGTGTCTGATGTCGTTGGAAAACTGTGCGATGTATTCTAAAAGTCGTATTTGTCTTGGACTTCTCTCAGTTTTTGAATGTAATGCTGAAGTTAGTGGTTTGTGATCCGTGTATATGGTAAATGTGCGTCCTTCTAAATAGTGTCTAAAGTGTTTAATTGTGAGGTAAATGGCTAGTAGTTCGCGATCGAACGTGCTGTATTTTATTTCTGTAGTAGATAATTTTTTTGAAAAGAATGCCAGTGGTTCTGTTTCTTGATTATGTTCTTGTTGTAAGACTGCGCCTATAGCGGTGTTTGATGCATCCACAGCGATAGAAAGTCTTGCTTTACTATTGAAATGTTTAAGTAGTGTTTCCTTAGCGAAACTTTATTTTATCTCTGTGAATGCTTGTGTTGTGTTTTCTGTCCATGTTAAGTGTTTGTCCTTTGTTTTTGTTGCTGTAGTTACCATTTCGTAAATGTGTGTGAGTGTGTGTGCTAGTTTTGGAATGCAGCTGTGGTAGTAGTTAATCATCCCGATGAATTTCTGCATTTGTTTGACTGTTTCTGGTTTTGGGTAGTCTTTTATGCATTGAATTATATCGGGAGATGTTGTATGCCTTTGTTTGAAATTGTGTAACTTAGAAAATTTATTTTGTCCACGCCGAAAATACATTTATTGGGTTTGATGTTTAGTCCGTAATTGTCTAGTTTTTCAAAAACTAAATTTAGGTGTCTAATGTGTTCTTCTTCTGTCTCACTGGCCACTAAAATGTCATCAAGGTATACGAAAACGAAGTCTAGTTCTCTCAGTACTTCGTTGATAAATCGTTGGAATGTTTGAGCTGCGTTTCGTAAACCGAATGGCATTCTTGAGAACTCAAACATTCCGAACGTTGTGGTGATTGCAGTTTTATATATGTCTTCTGTAGCCATGGGTATTTGGTGGTATGCTCTGATTAAGTCTAATTTTGAAAATATGTGTTTATTGTGTAAGTCTATATTCAAGTCGTGTATGTGTGGTAAAGGGTAGCGGTCTGGAATTGTAATTGCGTTAAGTCTTCTATAGTCACCACAGGGTCTCCAGTCATTCACATCCTTTTTAAGTACCAAGTGTAGAGGAGACGCTGACATGGAGTCTGAAGGACGACAAATGCCTACTTTAATTAAAAAATCAAATTCTTTTTTAGCAATTTTGTATTTGTTAGAGTCTAGGCGTCTGGGTCCGGAAAAAGGTAGCTGTCCTTCTGTAGTTATATGGTGTACTGTTTTGTGTTTAACTGGTTTGTTGTAGTCTGCTTCTGTAGTCAGTGATGGATAATTTTGAGTATATTTGTGTATTTGTTTTCTAGTGAAATTAGTTTAGGTAATGATGTTTCTGTGAATGCTGTGATGGCGTTGACTGTTAATTGTGTAAGTGGATCAATGAGCTTTTTGTGTTGTAAGTCTATTAGGAGTCCGTATTTTGTTAAAAAATCTGCTCCTATGTCGTGAAGTGGTGGTCGTGTGATGTCTGCTAATATGAATGTAAAAGGAAAGTCACGTCTTAGTTTTAAATTTACGTTTAGTAATTTCTTGCCAAAAGTCGCAATCGTGCTACCGTTAGCTGCTTTCAGTATTAAGTCTGAATTTTTTTGGTGGGGTCTAAATTTATTTACGGGAAGTACTGATACTTCAGCTCCGCTGTCTATTAAAAAATTTATGTGGTTGTCATTGTCATAAATAAAAAGACGGCGTGTTAGAATTGTTTGACTTCCATTATTAGCCGTCGCAATTATGGAGTCACCTAGTTTGTCGAATTGTGTTGTGTTGTGTTGTGTTGAGTGTCGTTTTGTCTGAATGAACATGGTTGTTCACATCGTCTAGCTGCCCTACCAAATCTAAAGTGGTATCTGCATACCCAGTTGACAGGTCGTGATATGCTTCTTGAAGGGGATCTACGTTTTGGGTATCTTTGGTAATTTGTTTCTCGTGAATTATTACGATATCGATCGTTTTTTAGTTCTTGGACCTCAATTGCCAGTTTGTTGAAACTTGTTAGAATCTTTCAGGTCGTTTTGGCAAACGATTGCGTAATCATCGTGAGTTCAGTAGATTTAGGGATGCGTTGGGTATCATTGCCAACTGAAGCTACTTCTGTTTCTGACATAACTTCCCACAGTTTGTCAGCTAATCTCAATAATTCATCTAAGTCTTTGTGATTAGATCCGGTCAATGCTATATTGAGACTTTTGGGGAGCTTTCGTAGCCAAATTTTAGAGATTAATTCACTAGCAACTGTGGTACCGGCCAACATGAGTAGTGCTCTATAGAATTAAGATGGTTTTTGGTCACCCATCTCGGTGCCAGACAGAATTTTGTCGAACCTCTTAGTCTCGCTCAGAGTGTGTCTATCGATTAATGTTCTTTTTAAACCTTCATATAAATTTGAAGACGGAGGTTTTTGAATAAAGTCAAGCACCGTTATGATTACCTCTTGAAGTAGAGCTGTAACTAGGTATTCGTACTTTGTTTTGTCAGTGGAAATTCCTTTTGATTGAAATTGAATTTCTGCATTTACGAACCATGCGTCTGGCCAAGTTGTCCAAAATTGTGGCAATTTAACTGACGCCGCTTGAATTTCTGACCGCATTGGAGTGTCTAATGGATTTACGAAATCAGTCTGTAAATGTATAAGGGGACGATGGTCGCCTTTGCCAAAGTGAGCGAGAGGGTCAGAAGTTTGTGAAGGTATAGGTGTTTGCCTAGGAACGGGTGGTGGTGTGTGTGACAGACTCATTATTTCCTAAAATGTATGCCTATTAGTGTATTTCCTAACTTGTGTTGCCCTAGTGCAGTGGAGTGCCTACGAATATGATACAATTGGTTTCTTACGTCCCGATTGTATAATATTCGTTAAAAGAAGCTAAGTGTGTACCTCGTGAGAAACTAGAATAACAAGGCAACATGAAAAAATTTTTATAAAATGTAACAAACAAAAAGGATTTACATAAATTGTCAAAAAAATTTAACACAGTGTACAACAATATTTTTTATGTAGAAAGAAAATTGTTGTTGCTGCTAATGTTGTTGTTGTTGTTGCTGTTAATGTTGTTGTTGTTGCATTTATTGCTGCTGTTTTTTTGTTGTTGTTGTTGTTGTTTAGTTTTTGTTGTTGTTGTTGTTGTGGCTTTGGCTAGTGGAAGCGACGACTGATGAGGAACTTGAAGTGGAGGTGGCGATGACGGGTATTTTTTGATGTATAAATTTAGTTGTATTAAGCGATTCTGGTAATTTTCCTCTTGATTTCTGTATATTGAATAATATTGACGGCGTGGTTGACACTGTATCTGTGAAAACATACGGATCCTCACGAGTTCTTATTGGTGCACTTGCATTTGTTCTTGTAAGTCTGACATGACATGAGAGTTGAGACTAATGCGTTCCTTGGACGTATGCGTAGGAGGCGACTTCCGTATGCAGCCAACTTTTTGCAAATGTTGTGCAAAAGTAGTATGATGGAAATTCGAGGACGGCAAGGTTGTTGATATATTAGGGAGAGCAGGTGCTACAGGCGTTGGCGATGGTAGCGAGGCCGGAGATGTTGGCGGACTCACTATGGTTTCCAAAAGCAGTGGCGTTTGCCAGAGCGACGGTGCTGGCAATGAAGTTTGATGCTGTTGTAACTGCGGCTGCTGTTTTTGCTATTTTGGACGCACAATGCCGATACTTGTAGTTGTTGGTTTTTGTAGTTCGCCTCCTGGCAGGATCGCCAGTATTTGGTGCACAACAAACTTTTTAATTTTGATTTATAATTTTTATTTTTTTAATATATTTTTTATAACTGTTTATTTGAAAATATTTTATTCAACTGAAATTTTCAAATGAAAATTTCTGTTTGATACAAATATGAATACTTATACAAATGTTTTTATAATAACAAGTATTTATAACAAAGTGTAAATAAATTAACATAAGAATAATATAAATGTTAAGTTGAGGTAAGTAAGATGTAAATTAATAATCAACAATAGGTAAGTACAATGTAAGTTAAGAATCAACGAGAAGGTAAGTAAAATGTAAGTTGAAAATCAATGTAACAGAAGATAAGTAAAATGGAAGTTAGGAATTCAACTAATGTGGTGATGCAACTTAAAGTTATTGAGTCACCACATATATATATATATACAGGGTTGCCAATATTCGAAGCGCCCATTTAATTTTTAAATAAATCAAAGAAACCACAATTTTTTGTCTGTTTGTCATGAATATCATTTAATTGGGTTCAAGTAGATTTGCTTACATTATTTCTTGAATATGATATCTCGTAAATGGTTGCCATTGGCCTCTACGACATATTGTGCCCGTTTTGCAGCATTTTCCATGGTTTTCTTCAACATTTCGATGGGAATGGCGGTTATTTCTTGACGGATGTTGATTTTCAGCTCTTCTAGAGTCTTTGGCTTGTTGACGTAAACCTTTGATTTTAAATAACCCCACAAAAAGAAGTCTGGAGGCGTTAAATTTGGTGATCTTGGCGGCCAATCGAAATCACCATTTTTTTACATCAAACGGCCAGGGAACAATTGCTTCAAAAAATCGATTGTAGTGCGGCTTGTGTGTGGTGGCGCGCCGTCTTGTTGAAACCAGTAGTGCCTGATACGCTTTCGACGAACGATTGGCATGAAAAAATTGTTTATCATATCGCGATAACGCTCCTGATTGACAGTAACTCTGTGGCCATTATCATCTTCGAAAAAGAACGGCCCAATGAGCATTTTAGCACAAACGCCGCACCAAACAGTGACTTTTGCATCGTGAAGAGGTACCTCTTGAATCTCTTGTGGATTTTCAGTGGCATAAATACGGCAATTTTGTTTGTTTACCGTTCCGTTCAACTGAAAATGAGCTTCATCGCTCATTGAGTTGAGTTTTCACTATTGACTTGTTTTGTTGAATGTAAATTTCAACAATTTTAGAGCGTTCGCGTGGCGTGTACTGTTCCATTGTAAACATTTGCTTGGAATGACGCTTCAAACGCGGTATATCATTAGTCGATTTGGCATCACTGCGGAAAGTTACAGTGTTGTTCCTTGGACATATGCGTAGGAGGCGACTTCCGTATGCAGCCAACTTTTTGCAAATGTTGTGCAAAAGTAGTATGATGGAAATTCGAGGACGGCAAGGTTGTTGATATATTAGGGAGAGCAGGTGCTACAGGCGTTGGCGATGGTAGCGAGGCCGGAGATGTTGGCGGACTCACTATGGTTTCCAAAAGCAGTGGCGTTTGCCAGAGCGACGGTGCTGGCAATGAAGTTTGATGCTGTTGTAACTGCGGCTGCTGTTTTTGCTATTTTGGACGCAATTTTTGTTTACAAAAATATGTACATAATATATATATATATATATGTTTATATTAATATTGAAGACGATATATATAAATATATATACATATATACACATATTTATATAAACACATATTTACTTACAAAAATATAAACATACATACATGCATTCATTATAAAAAGTTATGATAATATACGAATTTAACCGCAACTGATAAGAAATTACCAAATAACCGGATGTAAGTAATGACAACTGATAAGAAATCGATAAATAATATGATGCAATATGCTTAATAAGACCATTTTTAGAATATTAAGAATCAGTTTAAAAGTACCTATCACAGCGTAAAGTTTAGAGAATAAAATGATGAAAGCCAGTTTACAAAATCTTTTTCAAAATCCTAGTATTAATTACTTACTTATATAAAGGATATGGAAGTAAACTTCCCATATGAAGTCAACAGAATCGAGAGAATAGATACAAAATATGGTGAAAGTATCAGATGTCTTGTTAGTAAAGACTTTAACATTTATTTACCGAAAAGATTTCTGATTATTACTAAGAATCAGATGGACTACTTAAATGATGCTCCACACAATTTACTGAAAACCATAGATATGCATGGCATATTTTCCTTAATAGTTAAAAAGAAGAAGAAGGAAAATATAAATTTCGGTTTCTACAACAACAACAACAACAACAACTTATATGAAAGCTCTGGAGAAGATGAAGATGGCCCATGTGTTGTTGCAGAGAATCAACTTAAAAATTTTATAAAATAAAATTTCAATAAAAAGCCAATCAAATTTTCATTATTAAAAAAATAAAATGTTTTTCTTTATTAAGTACAGATATTTATCTTTATTATTTTAGGTGTTTTAGTTCATCTTTATTAATCCAAAAATTATGATGGCTGGAAAATCCTAACCATTTAACGTAAGCTTGCTGCCCCTTTTTTTTAATAACCTTTTCAATCAAGTATGTATTCGAAAAATGTGTCTTCATTACTTCATGTTTATAGAACTCGCCAAGAATAGGGTTTCCTTTATAGTCGTCTAATAAATATGTTATAGTGCTTGTGTTTCGTATGGAGCGAATTTTAAAAACTTCAGTTGTCTAGTTTGGAGTATATCCTTATGCAAAAATGTGCTTATATTTGCTAATTCGAACGTGGTTTCCAATTTTTAGTTTACCATTTTTAAAAATTTTAGGATGATTATAAGCTTGTCTTAGTATAGAGCCTTCATATCTTGTGCTGACCGACTTTGGGGCAATTCCAATGGTTCTATGCTATTTATTATTATATTCATTAATTAAATATTTATAAATATTTATCCATTGATAATTCCCTTGTAAGCTAAATTTTTTCCACATCATACCTTTTATGGTCCTATTTAATCGTTCTACAATAGAGGCTTTCATGATGCTATATGTAGAAAAGTGATTAATATTATGTTTTTCATCAGGTTTTGAAATGTTTTATTATAAAACTCTTTGCCATTACTTTGAAAAAACGGATATCATTGCATAAGTAATATCTTCACTACTTTTGGATTTTACGGGAACAATCAAAGTAAACTTTGAAAATGTATCTATTACTGTTAAAATAAACCGATAGCCTTTGTTGTACTTTGAATAAGCGCCCATTTCAACAAGATCTGCTTGCCAAAGATCGTCTATACCCTTGGTTACCACGTGTCGCCGTATAAAATTTCTGCGTGCTTGCTTATGAAGCTCCTGCAACACTGCTTGTCTTTCCATTTCTAATGGCTTCAGTAGTAGTTACTCGTTTAAGAGCTTCTACCTCTCCGTCTCTATCTGCAACCTTAGACCACACACGTTTTAGAGCTTCAGTTGGCGAATTCCTTTCAACACGGTTTATTTTCTCGTTCAAAAACTCGTAATAGCCTTTTATTTTTCTTAAAAAACGCTCTTCGGCTAAATTAATTTTATGCGTAAGAGCTTGCGTTGATTTATTTATCGTTGCTTCTAAGTCGTAATCGATGTGTTTTGTTGTTGTATTAATTCATGAAAACGATCCCCTGCTTCCGTAGTTTTCTCCATATAAAATGTATTCAATTGTTTCTTTATTTCTTCAAAATAGCTTTTTAAATAAATTTTATTTACAGCATCGTTTTCCAATACAGGATTAGAATTATTTTTTTTTTCTACGTGAGTTGAAGTTGAAATGACGATCGCTATCTAAATGAATCTTGGTGTGTGGGTTTTGATATCTCTCAGAGCTACCCATATAATGTCCAAACTTGTCGATAGGCATCTTATGAATATTGGTTATGTTATATTTTGTAGTCTATTTATACAATAATCTTTGCTTCTCTCAGATCCTCAATAATTGAGACGATTTCATTATTATGATTCGAGTGACCAGATATTGATGATGCTATTAAAAGACGCAATCTATCAACCAACTCGTTGGGGTCATCCCAATATACATAATTTGATTTTTTTGTACTCAACTTCATCAAACCTTCACCTCTATGAACTTTTTCTTTAAATAGTTTTCTAAAAATCGTTGTATATTTTTTCGAACGATTTCCATTAATTTGCCCATTTATGCTGTTATTTCGTTTATGAGCATTAGTCATCTCTAATATTTGTTTATTAGAATTTAAATCTGAGCCATTAAAACTGATTGGTTCCTTGTAAACTAATAGTTCATATAAGCCTGGTGTGAAGGGCCATTGCGAGTTACCTACATTTACATTGGCTGAATCAAAAGTAATTAGCTCGTTACCCAATCTCCATATCTGATTTTTATCCTTGTAAGGACCATAGACTTTATCGAATTTATTTAAATTAACTCTTGTTAAATTGAATTGAATACTTTGATTCGGATTTATTGCAATGGTGACATCATCATTTTCCAAATCATTATCAGCAATATCATCATCATGAGTATCATCATCATCATCAGCGTCATTATCAACATCAAATGACTTAAACGTGGATAAACTTTTATCGATTTCCTCTCTATCAAGTCTAGGAGAAAATGTATTATTATCATGCCTGCTCTTTTTAAATGGTGTGCTGGTAGTAACTTTATTATCCTTAAAAGAGTTATCCGAATATTTTTAATTTTTTTTTATTATTGTTCTCTTGCTATTAGTTGATTGAATTATTTCTTTTAACGGTTTTGATATTGGCTTAAAAGTTTTTTCTAAGAGCTCATCATTTGCAGCTTCTCCGAGCTGAAGACTTTTATATTTCCTTTTCAAAATATTTCTAGTTTTAATAAGATTGCTCACTAGATTTGGTTTCTTATTCATATTGATCGTTGGTGTGTTTAAAAGTTTCCTGTTTAACAGTATAGCCCAGTTTAGCGGTTGGTTGTTTAACTTTATAGGTCAGTTTAGCAGTTGGGTGTTTTAGCAGTTAGCTGTTTAATGTCATCCGTTAAGCAGCATTTGTTGTACTGATTTTTAAATATCTATACTGTTTCCTTTTATAGGCTAATAAAAACATTGAATCCTTTCCTATAGCGTCCATTATTTATGGGATTATCCTTGTTTATAACTAGAAAGCTATAGTTTTCTTTCCAACACTTTGAACATAAGTCATGAAATGTCTTAAAAGTCATATCAGAACCAACATGATCGCTATAAATGTGTTTTATATTCATCTCATCCTGTTTAAATATTATAATCATATTAGCATTATCACGAATTAGGTGTTTTGGTATACGTGTATAAGTTTGACATAAGTAAAAGCTGTCAACATCCTTGTGGCGCCCCATGCAGAAGTATGAGCGTACGTGATTTTGTTTCTCGCAAGCTACATCATCACATATAAATATTGAGTTGGGCTGCACTTCGTCTGGAGATATGACGTCATCATCATTAGAAAATGATGAAAAATGGATCCCCTTGATAGGTTTAATTAAACGCTCCAAGTATTGGTATTTCGGTTGCTGTGCCGAATTTGAGTATAAGTAAATACTTTGAAATTTCAGTCCATTACGACTTTCAATAAGACTAATCATCACATTTGTTTTCCCACAGTTTGAAGGTCCAACAATAAGACCGCGAATAGAGTTCGGCAGTAATGAGCTGTGCCGTGTTCTATTTGATGAATTTAACTTTGAATCAATATTCTTTACGTTAATTGACTTATGTTGTTTTAAGAATCGCATATTGTAAACTACTAATTGTTTTCATATATAATCGGGTCCTTTTATTAATTTTAATTAACTTTCCATTCAGCCTTTACTTGGAAAAGAATAAATACTTATGACAATTTTTTATAAAAAGACAATCAGTCTTAGTCCATCCTTCATTGGGAAAGGTTTCATCAATAATTTAATCGATAAACTTCCCATTGAGCTGCATTTACCTGGATATCAGTTTTGTGGACCCGGTACTAAATTAAAGAAGCGATTAGCTAGAGGCGATCAAGGAATCAATCTTTTGGATGCAGCTTGCAGACAACACGATATGTTATACTCAAAAAATAAAGATTTGGAAAAAAGGCGTATTGCCGATAGAATCTTGTCTGAAAAAGCTTGGCAAAGAGTTACCGCAAGTGATAGTAGTATTGCTGAAAAATCAAATGCTTGACTTGTTACTAACGCGGTGAAGGCAAAAACGAAATTTGGACTGGGTTATGTTACCAGTAAAACGGTGAGATCTCCTCAAATAAATGGGCATCGCCTATTTAGACATGCCCTGAGTAGTGCTAAAAAGAGAATTAAGAAAACAAAAAACTTGGATGATGCAGTTAAAATTTCAAGAAAAGTTGTAAACAATATTTTCAAGGGAAAAAATCTCTGATTAAGACTCCTCGAGTAATTCCACTACCTAAATCTGGAGGTTTTCTCCCACTTGGACCTATATTCGCTGCCCTGGGTGCACTTGGTGGATAAAAAGAGGTTTTGATTATATTTAAAACCTTATCAACAAAATTTTTAATGCAGCTACCTAAAAGAGCCCTTACTGATGTAGATATAAGAAAATACGCTAAAGATATTCCAAATTTTAGAGGAGTGTTTATGTGTGATACTCTTCAAAGTAAACCATTTAAAAAGAGTGCGGGATAATTAATCTCGATACAGTAGAGGGCCCCGGCACACATTGGGTAGCATACTGGAAAAACAATAATCAAATTGAATATTTTGACAGCTTTGGAAATTTACAACCACCAAAGGAAATAATAAAATATTTAGGGAAAGATATAAACTATAATTATAATAGATATCAAAATTTTAACACAATAAATTGTGGACATTTATGTTTGAAGTTTTTGTTTTCGAAAATAGGCTGAAAGAATAAAGAAAAAAATAAAATACTTAAAATCCATTTTGTTTCATTGTAAGTCATCGCAATCATCATCATCATCAGTTACTTACCCATACTAGAGATTATTATAAAATTCCAACAGCAGAGTAAAGTTTAAAAAAATAAAATAAATATATTTTGTACAACGTTACAAAAATTTTATTTTTTTTTCTTCTTAATCATATATCTTTAACAATTTAAAATCTTAAAAATAAACATTTATTCTTAAGTAATATTATTCTACTCCATAATGCTGAAATGACCCCACGGTAATGTCTCATTACTATTTGCTACCAAAAATCGCTTATTATCATGAGGGCTCAATGAAATTTTTGTTTGTATGATCGAACTTACTTCATGTTTCCGCGACTGAATCAAATTTTGCTGAACTGTCTTTTCAATGTTGTTATTTTAGTCTTGACTATGTTTCTTTTTACACCTTTCTATTTTTTCGTTGAATCTTCACCCTCTACCCGTATCGCATACATTTTTGCACGGAGCCCCACAAATTCAGTCATGATACTGATTGCGGAGTCATGTAACCATAATGAAAATCATAAATGGTTGTTTTAGCTAAATCAAGGATGCACATACCAACATAAATGGGTTTATTGAAGTATATTTCAGTTTTAATGAGTTCAATTGCCATCAAATTTTCACAAAATATTGTTGAGGCTTTAAACTCAGGCTTAGAAATAAGGGCTTCGGCACCATATCGACCTAACCAGCTCGTCACCAATTTAACAACACTGTGTTTACGTATGTTTTCCATAGTTTTTCCAAACACAGCATTATTCATGAGTTTGAAAAGGTTCTTCTCAAACTCATTTATAGCCGCTGTTCGAAGACTCGTGTTTAGATCGATATATGGCTTCAACCATGCAGATTGTCTAAATTGTAAAATTTTATGAATTTTAGATAGCCTTAATCCATATTTCAAAGCCTGCTTTAGATTTCTGTAGTGAATAATATATCTCACGCTACCACCCAAAATTGCCAACAGTTTTTTCTGCTTTGATCCTGAAGGTGTAATATGATCTGGGCAAAAGGGGAGATCTTTATGGTAATCGTGGAGATTAATTGGATACTCTAAATCTACCTCGAGAATATATCCTACATCTGAATCGTCAGCTATAGCTTCAACATTAAAATTTTGAGAATCTGACAGCCAATGAAACTCACTGTGGAGGAGAAATTGAGACATGGCCCAACCATACTGATTATTAATGTCATAATACATTAAGAATTTGGATGGTTGAGCCTCATTGTAATCAGTCATGTACTTATTGCTGGCTTTCGAATAACGCTTAGTACACTGACTAAGACCCCCACGAATACCTCGCTCTACAAACATGAGCATATCAATATCCGTCAATAGCTCAAGGGTTATATCAGTATGCTTAAGCATTGCATCCCATGTATAACCAGGTAGAGTGAAATAATGTGCGGGATCTAGGCCATAAGTTTTATGACAACTTGTGCGAAATTGTTCAAAAACATCTGATAATAGTAAAACGTCTGTTTTCAAATAAATATCTGAATATTCTCCCAAATTATTAATACTTAATTCAGCCCAGACTTTTTGTGCATGAGCATAATCCTCTGCGCTGATGTTTGTATCATTAAGTTGATTGTAGAAATGTGTAATATCGGGTAATGATGTTTCTGAAAATTTAACTACATCATCACAGTAGTCATACGGAAAGACACCCTTACGTGTCAGCAAATTTAATTGTTCATCATTTAAATTGTTAAACTCCGATTTTAGAATATTGAAATTTGGTAGATGTGAGGCTAAAGTATCTATGCTACTCGCCATGAACCTGAATGAGTCAATAAACCGATATTTTATAACATATTCGTTCAGTCGTTTTGTAAATGAAATGTAACGTTCCTTGTTTATTGCTAGAAGGTCAATGAGTCCCTTTAAATCTATAGCTAAATTTTTAAAAATGAAATGTGAGTCATAACCGGTGAGATAATGAAAAATTATGGGTATTGTGTGTGAGTCTTTGAAGTTTATATTGCACCCCTCATGCGCTGGGCCTCGATAAACACCGGTAAGATGACAATGATCGCGTACCTTGACATCATCATTGGTGAAGGCTTTCTCACATATGTGACATGTGTTGGCGATCGTGAAACTTTGAACTTGTTCAACAGTCATGTCATCCATGGGCAAAGAAAGACAGTTTCAACATCTTCGGCAAAATTAATTAGTTCCGAAACGAACCACGCAATACAATCTGCCCCACGATAGCTTTTATAAAACGATAACGTGGGGTCATACGCACACTTAACATAAAAACCCACACTATATGGTATATGCTTCTGGTATGCATTTCCAACAATAGACTTTGCCAAAATGCACTCCAAATCGGCATATACCACAAATGGGGTCATAATCTTATTTTTAAAATTTTTAAAGCAAACCTCCTTCTCAGCTTCTGTCGGCATCCTTATTTTGCAGTTGTTTAGTCTGCTGCAGTCCTCGGTGTGCTGCTCCAACTTGAGTGCTGAGTGGAAGTAGTGCAAACATCTATCACAAAAATATTTGGCTTCACGATGTGCTGATACTTGCATTGATAAAAGCCGTGAAAGACTTTTTATCTACACATAATTGTATGTGACTGGCACATCATCATTGCTGCTACCATTTCCATTATCAGCGACATTGTTGTTATCATCATCATCATCATCTTCATTCTGATATCTGCTCTGCACCATCAGGAGATTTATGTGACATTCCATTTTATTTTTTTCAAATATGCCGGTAGCACCATAAATTTGCTCCTTTTTTTTATGTAGAATGTATACATTAATTGAGATGTTGTTTTGCCTCTCAAATCTCGGGATCTGTCTCATCGTCATTGGGAATACAATATTTGTCAAATTTAATAAATCCTATCTAAAATCCAGATAATTCGGATACATTGACATGCGATCCGTATGCGCATTCGCTGGATGCAGAGCAGATATGATTGCCCAAGCAAAACATGCGTTGTCAGCATTTTTCACATTTGTTGTCATCATTTAACGCATGCTTTCTTGCTATAAATCTGTGGTGGTAGTGGGATATATGACGATCCTAGCTGTGGCGTGAATTTGTTAATGTTCACTGCCAAGTTAACGACTGCAGCCAACGCCCATCCACTATCCTTCCAGTTCTTGGAACTCTTCCAGCTTTTTCAAAATTGTATTTTGAACATGGGCAAGAAAAATAATTTTGGTCCAACAGTCGGAAAGTTCAGCCTCCACGACAACACCTCCGATAACGGAATAAGGCTGATTGACTTCGCCGCAGCACGAAACATGGTCATAAGTAGCACATGGTGCAAACATTGACTCGGATCACTATCTTATTGCAGCCAAAATACGTACACGTCTGTGCGCAGCTAAGAATACACGCAACCCTACACAGAGAAAGCTAGACGTCGACAAGCTGCACCCGAAACAGACAGCCGATGCTTTCGCCACTCGACTCTCACTCCTGCTTCAAAGGACATTGGTGGTATAACAGCCCCTCCACCTATTTTAACTTCTACTTCGAATACAGCAATCGATTTCTGCTCCTTTGCCAGTGCTGGCACCTCCACCTTCATTGCCAATCATGTCTTATGCCCAAACTGTGTCTCTTTCACCAACTTTGGTCGAGTCCCATGTTGTTCCTCTTACTTATCAGGTTTCTGTTCCACCTAAGCCAATCATTGCAATTCCACCAACTAAATCAATCTTTGTTTCTTGCTTAGCTGCGGATACAACAGAGGTTGATATAGATTTTTTCATTAAAACAAAGTTGAATTGTTCCTTGCATCTTTCGGTTCATAAATTCAAATGTAAGATCGATTACTTCTTTTAGATTAACTGTTCCTGAAAATTTATTTAATTCTATAGTTGATGTAAACTTTTGGCCGCAATTGTACTCGAATTTGAATTTAAAAGCAATCCAAGACCGGTAAATGTTGGGCATTTGCTGCGTCCCCGAAATAGCCCTGAATCTCATCCAAAAAACGATTAATAAACCGCAAGTCTAAATTAGAGCTTGTGTACCAAAATGTCAGGGCAACTCCAAACTTTCCGATATTTTCATAAACAGTTTTGATTTTGAATATAACATTATAATTTTTACAGAGACTTGGCTTCGCTCTAATATATTAAATTCTGAAATAATGTGCAATAAATATCAAATTTTTTGTAAAGATCGTCATGATAAGATCGGTGGTAGTGTTTTGATAGCTGTTTAAAACTCCCTTGCATCTGAAGAATTGACAATTCTTGGCACCAGTGACATTGAGTTCATTTGTGTTGCAGTTAAATTAAATAATAGTATTATTTATGTTACCTGCTCTTACATTCCTAAAAAATGTGACTTATAAATTTATTTAAAACATATACATGCCATCGAAAAAGTTTATAGTTTGTTAAAAAATAAAGGCGTTCTTATTGTGCTGGGTGATTTTAACCTACCTTTTGTGACTTGAAGATCGTCTGACGATTCTTCATTTCTTACTCCTGTTTCCAATAGTGATTGGATAAATGACTTCTTGGATAAGCTGTCTGATCTGTGTCTTCAACAAGTCAATGATATTTTAAATATAAACCACAGAACCCTAGACCTTGTATTTGTAGATAGATGCACTGCTGTTAATCTCCATTGTTCGAATCCCGTATCTCTTCCAGAAGATGTACATCATCCAACTCTTGAAATAACAGTTTTACTCCCCCACGAAAAAGAAGATAAATTAATTGCTGATGCGCGAAATAAAAAAGTTTATAATTTTAAGAAAACGGACTATGTAAAACTTAATTCCTTACTTTCGCAAACTGATTGGTCTCCAATTTTAACTAGCGGAACATCGTATTCATATTATGGCGTAGAATCTTCTGTGCAGGTTTTCAATGATACTCTGCAAAGGTGCTTCTTATTGTCCGTTCCAATAAAAAGGTGTTTCTCTAATCCTTTAAATCCACAATGACTAACAAATGGCTAACTAGAACCAGATATTTATTTAAAAATATAAAATATCTGGTTCTAGTTTAGACTTTGCTTCCAATTCTTCTTGTCGATATCAACTATTAAATAAACAATGCTATTCTGCGTATACAATAAAAATAAAATCTCAATTTAAAGATGATGAAGATCTACTTCTCAGGCCAAGCAGCCCTCAGCACCGCTTTTGAACAGGAACACTCCAGTTACTTCCTCGTCACCTTCTAACATTCCTTCTTTGACTAATAGTTCAGTTTTGACTCCTATTGAGCCTAGAAATCTATCAAGCTTAAGGGCAGTGTCGAGGAAAAAAAATGTATTTATTTCACGTCTTCAGCCCGACACAACTGTTGAAAATGTATTGACTTTTATCAAACATAATAAATTGTTGAGTCAAAATGCATTTCGTTCATGCAAAAAAATAGGTAATAAACCTTCCCATGCTTCCTTTATTCTCACAGTTCCAGCTGAAGAGTTTGCAACTGTTCTAAACTCTAATTTGTGGACTGATAATATACTCGTTATAGAGTTTCAGCCTAAGAATAAGCCTAGAGGGACGACTCAAGCCGCTCGTCAATCCCAAAAAAACTGAATAGGTTATCCCTTTACTATCAAAATGTAAGGGGATTACGCTCTAAGACGCGAGACATATTTTTTATGACTCAGAATTTCTCTGAGGATATTATCGCACTGACTGAAACTTGGTTAAACGGAAGCATTACTGACTTAGAATTGTTTGATAACAGTTTTGAAGTTTATAGAAGAGATAGACATGCTGACAATACTTCTGCTGTCGGTGGAGGTGTCTTATTAGCTGTAAGGAACTCCTTCGTTAGTTCCATTATTGTTATTCCCTGCTCTGCTAACATCGAACTTATATGCGTCAAGGTTGTACATTCCAATTCTAATGTATATCTTATTAATGCATACGTTCCTCCTAAGAGCAGTGTAGAAGTTTATGCAAGCCTTGCGGATTGCATAGAATACGTTATAAGCATAATTGACGTTAATGACGACATTTTATTGTTAGGTGATTTTAATCTGCCTGACTTGAAATGGGAATCTTCTGACGATGATACATATGTATTTTTGTGCATCTAATTCGAAGACTCGCCAAGAGCATATATTTGTTGATAATATATGTTCTGACTTACAACAAGTGAGTTGTATTTATAATAGTTGTGAAAGACTTCTTGACCTGGTCTTAACTACAGATAGTAACAATGTGATTGTTGAGAGGGCCCCTCATGTTTTGACTGCTGTTGATGAATACCATCCACCATTGAGCATATGGTACAAATCAGACAGGGATAATATAGTAAAGTCTAACTCAATAGATAAAGTTTATGAATTCAATTTTAAAAAAGCTGACTTTTTGAAGTTGAATCATTTACTTCAAAGTAAACTTCATGTTATTTTAGAATATGTTAATAATAACACTCTTGATAATTCAATTATTTTTTTTTATATGGAAATCTTTGCTATGTTTTCTCTGTCCGTGCCATATAGCCTCAAATTTACGAAAAATTGTGCTTACCCCTGGTACACAAAGGAGTTAAAGATTCTTCGCAACAGCAGGAATAGGGCATGGAAAAAATATGTCTGTAGCTTAGACTTGAATGACCTAGAAATCTACAAGCGTTTGTTTCTGGATTTTGAAAATTGCTCAGCTACCTTATATCAAAATTATTTAGACAGTACTAAGCTGAGAATATTGTCTGATCCGAAGAAATTCTGGGGTTTCATAAACACCAAAAAAAAATCTGATGGATTCCCTTCATCATTTAAGACCTCTGACGGATTTACTGACGATCCTGTCGTAATTTGTGGTCTATTTGCCAATCTCTTTAAAGAGTCATTTTGTTCAGACTCTTTTAATCCTGATGAAGAGTATTTTGAATATATGAACTCTACACCCAGGGTTTCGTTGGATTCTATATCCTTTACTTCAGAGGATATTTTAAAGTATATTGGGTTGATCGATGAGGATTTTAATGCTGGACCTGACGGAATTCCTGCCGCAGTGTTAACACGATGTGGTTCCGTTCTAAGTCAACCACTGTCCATGTTATTCAATAAATCAATTAGCGAAAGTATTTTTCCACTTTTTTGGAAAAAATCTTTTATAGGTCCTATCTATAAAAAAGGTTGTAAGAACGATATAAACAACTACAGGCCTATCGCGAAACTCTCGTCAATTCCAAAACTTTTTGAGCGCCTCGTGTATGATCGTGTGAAAATTCACTGTGGGAAGGTCATGACAACTCGTCAGCATGGATTTGTTACTGGCAGATCCACTGTGTCTAATCTCCTCGATTTTACAACGTTTTGCTTAAATTAATTTTATTCAGGTAACCAGGTTGACTGTATTTACACTGATTTTAGTAAAACATTTGATAAACTGCCACATAACTTAATTCTATTTAAACTAAAGTAAATGGGTTTTCCACAATTTTTTGTAAGCTGGATTCAATCGTATCTGACGGAGCGATCTTATCAAATACGATTTCGAGGCGTATTGTCAGCTGAATTTATTGCTGAATCAGGTGTTCCTCAAGGTAGCCACCTTGGTCCACTTCTGTTTATTTTAGCCATTAATGATGTAACCCACATCATCAAACACTCTCATCTACTTATCTATGCAGATGACATGAAAATATACAGAACAATAGATGCTAAAGACAATTCAGATCTGCTCCAGTCTGATTTGAAATCCTTTGAAATTTGGTGTTCTAAAAACAATATGTTTCTAAATCCAGATAAATGCCAAACTATGACCTTTTCGCGAAAAAGGAATAATTTAATTTTTGATTATACGATAAAAGATACGGCTTTAAATCGTGTAGATTCTGTCAAAGATCTTGGTATATGCATGGATTCTAAGCTATCGTTTAACGTTCATATTGATTACATTTGTAAAAAAGCATCTTCTATGCTCGGGTTTATGAAACGCTGGGCCAAAGAATTTAATAGTATGATCACAACTACAACGCTGTATTATGCAATTGTGCGACCTCACTTAGAGTATGCAAGTCAAGTTTGGTCCCCAAGTTACAATGTACATGTTGAACGTATAGAGAGAATCCAAAAACGTTTTGTTCGGTTTGCTCTAAGGGGCTTAAGTGCAACTGATACTTTAAACCTTCCTCCTTATGAGGATCGTTTAAAACTTTTAAAAATGCAATCTTTGAATGAGAGAAGGAAGTCTGCAGATATCGTCTATTTACACCAACTCATAACTGGTGTATTCGATTCACCAGAACTTCTAACTCTTATAAATTTTAACACTAACCGTAGAAGCAGTAGAAATGCTAACAATTTAATTTACTTACCTTTTAGTAGAACAAATTATATGGCTACTGCTCCTTTACATCGCATGAGTACCTTTGTTAACAACTGTAGCTTTTTTGATGTTAACTTATCGAAAGGTCAACTCAAAAGTAGATTGAAAACTTATGTATGATTAGATCTATGTAAACGCATGGTTAGTTGTTATGTCTTGTGTTGTCCCTGAGCCCAACCCATATTATGGTGGGTAAATTTTTCTCACTTTGGATTGTTTTGGACCGCTCTTATCGATATCATTGGGGCTATTCACGGTTTGAGCGTACTTTTAGCAAATCGTATTTATAGCATTTGTTATTGTTCGAATTGTGAGCACCTTGCCATGTGACTGTCGTATAAAAAGACTGTGCAACTCTATGATGTATGTGATTATGCGGCTGTAGACAGAGCATAAAAATACGAGGTACAAAAAACACCTCCAAGGGCTGCTTTTATTTACGAGTGCCTGCGTATTTGCATTTGTATGCAAAACAACAGCAAAGCAAAATGCGCTTTCGTAAATTGGCGTACAAATAGCGGATCGAACAAATGGCAGACCAGCGTATTCGAACTGTGAATGGCCTTATTGAGATGTTTTGATGTTATTTGGGCTGGTTCTTAAGATGATCCAATGCGGAGAAAGTGCGAAAAAGCTGTAGTAGCTGAACTCTATTGTTATTGCATGAAATGATTCAAAACTTTTCTATAGTTTTGTTAACTCAAAACGTAAAGCCTCCAGCTGTCTACCCCTTATGAAATTCAATCAGGAAGAATCATCTTGTGACAATGTGATTTCTAACATGTTTGCAAACTTCTTTAAATAAACTTACTCCGATATACCATTTAATACCAGCACGGTGTATCCTTTTCTCCCGCCAGTTAACTCTTTTGAAACTCCTGTAATGGACCCAAATATTGTTATATGTTATCTTCGACAAGTAAAATCTTCTTTTACGACCGGCCCTGATAAAATTCCAAGCTGTATTTTAAAGCAATGTGCTACAAACCTGTGTACTCCTCTAGCAAACATTTTTAATATTTCCTTGCATAGTGGTTATTTTCCTATAACATGGAAGGATTCTTATATTATACCCCTTCATAAATCTGGCTCCAAGATAGATGTTTCTAACTGCAAAATTAAGTGCAATCCCTAAGATATTTGAGAAAATCATAACTGATCATCAATTAACCCACTCCGTGTCTTCCACCATTTCTGTCTTTCAACATGGTTTTCTGAAGGGTAAGTCCACTACAACAAACCTCTTAGTTTACTACGCGTGTTATAAATGGTTTTACTTTGGGACTGCAGACTGATGTTATTTATACGGACTTTAGTAAAGCTTTCGACAGTGTTAATCATAATCTTCTTTTGAAAAAACTCCACCTTATTGGGTTTCCTGTCACATTATTAAATTGGATAAATTCGTATTTATCCCGACGTACTCAAAAGGTTTTATAAAATAATTCTCTTTCAAAAAGTATTTCGGTCACTTCTGGCGTTCCTCAGGGCAGTCATCTTGGACCGGTTTTGTTTTTACTATTCATTAATGATCTTCCTTCGGTAATAAATCACTGTAACGTCTTAATGTACGCTGACGACGTGAAACTTTTTCTTTGTTACAAATCACCCGAAGAACGACATTTTTTACAATCTGATCTAAATAGACTTCTGGACTGGTGTAGCTTAAATATATTAAATCTCAACTTTAAAAAATGTAAGCAAATGACATTCTCGCGAAGATCTGCTAATAACATAAATTATTATATAATAATTATTATAATAATTATTATATAATATTATATATAATACTATAAATAACACTAACTTAGAAATAGTTTCCAGTTTTCTCGATCTTGGTGTTATTATGGATTCAAAACACCGCTTCAATCTCCACGTTAATTTGGTGATAAATAAGGCAAGAGGAGTCCTTGGTTTCATTAAGAGATGGGCTAAAGAATTCAGTGATCCCTTTACTACTAAATTATTATATACCTCTCTCGTAAGACCAGTTCTTGAATATGCATCAGTTATATGGAACTCACAATATAATGTCTACATCGACGCCATAGAATCCGTTCAAAAAAAGTTTTTACTTTTTGCTTTACGTCATAGTCGTTGGAACCCCAATATTATGCTTCCATCGTATGAAATACGCCTTAAAATTATTTTACTACCTTCCCTAAGAAGCAGAAGAATGATGTTTAATGTCATGTTTCTGTGTAAATAACTTCGTGGCGAGATTAATTCGGAATATCTCATCTCAGCTCTAAATTTTAACAACCCAAGGAGAGGAACTAGACATTTTATGTTTTTCAAGTTGAGTCAGTGCAGTTCTAATTACGCTCTTCATGAACCTTTACGATGTATGTGCAGTGATTTCAATGACAACTTCTACATGATTAATTTTTCTGATTCGGTTGACGTCTTAAAACGGAAAATTATATTACATTTAAATAATTAAATCAATTTAACTTCATCCTATTATACCTAACGCAGTTTTATAACAATATAATATCGGTAATTGCGATTGTTCTGTTTCTCCTTTTTGTCTCGATATTATGTTTTATTAAGTCAGCACCATCATATATGAATCGTTTTTAAAACTTACTTTTAATTATTCAATATTTTAATTTTAAATCGAATTGTGATTTACGTGCTCACGTGGTTTCCTGATTTGAAATTAGACTGAACTCACACTATCACCTGGATTGGTGTGCCAGAGTATATCTCTTTTCCACACAAGTTTAAGCCTGCGTTGGCCCAAATGCATATCCAACTAATTGGAATTTTGATTTGGCGGATATGAGATTTATCTCATTTCCACGTAGGTCCTTGGATTGAACAATGGCCGCAAACCAGTTAAAATGAGTTTAGCGTTTTGAATTGTTTTTGGAATCAGGATTGTTTTTCGGGTACCTTAAATTGATAATTACTATTATTTTAATCGATGTTGCTTATTTATATAGAATCAAGTATACTTAAATACGCGTTTTATATATATTCAATTTTTAAATTCCGCTGAAAATCCAATTAATGTGCTTAGTGGAAAATCCTAATTGCCAATAGGGGGTATGTTTAGTACGTAGGTGCATTCTGTCTGTCCCGGCTTATTCGGGCAGGATCTAGAATGTAAATCGTGCATGCGTATAGGACGGGTATACGTATCTTTGGAAGATTTCATACCTCCGGGCAAATCCAAAAAAAAGCACTCCTCCAATCGATGATATATGCGCGCAATGGACACACATTTCCAACTCCATGCGTGCTGCTGCTGAAGAGGTGAGTAGCTACCACCGCCCTCGCCGAAACCAGTGGTACGAGCAGGAGTGTCGCGACGCCACTGCAGAGAAAGACGCCGCCTACAAAGCCACCCTACAGTCGGTTGTAACGCACTCTGCTAAGGAGCGATACAAAGAAAAGAGGAGGGAAGAGAGACATATTTTCAGGCGGAAAAAAATAGAGGCAGAAAGCGCGAGCAAGAGAAGATTGAGATGTATGGTGACAGGAATGGGGCCCAAAAATAAGACGCCTTGCCGATGATTTCAAAACCAGAGCCTCTTCCTGCAAGGATGAAAAAGGAATTAATCTAGTGACAGATGTCCAGAGTAGACTGACGTTATGGAGGAAACACTTATCTAAGCTTCTAAATGGCGACGCTGACAGCAATCCCGCCAATAGAGATGATATTCTGGAAACCCCAATTTTGGATGACAGCGTTGAGGTTCCGCTGCCCGACTATGATGAAGTTCTGACAGCTATAGCTCGGCTTAAAAATAACAAAGCTGCGAGATCTGATGGCTTACCTTCTGAGCTGTTTAAGAACGGAGGCGAAGCTCTACTTAAATGCTTTCACGAGCTTCTATGCAGAAAATGCATTCCGAACGATTGGAATCTCAGTGTGCTCTGCTCAATCCACAAGAAAGGCGATCCCACTATCTGTGCCAATCACCGTGGGATAAGCCTTCTTAATATCGCATATAAGGTCCTGTCGAGCGTTTTATGTGAAAGATTGAAGCCCATTGTAAACGAACTGATCGGACCTTATCAGTGTGGCTTCAGACCTGGAAAGTCCACCATCGACCAGATTTTCACGCTACGACAAATCTTATAGAAGACTCAAGAAAAATAAATCGGCACCCACCATCTTTTTGTCGACTACAAAGCCGCCTTCAACAACCCAATAAGGAAGCACCTGTACTCCACCATGTCTGAATTTGGTATTCCTGCAAAACTAATACGATTTTGCAGGATGACACTGAGCGACACCAGCAGCGCAAATAAAATCGGGAAGGACTTCTCCCCACCATTTGTTACCAAACGAGGTTTCAGACAAGGTGATTCCTTATCGTGCGACTTTTTCAACCTAATGATGGAAAAGATCATCCGAGCTGCTGATCTGATACGTAGTGGCACAATATTCTACAAGAGTGTTACGCTGCTTGCGTATGCTGATGACATCGATATCAATGGCCATAATACGCGCGAAGTCAGTGCAGCATTTTCCAGATTAGAAAGAGAGTCAAGTCGAATGGGTCTGTCAGTGAATGCAGATAAGACGAAATACTTGGTGTCAACAAACAAACAGTCCCAGCGTCTTGGAACCCACGTAACCGTTGACAATACCTCCTTCAAGGTTGTGAAGGACTTCGTTTATCTGGGATCCAGCATTAATTCAACCAACGACATCAGCATTGAGATCAAACGAAGAATAACTCTTGCCAACAGGGGTTACTTTGGGCTCAGTAGGCAATTGAGAAGCAGAGCCCTCTCTCGACGAACGAAAATCACGCTCTATAAATCGCTCATCATGCCCGCCCTACTTTATGCATCACAAACCTGGACGCTGAGCAGTTCAGGAGCAGTTCAGATGAAAAGACTTTAGTAGAATTCGAGAGAAAGATTCTTCGTAAGATCTATGGACCAATCTGCGTCAATGGCGAGTACCGAATACGGTGGAATGATGAACTGTATGAGCTGTATGCTGACATCGACATAGTCAAGCGCATTAAAATCGAGTGGCTTCGCTGGCTTGGTCATGTTCAGCGCATGAAAGACGATGCTCCAGTGAAGAAAACATTCGATTCGGTACCCAGCGGCGGTCAACGCAGAAGAGAACGACCGCATCTTCGTTGGAAAGGCCAAGTAGAGGACAACCAGATGAAGCTTGGAATTTCCAACTGGTGCCAGCAAGCGAAAGACAGAAATGGGTGGCGCAAATTCTTAGTTGAGGCCAAGACCGACATACGGTTGTAGCGCCAACTAAGCAAACAAGCATAAACCATAAACTTCCCGAAAAGGACATTATAAACTAACTGCAATTTAAGCAGATATTGGGACGTAGCCTAACAATAGTTCACCAGTCTGAAAGCCGCAAAAGAGGAAGACCATCAAATACATCTAGAAATACGCCACCAAATATGTCAACGCCAAGAAGAACTGTCAGGGGACTACAAGCCACTACAAGAGCTTCAATATCATGGAATAGACCATCTCCCAAATCACGATGACGCAAAAGAAGCCGCTAGGTGAAATAATCCAAATTGTTCGGGTATATCTCGTATAATTTGTTCTAAGTGCAAGGTACATCTCTTTTTGACGAAGGAGCGAAATTGCTATCATAAATTTCATACAAAATAATTATCAACATTTATAGAAGTATATTATAGAATACAAAAATTAACTTATTTGAATTAACTTTGAAGTTTTAATAATATTATATTTTTGTTCTTGAGTCATAATTTTTCTTTTTTATTGTCATTAGTTTTTTAATTACACAGAAATAAATTAAATACAATTGTTTTACAATATTTATAAAAACTTTCGATAGTACTGTACAAAATTACGCTTGAGTTGATATGTATGCAATTGTGGACATCCTGGAAAAGGGTCAAGGAGCTGCCGGAGAATTTTTTTACCATGATTTTTGAGTTTTTTGGACGTTAATTCACTAAAAAAAAAATAATAAATAATTTTTTACAATACAAGTATTAATTCCCAACTCAAAGGGTTAACTTACTTGTAAAGTGACACGTTGAGGAGGCATTTGCTTCTCGTGAATCACTCGAAGATTTTCCTCACCCCAAATGCGACAATTCTGCCTATTGACGAAGACATCAAGATGGAAATGGGCCTCGTCACTGAAGATGATTTTAGCGGCAAAATCAGCATTTTCATGTTGTCTCTCCAATACCCAATTAACGAACTCAGCTGGCTTCAGTTCCTGAGTCATTTGAACTTTGTATGCATGAAGATGCAAATCTTTCGTCAAAATTCGCTGCATAGTGGATTTGGAGACACCAATTTGCTGAGCTCGGTGTCGAATTGAGGTGGATGGAGTTTGAGCGACATCATCACGTACAGCTGCGACATTTTCGGTCGATCGACCTGGTCGAAGGCGCGTTGTTGTCTTTGCATCACTAACAGACACAGTTTCGGCAAATTTATCCATTAATCTCTTTACAGTTGACTCTTTTGGAGCATTATTGAGACCCCAAAATGATGCAATATGCAAACTGAAGCTGCAAAACTTTCACTATTTTGGTAAAAAAATTTCACAATGAGAATGCGTTGTTCATTCGTGTAGCGCTCTATTTTTACTAAACTCGTACCTTCTACTAGCAAACAATAACAATTGTTCAAATGTCAAACAATGACACTTTGAATGCCGCCAAATTTAAAAATTGCGTTCTTGTTGGGACACCCTTTACTCCATATGAGAGCATAATGAATGGATCCTGGTTATCTTGCATCTATAAACCGGATCAGCATTTTGTGGTCGCATACTAAAAGTCACTTGATATTTATCTTAAGATAAAATATAATCAAAATACAATCATTGCATTAACACTGTAGCAACCTTTCCTGTTGTAGTACAGGTGCTGCTGATCCTTGTTTAGCGTAAAAATTCGAATGTGCATACCAGCCACACATGTTGCTTTGCCTTTATTTTGTCTTCCCCTTGTATTTGCCATTTTGATCCATTTTAGACAAATTTCAGTCTGCAGCCATTCGAGCACCTCCTCTAATACACCTGACATCGTTGATTACGCGAGGACCTAAAATTGAAGACGTTTCCAACATCACGTTGGTGATGTCTTCAGCCAGAAATCGCAAAGTTGCCGCCAACTTCAATTCTGCTGATACAGCGGAGGTTCGAGAGCGTGTTTTAGTTTGCTTTTTATTTCGGACACCACTTATTAAAAAGCTTGATTTGGTAAACGGAAGTTTTTAGATAAATCTATAACAATTATATATTAATAATTTAAAAATTTCAAACACTATTTCTAGTTTCACAACGACTTACTCGGAATCTTCCAACTCCAACACGTATAAGTTATTTCTTAGGTGTTGTCTTACCCTTGATAAGTTTTGTGCAGAAGCACTTTCTTCTTCTTCATCAAAAATATTGCAATGCTAATCATTTATTTTGTTTTTATTTAGTTTTCGCCAGATTAAAATAAATTTATTTCATAAATTTCTTTGTTATGTTACTTCAAACGTCTTCTTCTTTCGTTTTTAAGTTCACAATAGTATTTTTTATTAAAGCCATCTGCAACAAAATTGGTCGAAAAATTAATTTATTACAAAAATCGTCGAGTCGACCTTGTTCAGTGATCGCTGTCTCAAGTCGACTCGACAGCAAAGTCGACTCGACAGCAAAGTCGATAGTCAATTAGGTCGACGCTAGACAACGATGACAGGGGTGAATATTAAAAATAATAATAATAATAATAATAATAATATAATAATAATAATAATAATAATAATAATAATAATAATAATAATAATAATAATAATAATAA
>OY986437.1:143110587-143340587 GCA_963920525.1 Dichetophora obliterata
GTTGATTGATTCATTTTAGTCCTCAAATATTTATGTGCAAGAGCTGAAATAAAGTAAAGGTTTAAAATAAAAGATTAATTAAAAGAAAAAGTGTGATTGTGCGCGATTTATACGGCAAACAATATTTTAAAACTTAAAAATAATAGTTATAATTTGTAACAAAGTGCGCCATTTGCTTTCCTTTCGTCGCGAAGAAGCACGAAGTGCGAGATTTTAATTCGATTCAAAGTGATTTTAATAATTTCTTAACACCTTTTTGGTACAACTTTTTGATTTAAAATCAGTAATTATCGAAGGTGATCGAAACTTTGTGGTAGAGTATAATTGTTTTTTTTAGGTAACATTTTTGTTTGCCGCAGTTTATGAAAACTAAAGAAACACCCGCGCACACACACACACTCACTTAAATAACCGATTCGTTTCGCGAATTTTTTGGCATTTTTTAATAGTTTTTTGTTTTTTGGCAAAATATTGTGTCCGTCCAGCACTTTTAGTTTTTTACAGCCATAGTAAGAAACTCGCGAAATAGTGCAAGAATTTTTATTGCCACTGGTTTGATTGAGTTTATAATTTAACGATTAAACCATAAATTTCGTAAACACAAAGAGACACATACACACATACACACTAATTTATTTGGCCAGCTTTGTTGTGCTTGCCGTTTTTTTTTATTCGTCGCGTTTTTTATTGTTTGGATCACTTGATTGTTATTTTATATTATATTATTGGTATATTTTATACAGTCATTTTTCAGACTTTAGTTAAGACAAGTTAAAACTAAAAGCAAACAAAATAAAGCGACTTGTTGGTGACAATTGTGACGAAGGAACGAGGTAGAATCGGAAAGTTTTTAGTAAGACGAAAAAGTGTTGCCAGTTAGCAAAAAATTTACCGTACATAGTACGATTTTAAATTTTGGTACTTTTTCCGGTTTTTTAACTATTTTCAGTTAAAGGCAGTATTTTTAACACCAAGTCGTCTTCGGAAAATAGTTTCAAGGATTTTTATCATTTTTTTTGAGAATTTTGATTTTTTTTGGGAGTTATTGTAAAATTTTTTTGTACTTAATTTTTAGGCAATAGTGTATAAAAGTAACACATTGTCATAATAAAAAAAGTTTCTACGTATTAGGAACTACGTACAAAATAAATTTTAATAAATTGTTAACTCCCAATTTCATACAATTTTTTTTGGTTTCTACTAATTAGAGACCAATTCAAGGAAAAAAAGTATTTGATTGCATTTTTCACGCGGTTGTTTGTTTGGGGATTCTTGAAAATTTTATTATTTTGTATACAAAAATTTAACCACTTATGTTTCTTTGTGAAGTTTCTACGTATTAGAAACGAGTAAAAAGTATTTTTAACAATTTTTTATTAAAAAAAAAAAAAAAAAAAATTTCTTTGCTAGCGGAAGTTTCTACTTATTAGAAACAAAAGAAAAATATTTTAAGCATTTTTGAGCTTGAATTTTATTCACAAACGGAAGTTTCTACTTATTGGAAACAAATTAAAAATCGTTTGGAGCAGCTTCAGCTTTAATTTTCTTTTCTGGTTTTTTCGATTTGTTGCGTCTTCAGCAAGTTATAAAAAAAAAAAATACAAAAAAAAAACCAAGTTTTCCGTGCAAAGTTTTGTATTATTTTATTTATTTCCAACTGGCGCCAGCAAGCGAAAGACAGAAATGGTTGGCGCAAATTCTTAGATGAGGCCAAGACCGACATACGGTTGTAGCGCCAACTAAGTAAGTAAGTAAGTAAACACAAAAAATCATGAAGACGGTGTAAAAAAAAGTGTAACATTTATATAGTAATACCTTAAACTGTTCTGTATTTTATTTCTTATATATTTTGTTCTTTAACCCTTTCAATAGCTAGGCTAATCTAAGAACAAAATAATTTTTTGAGGTTATATTCTTGTCATGTAGGTCCTCAAATGATGAAAAAACATACCTGTGATTTTAACCTGCGTATTGCAAGCTTGCACAAAGAAAAAATTATTTTGCTCCTGGTCGGCAAAAAATCTTTTGTTTTAATCCCTTAAGGGTTTTTCAACCCTTTAAATCTTTGTTTCTTAAGCCCTCTTAATATTCTTACCATCTGTTTGAGGACAAATTAGTTTATTTACCCTTGAAACTTAACCGTCAGGCTCAACAAACACATAAATTTGTTGAGTTTAGGTTTTTTCTTGTTTCCTTTGTAACACATGCAACAAGCACTTGAACTTGTTGCAGTGTAGAATTACAATAAGCACTTGAACTTATTGTAACTGTGAAAGTAAAAGTACGCACTTTATTTAGTTGCTGAAATTACTCTGGCTTTATTGATTAATTAAACTGGCTTATATATCTACACAAATGCTGTTGTAAGCATAATTATTAAACAAAATAATAAACAAACTTATTCTAGTGATCTACTTAATGTAAAGTGTCATGTAAGGCAAAAATGTAGCTTCCGCATTATTGGGCTACTTCTTGTTGACACATAAAGTTATATTTTGGTTTTGCTTTGTTTATTTTACTTATAATAACCTAGTTATATTAATAGCTTATGTTTTGTTTTGCTTCGTTTATTTTGCTTATAATAACCTAGTTATATTAATAGCTTATGTTTTGTTAACAGGTGTGTTAACATTCTCCCCCGCGTTGAATTATTGGTTAATTTAATAATTCAATAATTAATGATTAACTCAACGTTGTGACTGCAAAGTTTCATGTTGTAGTGACATTGAATGTGGATTGAGTTCTTGGAAGTGGCGTTGGAGGCTTAGGTTGTTTTTTCTTCTGGTATTTGTTCCAAAAGATTTTGATTGCATAGGCACTGATCCCAATTGTCAATACAAGTGCAATGCATACAGCTGTCCAGGTTTGTTTCTGTGTTGATTCTACTATTGATGGTAATTTAAGTAATTTATTTCTGGTTAATTCTCGATGAAGTGCTCCAAGTTCTTCTAGCTGAGTGGTGTATTGTTTGTTAACAAGTTCGTCGATGGATTGTATTTTAATGGTTCCTATTGGTACACCGGTGCTTGTATAAGTTGATTTACGGGAAGTGGTAACATACTGATGCCCTTGAATGATTATTTGACTGTCTCTAATCACGCAGTCTTGTTGGAGTTGAACTAATCCAGATCCGTTCAGCATTAGTTGAAATGTTTCTTGTCCACATACAGCACTCAGCCGAATGGGTTCCTTCGTGGCATACGTCCATTGGTTTTTGTTATTTAACTGATGCCATGTAATTGATTTATTAAGTTTTATGGTGTCACATCTTGGATTTGTGTCATTGTTGAAAAGATCCATTTCGCATTTGAATTCATCGGATCCTCTTCTATGGATTGATTGTATTTTTGCGCATAAATAGCAATCAGTTTCTATAGTTGTACATGATTGAAGGTCTGCACCTTTCATGGGAAAGAATTCATCTCTGTGGGGATTGATTCCCATAAATTCTGTTGATATTTTTACTTCTATTAACGTGTTATTTATTACTGTTGTTACTGGAACAATGTTAAATAAGTCGTAATATTTTTGATCAACCAAAGGGAGTTTAATGCTGAAAACAATGTGATCAGTTGTCACCATGCCTTCCACCTTCATCAGGCTATAAAGCAGCAACAAGTTGTCTTGGTTGACTGGTAGTTGCAGCTGAGGAGGTAGATGAGTCTTAAGTTTTCCTGCTTCTTCAGTTAGTTGATGGGGTGTAAGTATGAGGGGATTTATTTTTCCATGATGTGTGTCTGTTAGAACATCGATGATTGAAGATTGTATGCGTTGAAGATTTGATATTATTATTGACATTTGTAGACATAGAGCTGTGAGGGTCGCATCACTATTGCTTACTTCTTGATCTTTAAGTAACTTCATCATTTTGTCGATGTGGTTATCGATATCTTTAAACTTTTGCATTGTAATAACTTGATTTTTTGTAATAATGTTGATGGTAGAGTCAATAACTGAAGTTTGGTTTTGCAGGAGTTCGCGCAGGTAGTCATCATTGTTTTTTAAATGATTAATGGTATCTGACATTTTATTCGCATAGTTAGAGTCGAGCACTCCGAACAGTGAGTTGCCAATGTTTCCAACAAAATCTAGTGCCCCTCTTTTTACTCGCTTCATAGATAGCATTTTAAACTCTGAACCGATCTCTTGCTGAGCATTTTGAAAGTAGTTCACAAAAAACTCACATATTGGGTTTGGTGCACTTTGATTGCAATGACGTTGCAGTGTTGTAATACCAGTGCGTAAGACATTTAATTCTTTATAAAATGGTAAAAGGTCGTAGTAGACAATCAAATTCCATCTTGATGTTATTATTTTTGCTGAACCTATTTCTTCGAAATGTATGCCTGGATTTAATTGAAATTGGGTTACATTAATTGGATTTGCTATAGCTAGTGGTAGCAGTAACAGCGTTACCAATATGGTTGTGACGATGTTTGAGATGGGTAAACGTCGTCGTTTTGATGGTATAGGAGAGATTTCTTGATCATCGTCCCTGTTGTAAATTTTTTCCTTTTGCAGCTCTTCGCTTGGCTCTGTGAAATTATCTTTAATATCTTCTGGAAAGAGCGGAGCTAGTCTATGGATTGAACGTTTACAATTTCCAGTAGCTGTTTTCACATCAACCACTCTGACAATTCCATCCTTTCCGGGATATACATGTGTGATTCGTCCTAGTGGCCAGTTTAATGGTGGTACGTTGTCTTCTTTGATTATGACTAAGGTTCCTTCTTGTATGTTGGGAACTCGTTCTTTCCATTTGTATCGGTGCTGAAGTTCCGTCAGATATTCTTGACTCCATCGTGTCCAGAATTCTTGTTTAATCCGCTTGACTGCATTCCACCGGTCGTGCAATGTTGATTTGGACACACTAGTGCTTGCGTCTACTGGATTAGTCAGAAATTCACCAATGATGAAGTGTGCCGGTGTAAGAGCGCTTAGATCGTTTGGATTGGTGGACATAGGTGTGATTGGTCTAGAGTTGAGAATTCCTTCAATTTCTATGACAACCGTTTCTAATTCTTCATGAGTTAATGATGCCGTATTTACGCTTCGAAGAAGTAATCTCTTTGCCGACTTCACTGCTGCTTCCCAAAGACCTCCAAAATGCGGAGCTCTTGGAGGGATAAACTGAAATTTGATTCCTTGTGAGCTGCACGCGTTTATTATTTTTTCGCTACTCCCTTTTCCGAACAATGATTGATTTATTTCTTGAAGTTGATTGCTGGCGCCAACGAAATTAGTAGCGTTGTCACAATAAAGGTTAAGGCAATGACCTCTACGAGAAATGAATCGTTTTAATGAACCAATGAATGCATCAGTGGTCAGATCTGTTACGATCTCTAAGTGGACAGCCTTCGTGGCGAAACAGCAATAGACTGCAATATATATTTTGTGTGGTTTCTTTCCTCTTATTTTGTAGTGGACCCACAGTGGGCCACAGAAGTCAACACCTGAGTTTATAAACGGCCTTGATGGGGAAACTCTAGTTGCAGGCAAGTTTCCCATGAATTGTTGACACATTGTAGGCTTTGTTCTGGTGCATCGAACACACCTTTGCACTATGGATCTTGCCATTAATTTTCCTTTGATAGGCCAAAATCGTTGCCGAATATTTGCCAATAGTGCTTGTGGCCCGCTGTGCATAGTGTCATTGTGTGCATCTCGCAAAATTAGTTTCACTATAGGGTCGTTGTATGGCAGCATCATTGGATGTTTCGTATCATATGGAAGCAAAGATGAATTTAGACGTCCTCCTACTCGAATGATTCCATTTTCATCCAGAAATGGCGAGAGAGACGTGATTGAACTGTTTTTGATAACAGTTTTATTTGATTTCAACTGTTTGATTTCTTCATTGAAGTCTTGTTCTTGTACTATTTTTACTATAGTCTTAAGTGCTGCATCGAGCTCTTTTGGGCTTAATGACAGTTCTTGGGAACGCTGAGCCCCTTTGCAATTTTTTATATATCGTTGAATGTATCCAACAACACGCTGTAGGGTTTTAAACGATTCTCGTGCCTTTATGTAGTATATAATATTGTCTGACTCTCCTGCAGCTGTAGCTACCGTGGCTATGACTTGATTAACCTTTTTGATTTCAGGAAGGTCTTCTATGATGATATTCTTTTGAATGGATGCGGGCCAAGTGTAATCTTGTTGATGTAGAAAAACAGGACCATAAAACCACAGGTTGAACTGAGGTTTCATCATTTCTTCTGGATGAGCTCCTCTAGATAATATATCTGCAGGATTGTGAAGAGTAGAGATGTGATGCCATTGTTCAGTTAGTGAAAGTTTCTGAATCTTAGCCACTCTGTGGGATACAAATGTCTGGAGTGTTGATGGGCATCGATTTATCCAAGCTAATGCTACCTGTGAATCAGTCCAAAAGTGAGTAATGGTGTTTTGATACCCAAGATCGTTTTTAACTCGAGCCATTAGTTCGCAACACAGTAGAGATGCACACAGCTCTAACCGCGGAATGGTTTGTGTTTTAAGCGGTGCTACTCTTGATTATGAGCAGAGAAGCCTGACCGATATGCTTTTGTTTTTAAACACTGTTCGAATGTATATTGCTGCTCCATATGCTCTTTCAGATGCATCTGCGAAACCATGAAGCTGTATTGAGTGAGGCACATTGTGTCCAAAAATGTGGCGAGGGATCCTTAATTTGTCTAATTGATCCAGGCTGTTGCGGAACTTGATCCATGACGTGTGCATTGCTATTGGAAGTGCTTCATCCCATTGAAGTTGTAGCTTCCATAACTGCTGAATGAATATTTTGGCTGCTACCACCACTGGTCCTATGAGTCCCAATGGGTCGAAAATGTGTGCTACGTCAGATGTTATGCTGCGCTTTGTGACACGCTGCACAGTATTTAACCTTGTAGTAATTTGAAAATTGTCGCTTGTTGGTGCCCATGAAAGCCCTAATGTTTTAATGGTTGACTCTTCTTCATTTCTAAAGTCTAAATCCACTTCCTGGTTTTCGATGGATATACTTTGAAGAAGCTTGGGATGATTAGAGCACCATTTCCGTAAATGAAGCCCTGCTTTCGTCAATATCTCTAATAATTGATCTTGAATAGCCTTTGCTTCCTGAAGATTGTCTGCTCCTGCCAAACCATCGTCAACATAGAAATTTTTATCAAGTGCCTGGCTGCCTAATGGATGTGTTTCCCTATTGATAAGTGCTAGTTCTTGTAAGCATCTTGTTGCCAAGAATGGTGCTGCTCGTGTTCCATAAGTAACTGTTTGAAGTCTATACACGTCCATTGACTCTTGCGAACTGCTTCTCCAATAGATTCATTGAAATCTTTCATCATCAGGATGAATTCGAATCTGTCTATACATTTTCTCGATGTCGGTTGTGAAAACAAATCTTGGCATACGAAACCGGAGAAGTATTGCAAACAGATCACTCTGCACCGTTGGACCTTTGTACATTACGTCATTTAATGATAGTCCAGTTGATGTTTTGCATGACGCGTCAAACACCACTCTTAACTTTGTTGTGCTTTTTTCAGGTCGCAAAACACAATGATGTGGAATGAAGTAATTTGGATGCAACACGTCATTAGGATTCACCTTTGTCATGTGTCCCAATGCTTTGTATTCATCCATGAATTGACTATATTGGTTTTTGAGTTTTACGTCTTTTGCTAGGCGTTTTTCAAGAGATATGAATCGATTATAAGCAATTTGTTGCGAAGTGCCTAATTTTGATAAATCGTCTTTTAATGGTAATCGTACTATAAAGCGACCAGCTGCATCTCTTTGAGTATGATGGGTAAAGTGCATTTCACATTGCTTTTCTGACATTGATAATTGTGGCTCCGTTTCAGAGATATCTTCTAATTCCCAAAACTTTGCAACAGCGTTATTTAGGTTATCGTAATCGTCAGCTAAAACTCCGCATGTTGCTGATTTTCGTTGTTCATTATCGATTTTTCCAGATAGAACCCATCCAAGAACGGTTTTCTGAAGAACTGGTAAGCCCTTTGCTAGTTTAACTTGTCCCATTGACATTACTTGATGTGTGAATTCAGCACCTAATAGGATGTCAATTTTGCTTGGGTTATTGAACTGTGGGTCAGCCAGTTGTAGATTTTGGGGTATGGCCCACGATGATATGTTAATGAATTTTGACGGTTGGGTACCCACAATCTGCGGAAATACGTAAGCTTCCAACGGAGCCTTGAATCCACTATTGCAAGAGTGAAAAGTGACGTGAACGCGATGACTGGCAAACTGTTTCTGTCTGCCGATACCTTCAACAGATAGGGATGAACTTTTAAGTGTCAGCCCAAGCTGTTGTGCTATTTTGGACGTTATAGCGTTTATTTGGGATCCGGAATCGAGTAGTGCTCTGCACTCAATTGTTTTACCATTTGCTGCAAGTATTATTTTTGCTGTACTTAACAACACATAGCTTGACATTGGCTTAACTGATGATGTCAATGCGACCGGTTTTGGAGCCTCTTTTTTTTCTGCCGCCTCCTGCCTTTCCTGATGGAGAAGGGTATTGTGTCTTTTGTTGCACTTGCTGCAAGTTCCGCTGGTACACTTGTTAGCCTCATGACCGTTCTTTAAACAATTAGTGCATAGTTTGTTCCTTTTTAGAATGTCGTAGCGTTGGCTAATGGATTTTTCTTTAAATACCAAACACGAAAATATTGGATGGGCACCACTGCAAGCTGGACACTGTTTTGCTACTGTTGAAGTGATCATGGACGCTGCGTTATGTCCTGCCTTCTCATAGCCTTTATTTGTGCATTTGTTTAGTGTTTCTAATGAACTGAATCTGCTCTCAAGGAAGCTGAGAATTTCTTGGACTGATGGAAGTTCCCGTGAGTTGCTCAGCGATTGTTCAAAGGCCGTGTGAGTTGACCGATCTAATTTTTTAATAATTATGTGCACAAGAATCGCGTCCCACGTTGACACTGGTATTCCTATCGCACTAAGCCCATATATGCATTCTTTTGTTGTATCATGAAGAGATTTAATAGCATGCACCGACTCATGAATAATGCTAGCTTGTGCCATCAGTCGATTCAGTAATGCTGTGACGAGCAATCGCTTGTTGTCATATCGGCTGGTTAATATCTCCCATGCTGTTGTGTAATTTTGAGCTGACACTGGCAAGTGTTTGATTAGATTTTTGGGCTCACCGTTTAAATTTGCTGTGAGGTAGAACATTTTTTGCACAGTACTGTATGGTTGATTGTGTATGAGTTGCTCATACAGGTCTTTGAATTGAACCCACTTTAGATGATCGCCGTCAAACGTAGGCAGCGTAATTGTCGGTAGTTTCACTGGTTGAAACTGTGTGACTTCTTGCAGTGCTCTTTGACCATTGTCAGTAACACTTGCTGAATTTTTTATGTATTGATTTAGGAACACTAGGACATGTTGTATTTTTGCTTGCATGTCATAAAATGTTTCCCAATTGTAATCACCCACTTTGTGCAGCTGAGTAGAATCCCATATTTTTGAGTTGTTACTGATTAGATCTGCTTGGTACTCCTCGAGTAGTGATGCCTTCAAAGTACAGTATATCTCAGACTGTGGCTCACCATCTGCATCAATTTCGTTTATTGTTTTCGAAATGATGCTTAATAGCGCCATCTGATTATGAAGTACCTTCCTGAGTTCTTCGTTTTGCACCTCCAATTCTGGCTTATCTTTTGAACCAGCTTTGGTAGCGTGTTGATTGTGATCTTCCAACTCAGAGTCTGGCAGGAGATGTTGCGACAATGCACTCTTGTGCTCTTGAAAATGTTGAATATATTTTAGACCAATGCTTCTATTTCACTGTAGTAACTTGTAGTGAAATAGTCATGGTCATTGTGCTCAGTCTCTGACACTCTGATTTTCATGTCATTTTCTTCAAATGAGTGCCAGAGTGCATTGAGCTGATCGATTCTGTCTTGAAAGTATCGGGCATGCTTTTTCCTATCTATAGGATCCTTTTTGTAGTTTTTAATCAGGCGCTCGATATGTTGGCCCGTGTTACTCTGTGCTGCTACTAACTCTGAGAATGTAGCCATTGTTGATAAATGCAGTTGTGGTTCTGCTTGATGTCGTCTGCTGGTTACCGGCAAATATTGACTTGATTGATGTCGTCTGCTGGTTACAGGCTAATATTGATTTTTGATGTCGTCTGCTAGTTACAGGCTAGGATTGACTTGATTGATGTCGTCTGAGGACTGCGGGGTCCTGTCACGGTCGCCAAATGTTTGAGGACAAATTAGTTTATTTACCCTTGAAACTTAACCGTCAGGCTCAACAAACACATAAATTTGTTGAGTTTAGGTTTTTTCTTGTTTCCTTTGTAACACATGCAACAAGCACTTGAACTTGTTGCAGTGTAGAATTACAATAAGCACTTGAACTTATTGTAACTGTGAAAGTAAAAGTACGCACTTTATTTAGTTGCTGAAATTACTCTGGCTTTATTGATTAATTAAACTGGCTTATATATCTACACAAATGCTGTTGTAAGCATAATTATTAAACAAAATAATAAACAAACTTATTCTAGTGATCTACTTAATGTAAAGTGTCATGTAAGGCAAAAATGTAGCTTCCGCATTATTGGGCTACTTCTTGTTGACACATAAAGTTATATTTTGGTTTTGCTTTGTTTATTTTACTTATAATAACCTAGTTATATTAATAGCTTATGTTTTGTTTTGCTTCGTTTATTTTGCTTATAATAACCTAGTTATATTAATAGCTTATGTTTTGTTAACAGGTGTGTTAACACCATCAGTCAAAAAAGATAAAAAACATAAATTAGATTTTTGCCCGGTTCATTTTTTCTTATAAAATAGGCCGAAAATTTTTTTTTGCTTTTCTTCGACACAAAAATAAAAATCCAACTGACTTTTATATCAAATATCTCTCTAAATTTATTTTTATCAAGTTGGTTCTTTTTTTCGTAAAACAAACAATTTGATTTAATTAAAGTTTAAAAAATAAATACATATAAAAATGATTTTCTGATGTGTCCAATATATTGGGCAAATCCACTGAAACGGTTATATTAATACAATTTGCTAGTCATTAATATAATTTAAGTTTTGTGTGTTTATTAACAATAAGGGTATTCACAATTGTGACGTATATTTGTATTGTGCTTTTTTGTCATAGTTGTAAACCACAATTATGAGCACACTTTAAAATAGAAGTTGTTACTATGCAAATAAATTAAATATCCAACATGATATATTTTATTAATATATAGCATAAAAAAGTTTAACTTGCATATTGAGCTTCTTCCATTTTTGTAATTAGAAAATACCTGGCAACCGATCAGTTGTTTATGGAACCTTAAAAACCACGTTCTTTAAACATATCATTGTGCTACTTAAAATGACCACACTTTTGGTTTTTAGAGATTTCATGTAAAACAACAAAAATATAAAAACCGCTCTGTGTGTATTCAATAAAAAGTTTGGTATCAATACCACGGAATTTTTTAACTACACTGAAAACAACGCAATTTCGAATACCCTTAATATGTTTTGTTTTTATAACTTTATATTAATGAATTAATTTACATTTTTTAGTTTCATGTACTACATAAGAAAAATTGTTTTAAAAACGTTTTAAAATATTTACTTTTTAAAATTTTCAATCCCGATAATCCCGGGATCGAGAAAAGCTTCCGGGATTGGACTCCCTACTCTCTGCAGACAATGGCAAACCTCAGAGACCAAAAATTGCCATGAAAACCTTCTTGAGAACATAAGAGTCGGTATAAAACACGTAGGTCCAGTTCTTGGTCATTTGTGATCAAACATTTAAAAACACGCACAATTCAATTGATCAATAGAAGCTAGGTCAAAGTCCTTCCAAGGGCTGAAATTGCCAATTTATTTATTTCCTTATTTATTATATAGTTGCAAAAGTCAAACGATTATTGAAATTAAGTAGTTTTAAAATTGTGCGTTCTTTATTATAAGATTAATGAAATAGTAAAGATTAAATATTATCATTGAACTCGTATCGATCGAAAAATTTTTCGATATCGATTTCCAAATATTGTGTTGAAATCATTGAGTTCGCATCGACAATTGATTTCTCGAAAAGGTTGCACTAACTTGCCGAAATCGCATTAACAGAATTATTGAGGCCGTCAAATCGAAAATATTTGTCGATATCTATCCGTTGGTGTGTTCGTTAAGGCCCATATAGACGAGCAACTAATCGAACAACTGGTTGATCAACTGGTTTGTGGTTTTCCTACAGACACAACTTTCAATTGATAACGTATGTTAAAATTCAGTTCAAAACATTTTATTTAAAAAATGCCCATAGCAGAACTTCAACAAAAACCGAAGAAAAAATTCAGTTTTCCGTTTAGTTGCTAAGTTTGCTAAAAACACAACTAGTTGAGCAACTGGTTGGAAAACTGGTTGAAAAACTGAAAAAACCAAAAACCCACCTACACACTGCTTATTTTTAGCAACCAGCAACCATTTTATCAACCAGTTGTGCGATTAGTTGCTCGTCTATAAGGGCCTTTACGGAAGGTTAAAGAAGTGGAACTTTTGTTAGTATTTATGCAAAGAATTGATAAGATCGAACTGACTTATGTTTTTGCATTCATATTTTAGAGACAGGAGACAAAAATACACAAGCAAAAATCAATTTGAAGTGCTTGTGAACGTCATGAAGTTGCACCCGGATATAGCTAAAGGTTTTTCCTAAAGAGCGCCGGCAGAACTAAATACTTTTTGGGAAGATACTTCACATAAATTAAATACACTGGGCCCACCAATCAAGGACAAAACTGGATGGAAGAAGGTTTGAAAAAATAAGACGCATATATATTATCGGTTACTAAAGTTTTTTTGTAAATAGGTTTAGACTGATTTTAAATTTGGAATAAGAATGAAAAAGGTAAAAAATGCAAAGCAAATTTCCAGAACAGGAGGTGGGCCTTCAGTCAAATAAATTTAAGTCCACTCGAAGAGGAGATTAGTGTAATACTTTCGCTCAATACATCAGTTGAGGGCTTGAAAGGCATTCGAAGTTTTGGAAGCTTACTAGTAGCGAATACAACAATAAATACTCAGGATGAGAATCATACAACAAGTCCCTCTAACAAGAGACCTATTGATGCACTTTATTTAACAGACTTAACGTCTGATTGTGTGTGTGAAGTAGACCAGGCAATGCAAACTAATGTAAATTCTGACGTTTCCTGTATACCACACAAGAAGCACAAAATAAACAAGTTAAGTCTACTTGAGGAGCAAATATACATCCAAAAAAAGATGGAGGAAAAGGTATCAAAATTGCAAAACACTTATGAAGCAGCCAAAAGAAAAAGTACAAAGCCAGTCCGAAACGAATAGGTGTCTTAGGAAACTCCTTGAAAATGAAGAAGAGAAAATCAAGGAAATGAGGCGACATAATACAGTGATGGAAAAAAGTATAGCAGTGAGAGGACTGCCGACCGAAGCGAAAACCTATATACAAAATATTATTATTCCTAAGTATATATTAAATATGCTATATAAGAATTTTCATGCTAATAGGGGGTTTCGGACTATCCTACATGTAGGATGGATTTGACAGGTCGGACGGACATGTAGGATGTGCGAAAGCTCATACTGCAGCCCGTCCTACATGTAGGATGAATATCAAAAAGTTCTAAAAGTTCCGCTATGATCTTGTTCTTCTCTGTGCGTCATTGTTTGTAGATTTCCTTGGTAATTGTTGTTGGCGCAGTTAGCTGGAAATTTTAGGTAGACGTTGTGAATTCTAATTGTGTAGCTACAGTCGGCATATGGAATCAGAAATATTTTGGTTAAGAGCTTATAGCAAATTATTACATTTTTTTATATATTGCTGAAACTATTTCTTTTAAGCAAAAGTGTTACCATATCAGAAATACATAAAATTAAAGTAGTTTATTTAAATAATTTCATTATTGAATTAATATAAAAAATTAAAGCTTATTATTATCTATCTATATCAGAACAATACATGAACACCATATCTATATTGCGTTGTGTATTAAAAATAAAATATTCTAAAATTAAGAAATATCTATAGCATATAAATTATATTTAATTATTATAAGAAATTGATGCTAAACAGTTTAAAAATAGAATGCTTAGGATAAGCAGACTTTAGTTATCCAATTACTACTGAAAATATTAACTTATTTTGCAGGTTTATTTCGTAATTGTTATTATATAAATACACATAAATACTCTTTAAATTTCCTCAATGAGCTAAATTGTTCATATATGTATATGAACTAAATATATGTATATATGTATATATATATGTATTTTCGATACGGTAACACTTTTACTAAAAACAAATAGTTTTACCAATATTATATATACTCTTTAATTCAGATGTATAAACTGTTTTCTAAAATAGTTCGATGTCATATGCTGACTGTAGCTACAAATAAACATCTGCAAAAAATTAAAGCTTACTGTACAATAATAACTATCAAGCAAATCTACATCAACAACGCAAAGAGAATGACAAAATCTCAGCGATTGCGCAGCGTTAGAGGGGATGAACCGAATTGGAGGCGGAAAATATATAACAGCAAAATAACAGCACTTTGCTTGCTATTTTTTCTGTTCCGTGCCTGCTAGCAAGATCTCAAGTGGAAGGAGACATTAAAAGAGGCTTCACAGCTAACTGCTGAAATAAAATTAAATTTAAATTTTTCATATTTGTATTTTGTTTGACTGTCGTGAAGTCTCTTTTAATGCCTCCACTTTAGATCTAGCTAGCAGGCAAACAGAAAAAATAGCAAGCAAAGTGATATTTATTTTTCGCCGCCAATTCGGTTCATCCCCTCTAACGCTGCGCAACCGCTGTGATCACATCATTCTCTCTGCGTTTTGGTTGTAGATTTGCTTGATAATTGTTGTTGTGCATTCAGCTTGAATTTTTTTGTAGATGTTTTTTTTGTAGCTACAGTCAGCATATGAGAATCGAAGTATTTTTATAACACTTATCCTCATACATGGGGATGAACAAATCGGCGTCAGAAAATAAATCGCATTTTGCTGGCTATGTTTTCTGTTTGCTTGGTAGCAAAATCTCAAGTGGTGGAATGGCAAAATTAGATAAGGTCAAAACACACACAAATTTTATTCAACCTGATATTTTCTATCCTACCACGACTGAAAAGTTTCCTTTTGACGCACACCCTTTATGAAAAAATGTATTAATAAAACAATGATAGTTGAAAACTCTGAAAATAAAATGCCGCAGTGGTGAAAATCAAAAGCCACAAGTGTGAAAATTGTCAAACTTTGTTTGACGATATGTAATAAAATAAGAGCATGCATGTAATAACTTGAATGTTCAACATATTTCTTTATCACAACTTAAAGATTAAAATGTTAAAACACTTAATCCATACATTATTTTTCTAGTTTGCAAACGAAATTCCAGAAAAAGAAGAAGATCGTTCCATTTTTAAATCTCACCATGCGGTGGTTTGAGCAAAAGCAAATGTTTCAAAAATGTTGACAAATACAACAACAGAAGAAATTTCCGAACTTTAAAAGCATATATATACCAATATAAAGCGAATTAATAATAAGTTTTGGTTGCAAACATCTTATTGCAACCTAACTTAAGTATTTATATACTAACAAACAGATTATATGCATTAGTTTCAGGAGTTCCCAAGTGATTTCTTTGTGAGCTTGCGGACGACTAAGAACAAGAGTGGCGATCATTGTTGATTTTTTTTATGCACAAATACATGCAAACATTTTTTGAGGTTATGCTTTCTAAGTTTCCTATCTTGTTATCTTTGCTGTCTGTATTGATGACGACAGTTACTCGGAAAAATACGATGACGCAAACCAAAGATTTACCCTCTACCAAAATCGTTCAACGCGCCTAAAGAAGTTTTCACTTCAAAAAGTAACCATAAAAGAATTAGAAACTTAAAATAAAATTTTAGAATTACAGCATTTAAATAAGCCTTAAGTTTTCGTTTTTTAATATGAATATTTCTAATTGTTTAAAGAATTATTAGATTTTGTTTTATTAAAAAAAACGTTTTTCTGTTAACAAAAATGATTTTGACATACTTGTATTAAAATAAAGGTAAAAATCTGTCTTTTATCCTATTTGCTTCTTCGGTTGGCATATTATCGAAACCATTGTCATTTTCATTTTCATATGACTCAGGAATGTCTTCATTTAAATTAAAATGCAAGCGGATATTATGCAATGCGCAGCACAAATTAACAATACGTGCTGCTTTATCTGGTGCGTAATTCACTGCAAAGGCAACGAAATACTGATTTTAATAAACCTGTCTTCTCAACATACGGCCTTTATTATGAAAGGTAATGAATCTTCTTTTTCTGTTGCATACAATGGGTTCCCTGAACGGAGTTATGAGCCACGGTTGAAGAGGGTATCCTTTTACTCCTTTACAAAAAAATTGTTGAAGTAGTACACTTTTATAAGGTTGTGATGCATTTTAACAATAGGTTATATAATATTATATTTACATTTTCACTTCGATAATTTGATGCGCTGCAAGTTTTCATATCACTCAAATCCCATACGTGAGAGTCGTGACTACTGCCGGGATATTTAGCGCAAACATAGCGTATTTGCATCTTGTGGTCTCACAAACGTAAATAAAATAACCATTGAATAGCTGATTTTGTAAAAACCTTACTATCAAAACGTTCACACTTAAGAATCCTTTGCGGCTATAATAATGATGTTTATCTCTTGTAGGAGCCATTATTTTTATTTGAGTTCCGTCACACGAGGTGCCATTGTCACACGAGGGATATTTGATTTGCTAAAATAATAAGTCTTTGCTTCCAATTCTTCGCTTGCAGTCATGACAATAGAAATCCACTTTGAGCAAAGCCTGTATTCAAGGAATTTGAGTACTCCATCCAATATTCCACAGAATGTCGTTTGGGCCACGTTTATATTGAAGTCCTTTCCAATGCAATGCTGATAGTTGCCTGTGGCTAAGAATCGTAAGCATGCAGCAAGTTTTATTTTGGGAGAAAGAGAACCTTGTCTTTTGCAATTTCCAAATGGATTTCCGCATTCCCCTAAAATATACATAAATGCTCTTTTGTTGATGCGAAAATTGTTGATGAATCTGTAAATAGTATGTAAGTAAATTTAGTTTTGTTTTTATTTTAGGTTGAGTATTTCGACTCACTTATATTTATCCATTTCCAACACGTCTTTTGAACTATTTCTCAAATTTCTGCGCTCACGGCGAATATTTACACAACCTTCATCTTCACTATCAGTTGAAAAAAAGCGATTGTATTCATTTTAAATTATTTCATAAAGAAAACAAAAAAATTCAATACAAACAATTTCATTTGACAAATTTCTCGACACAATAGTTTTACTTTGTGGGTAAAGCAACTTATCGACGGTATCAATGATTCCATGAAATTTTTCGATCGAAAACTCTTTTCGTATCGATATCGATGTCGATGCGGAATGAATGATTAGACCCAATATTATTATTTCCAAATTCTTTGACAGTAAATTGAAAGCCAAATGTATTTTTCTTTCATAAGTGGCAATAAATCAAATGAAAATTAAAATATTGTGTATGTATTTTTTAGGGAAACTGATAAAAACAGAGAAGTATTGGAGTTTGGGCGCTTAGCAGTAAAAAAGAGTATTAAAATGTTCTTAAAAGGTGGATCATTTTGGAAATATGAGGTGAGTTCAGTTTTATAAAGCGAAGCTACTTACACCTGTATTGGTTTATATGTTTAGATACAAATAACAAAAAGGGGCAAGCAAAACACACTGATATTTTAATATTTCATCATACAAAAATTATCATTAGACGGAAATTCTGACCTTTATGCTAGAAATCGTAGAATGGTGAGCCGTGGCTTCTATGAACCCGCAAACCGGTTCTACGGAGAAATTTATCAATTCAAAAATTTTTAATATAATTTGTCTTTTTTAATTTTTTCTTTCTAGTTTATAAAATAAACACAATAATATTTTTTTAAATTCAAAAACTGTACATTAAAAGAAACAGTTAAATTTTTGAAGTAGAAACAATTTTTAATTTTTAAAGACCTGACAATGATTTTGGCGTTACTAAAAAATATTTAATAGAATGCAAACTTGATAAAAAAGAAATTTGATTTATTACGTGAATTTCTATTCTTTTTGGTGCAGTATATAGTAATATTTCTTTTTATCTCTCTGAATCTCATTAAATTTTTTTTTAAATCAGTGCACAGATATTTCTTCAAATATTTTATTATCATCCGCTAGCGCTAATTTATGCAAATTTATGCTTATGCTCTGTATAAGATAACAATTTTTTCAAAATCTATTTTAACTCTGATAATGTCTTATGATTGTATCTAACATGCGACATATTTTTGAATTAATATATTTCACAATTTTGGCCTTTCTTAATTTCTTTCATATGCTTAAATTTTAACTTTTTTACTCCTCTAGTATCTGATATCAATATACACTCCCATATATTAAACTGATCAGTCTTTAAAGGCGACGTGACCCTGGGTATTTAATTCACTGCATCTATTGTTTCTTTATTGCTCTCGTCAGTACATTTACATTATTGATTGGTACCATTTCTTTTAATTTCTCAGAACTTTTTTTTATCCTAGATAACTCATCGGCGTTCGTATTCATGCTACCTTAATCTTATGAGTAAATAAACTCACTAAAGGGGTATGATCTGTATACACTTTAAAACTCCTACCATATAAATATGGTCTGAAATGTTTTATTCCTCAATGTATGGCTAATAGTTCTTTTTCTATTACCGCTTTATGTTAAGGCACTTACTTTCATGCATGCTTGTTAAGGCACTTACTTTCAAATGCTATTGGTGTATTACTACCTATTTCTCCTTGAGAAAGAATTGGTCCTAATGCAAAGTTTGAGGCATCTGTGGTTAGTATAAAAGGTTTCGAAAAATCCGGATAATGTAATATAGGAAGTGTTTGAGTTTTTGTTTTAGTAGTTCAAAAGATTTTTGGCAACTTTGCGACCAACTTAAAATGACATATTTCTTCAACAATTGATTTAATGGTTTTGCTATATCAGCAAAATTTTGAGTAAAACGTCTGTAGTACTACAGAAAGCTACGAACCTACGTACTTCGTACGCATCTGTAGGCGTCGTTTAATTTTTAATCACATCATATTTCCTTGTATCTGTAGTCACACCTTGATCAGTTATTAGATGTGCAAGATATACTACTTCTGGTCTCAGAAACTTGCATTTAAGTTTCTTAAAGTTTCTGATATTATATCATCAACATTTAAAAATGCTGAATGAAGTGCAAGTGAAAGCATTCTTCGAAAACTATTTATTGAAATTTTTAAACCAAATGGCAAACGTTTGAATTGGTAATGATATGAATTATTCGAAAATGCTGTCAATGGTCTTGATTTTTGGTGTAACGGAATTTGATGAAATGAACTTTTCATATCTAAAGTGGAAAAAACTTTGCATTACCTAATTTGTCAAGAACATCTTATAGTCTAGTTAAAGGGAATTTGTCATCCACGACTTTTTTGTTTAAAGCTGTTAAGTCTCCATTTCCTATTTTTCTCTTTACTTTTCTTCGGAACTATTAACAAGGGTGAGTTGTATGGACTAACTGAAGGTTCAAAAATGTCTTTAGTTTATGTACTTGATTTAGTTTAAGTACTTGATCTAATAGTTTATGTACTTGATTTTCTATTTCTTGTAAATAATCTATCTATTGTTGAAATTTTTTGTTCATTAAAATTATTTTTAGTCAAAATTTCTCTTTCCAAGTGAAAATACCGTAATATTCTTTGCAAATTTCTAATATTGTTTCCTTTGCTTTCTTATCTAGATTATCTATATTAATTTATTTTCGTAATTCTTGGAATCTGCTCTCATCTAGCAGGATGTTTTTAACCCTCCGTTTAGTGGATGCGTTTAGCCAGATATTTTCTGATTTTCACTTAAGTTTTATTTAATATATTTCTACTTGTGTTAGCCTATTTTGTTTTCGTGGCATTTCCTAAAATATCATTGGCTTTTATATAATGCAAAAATCAGTAAAATAATTATAAATGAGAATTTTTCAAAGGACTTTTCAACATAAATGAAAGTGAGTGTATTAAAATAGTTAAAATAGTTTCAATATAGTAATTATTTAAATATCATATTTACTATACTAACAACATTAATATAAAACTGTTCGCTTAAATAATAATTGTGCATTTAAGTTGTGTAAGTTTAATTCTTGTATTTTAACTTTGTTTAACTTATTTAGTTAATGCAGTGTTGTTGTTGTTTTTGCATGCTTGCGGTGTTTTAGTTTCTTCTTTGTGCTGTGATTTGTTTATCTTCAGTTCAGTGAGTGTTGTTGTTTGTTTTTTGTTTTCTACTAAACGGTGCACACACTGTCTGAATAAAGTAACCCTGAGAGCACATTTTGCATCTGCTCATTTTTTTAAAAAATTAAAAATGGATTATTTTTCTGCAGAAAATATCGTTGCTTGTTCTTTGGACGAACTTTGCAAAAGCCAAAACATTCTAAACCCCATGTTCAGCTGTTCTGGTCCATGTGAGCAGATGTTTCATGCATCTTGTGCCGGTATATCCAAGTCATGCCTTGACGACTTAAAATCTCAGCGATCAGGCCTTCGCTGGTACTGTGCTTCGTGTAGGGCACTTTCCCCAGATGAACTTTATTCAAAAATTAAGCTTTTTGGGGAAATTCTTAACTCATTAAACAACAATTTTCGAGAAATTGTAACATTTTTTAGTGAAGTTAGGGCCGCACCCAGTACCAGAGTCTATGATGAAAATTCCATTTCCGAAAATATCCCGCTTTCTTTGTCACAGACTGTTTCTTCAGGGACACAAACAATCCTATCATCAGAAGACCACATTATCGCAAAAAAAAAGAGAAAAAATAAAAAAAATAATAAGAAGCGAAAATCATCTAGATCTACTTCTCAGGCCAAGCAGCCCTCAGCACCGCTTTTGAACAGGAACACTCCAGTTACTTCCTCGTCACCTTCTAACATTCCTTCTTTGACTAATAGTTCAGTTTTGACTCCTATTGAGCCTAGAAATCTATCAAGCTTAAGGGCAGTGTCGAGGAAAAAAAATGTATTTATTTCACGTCTTCAGCCCGACACAACTGTTGAAAATGTATTGACTTTTATCAAACATAATAAATTGTTGAGTCAAAATGCATTTTGTTCATGCAAAAAAATAGGTAATAAACCTTCCCATGCTTCCTTTATTCTCACAGTTCCAGCTGAAGAGTTTGCAACTGTTCTAAACTCTAATTTGTGGACTGATAATATACTCGTTACAGAGTTTCAGCCTAAGAATAAGCCTAGAGGGACGACTCAAGCCGCTCGTCAATCCCAAAAAAACTGAATAGGTTATCCCTTTACTATCAAAATGTAAGGGGATTACGCTCTAAGACGCGAGACATATTTTTAATGTCTCAGAATTTCTCTGAGGATATTATCGCACTGACTGAAACTTGGTTAAACGGAAGCATTACTGACTTAGAATTGTTTGATAACAGTTTTGAAGTTTATAGAAGAGATAGACATGCTGACAATACTTCTGCTGTCGGTGGAGGTGTCTTATTAGCTGTAAGGAACTCCTTCGTTAGTTCCATTATTGTTATTCCCTGCTCTGCTAACATCGAACTTATATGCGTCAAGGTTGTACATTCCAATTCTAATGTATATCTTATTAATGCATACGTTCCTCCTAAGAGCAGTGTAGAAGTTTATGCAAGCCTTGCGGATTGCATAGAATACGTTATAAGCAGAATTGACGTTAATGACGACATTTTATTGTTAGGTGATTTTAATCTGCCTGACTTGAAATGGGAATCTTCTGACGATGATACATATTTTTGTGCATCTAATTCGAAGACTCGCCAAGAGCATATATTTGTTGATAATATATGTTCTGACTTACAACAAGTGAGTTGTATTTATAATAGTCGTGAAAGACTTCTTGACCTGGTCTTAACTACAGATAGTAACAATGTGATTGTTGAGAGGGCCCCTCATGTTTTGACTGCTGTTGATGAATACCATCCACCATTGAGCATATGGTACAAATCAGACAGGGATAATATAGTAAAGTCTAACTCAATAGATAAAGTTTATGAATTCAATTTTAAAAAAACTGACTTTTTGAAGTTGAATCATTTACTTCAAAGTAAACTTCATGTTATTTTAGAATATGTTAATAATAACACTCTTGATAATTCAATTAATTTTTTTTATATGGAAATCTTTGCTATGTTTTCTCTGTCCGTGCCATATAGCCTCAAATTTACGAAAAATTGTGCTTACCCCTGGTACACAAAGGAGTTAAAGATTCTTCGCAACAGCAGGAATAGGGCATGGAAAAAATATGTCTGTAGCTTAGACTTGAATGACCTAGAAATCTACAAGCGTTTGTTTCTGGATTTTGAAAATTGCTCAGCTACCTTATATCAAAATTATTTAGACAGTACTAAGCTGAGAATATTGTCTGATCCGAAGAAATTCTGGGGTTTCATAAACACCAAAAAAAAATCTGATGGATTCCCTTCATCATTTAAGACCTCTGACGGATTTACTGACGATCCTGTCGTAATTTGTGGTCTATTTGCCAATCTCTTTAAAGAGTCATTTTGTTCAGACTCTTTTAATCCTGATGAAGAGTACTTTGAATATATGAACTCTACACCCAGGGTTTCGTTGGATTCTATATCCTTTACTTCAGAGGATATTTTAAAGTATATTGGGTTGATCGATGAGGATTTTAATGCTGGACCTGACGGAATTCCTGCCGCAGTATTAACACGATGTGGTTCCGTTCTAAGTCAACCACTGTCCATGTTATTCAATAAATCAATTAGCGAAAGTATTTTTCCACTTTTTTGGAAAAAATCTTTTATAGGTCCTATCTATAAAAAAGGTTGTAAGAACGATATAAACAACTACAGGCCTATCGCGAAACTCTCGTCAATTCCAAAACTTTTTGAGCGCCTCGTGTATGATCGTGTGAAAATTCACTGTGGGAAGGTCATGACAACTCGTCAGCATGGATTTGTTACTGGCAGATCCACTGTGTCTAATCTCCTCGATTTTACAACGTTTTGCTTAAATTCATTTTATTCAGGTAACCAGGTCGACTGTATTTACACTGATTTTAGTAAAGCATTTGATAAACTGCCACATAACTTAATTCTATTTAAACTAAAGTTAATGGGTTTTCCACAATTTTTTGTAAGCTGGATTCAATCGTATCTGACGGAGCGATCTTATCAAATACGATTTCGAGGCGTATTGTCAGCTGAATTTATTGCTGAATCAGGTGTTCCTCAAGGTAGCCACCTTGGTCCACTTCTGTTTATTTTAGCCATTAATGATGTAACCCACATCATCAAACACTCTCATCTACTTATCTATGCAGATGACATGAAAATATACAGAACAATAGATGCTAAAGACAATTCAGATCTGCTCCAGTCTGATTTGAAATCCTTTGAAATTTGGTGTTCTAAAAACAATATGTTTCTAAATCCAGATAAATGCCAAACTATGACCTTTTCGCGAAAAAGGAATAATTTAATTTTTGATTATACGATAAAAGATACGGCTTTAAATCGTGTAGATTCTGTCAAAGATCTTGGTATATGCATGGATTCTAAGCTATCGTTTAACGTTCATATTGATTACATTTGTAAAAAAGCATCTTCTATGCTCGGGTTTATGAAACGCTGGGCCAAAGAATTTAATAGTATGATCACAACTACAACGCTGTATTATGCAATTGTGCGACCTCACTTAGAGTATGCAAGTCAAGTTTGGTCCCCAAGTTACAATGTACATGTTGAACGTATAGAGAGAATCCAAAAACGTTTTGTTCGGTTTGCTCTAAGGGGCTTAAGTGCAACTGATACTTTAAACCTTCCTCCTTATGAGGATCGTTTAAAACTTTTAAAAATGCAATCTTTGAATGAGAGAAGGAAGTCTGCAGATATCGTCTATTTACACCAACTCATAACTGGTGTATTCGATTCACCAGAACTTCTAACTCTTATAAATTTTAACACTAACCGTAGAAGCAGTAGAAATGCTAACAATTTAATTTACTTACCTTTTAGTAGAACAAATTATATGGCTACTGCTCCTTTACATCGCATGAGTACCTTTGTTAACAACTGTAGCTTTTTTGATGTTAACTTATCGAAAGGTCAACTCAAAAGTAGATTGAAAACTAATGTATGATTAGATCTATGTAAACGCATGGTTAGTTGTTATGTCTTGTGTTGTCCCTGAGCCCAACCCATATTATGGTGGGTAAATTTTTCTCACTTTGGATTGTTTTGGACCGCTCTTATCGATATCATTGGGGCTATTCACGGTTTGAGCGTACTTTTAACAAATCGTATTTATAGCATTTGTTATTGTTCGAATTGTGAGCACCTCGCCATGTGACTGTCGTATAAAAAGACTGTGCAACTCTATGATGTATGTGATTATGCGGCTGTAGACATAGCATAAAAGTACGAGGTACAAAAAACACGTCCAAGGGCTGCTTTTATTTACGCGTGCCTGCGTATTTGCATTTGTATGCAAAACAACAGCAAAGCAAAATGCGCTTTCGTAAATTGGCGTACAAATAGCAGATCGAACAAATGGCAGACCAGCGTATTCGATCTGTGAATGGCCTTATTGAGATGTTTTGATGTTATTTGGGCTGGTTCTTAAGATGATCCAATGCGGAGAAAGTGCGAAAAAGCTGTAGTAGCTGAACTCTATTGTTATTGCATGTTTAAATATCGTATTGTCAAATGCTAGGGATGACCGAAATTAAATTACAACACAGTTAATTTATAAGAAAGTAAAGTTATTATTTATTGAAAGATCCAAATAAATCATCAAACGTAAGATATAGTTATTTTAAATAAAATGCAAAACATTAGTTAACTTTAGAAAAAGAACGCTAGTCGACGCTATTGAACAGACTGACTTTAGTTCGAACGGCTCTTATTGCCACGCAATATTTCATCATCATTATATCTGCAACTTCTGACCTGACCTGACATCAAGTCGTCCTCGATTTCGTCGGAATCGTTCTCGCACGTGATATCCAACTCTGGTGGACTCTGGCACCATGGCTTAATTTTATCAGAAGAGTAAACTGACGAGAATTTTCGGAATGTTACCTGGTCCTTATTGATTATCCAAAACCTTATTGATTATGTATGGCCCACGATACTTGGGCTCCAGTTTCCACGATTTTGTAGTAGCTCGAGCTTCATTCTCTATGACAAGTAGATTATCTTCACAGAACTCAGTCGGTTTTGCGTGTTTTTGATCGAAACGTTTTTTTCCATTTAGCTTTTGCATTATTTTCTCGATTGCTTGTTTTCGCTTAGTGGTGATATCAACATCGTTCGTATCCTGGTCTGTTACATCGTTGTGCATGGCAGCAAATAAATGGTTTTGCAACACGTCGGTTAATTTGAAGTCGAATACGAGATCGTTTGGACTGAAACCTGACGTTGTATTCTTCTGAGAATTAACTGTCCATTGAAGTTCTCGCAGGATTAGGTAAATATGATAAGATGGTTTGATTCGTACGCTCAACCTTCCCATTCGCTTTCGGTGTACGGACAGCTGTCTTAACGTGGCTAATGTCATTGCAATTGCAAATGTCAGTAACAGCTAAAACGTACATATTCCCATGTTTGCTTTGTATGAATGGTCCAAGGTTGTCGATATATAGAATTTGAAAGGAATGGGCTTTTTGTTCCAAAAAAAAAGTATCTAATCCTTCCCATAATCAAGCAACTCCCGCCACTTTTGAAACGCCTACCACAATATCAACCTTCGCTAATGCTTCCTTAACATTTATTGAACTTCCACCTACAGCTAAATTAACCAAAAATCTTGTTGAAACTACCACCGAAGGGCGCTTTGTACTATCTCGATTAAGAGACCATCGACTATATGAAAATGTACGCCTGTACCTAGCATATTTGCACAATAAATCAGATTCAATATGCATCGATGGTTCGATAAAAACTAGCGCCATGGCAGCTATTCAACAAGAGGGTCTGCCGACTAATCCAATCGACCTTAAAAATATATTTATTCGCTACCACGAAACCTTTAATATATCTCCATCTGAGGTTGAGAATGATTTGTCAGCATTTGCCTCACATACAACCTCAAAGCGTCTTTGGCACTTGCAGAAAACCCGATCAAATTTCAAAAACTATTATAGCTCCTAACAGTATTCCCCTGCAATTTCCACCCACAATTGCTTGCTCCACAAGTGAAACCCACGAGATTGCTCCACAAGTAATACGCCGTGATCCATTCCAACAGTCCTCATCAAAGTCTTCATTAAAAATATTGTATCACAATTGCGGTGGTATGCGCGGAAAATTAAATAAACTTTTTGTCGACGCAAAATCATGCCACCTCAACGTGTTAGTTTTCGCAGAAACGTGGCTAAATGATTCCTTCAAAAATGAGGAAACTCTCGAAAGCATTTCGAAACCGACAGTCTATCGAAATGATCGAGATTATTATCACGCAGGTCTTCACTAATGCCTATGATGAATTATGCGTTCGTCCATCTTTTGAGACTGAACACTTTTTTTCTAACAGTGAGCATCACACAGCCTTAACTACAGAACTATCCCCCTCTAATATGACATTTACTCACTCGTTCAATTACTCGATTGTATATGATTTTCTTAATGCTGACTATTAGGAAAAACAAGGAAAGGGGAGAAGAAAACATAACCTGTTAGAATAAGTTAGAATAAGTAAATTGCATTGCCTTGTTTGGCCAATAAATAAATAAAATGTTTAAATTCAGTCTGAATCACTTTGACTGAAACGATATTTTAGCATTGGATTTGGATAGTACTGTTTCACTTTTCTATCAGCGAATCCTCAAAATTATTGATACACATGTGCCACAGATAAAGAAAAAAAAGAAACTAGATCAAAATCTTAGACATCTAAGAAATCAAAGAAATAAACTAAACAAATTTGTCATAAAAGACATTAATGTAAGCGAAGAATTAAGAACAAGATATGAGGAGTTGGCCAAACTATTCTCTATAAAGTCAAAAGAAGCCCATCAACTCTATATCAACCTTATTGGTTCTTTGATATTGAATTCTATGAATTCTTTGACTACGTTTATGTTAAGCGCAAATCCAACGGATATCCTACTTCGATGTTTAAAGGTAGCGTGATCTCCTAAAACCCCCAAGAGATTTGAAATCTTTATGTTGATCATTTTAAGGAGGTTTTCTGTGTACCTACAAACCAAAGTTGCAACCCCAACCACTATCCAAACGTACTACCCAAGATTAATCACATTCTTCTGACACAAGATGAGATAATCAAAGCAATTAAAAAACTGGATCCAAATAAGGGACCAGGCCCAGACCTTATACCACCAAGCTTAATTATTCAATGTTTAAACCCACTAATCACGCCTTTACTTATAATTTTTAATAAATCTTTGTACCAATGTACTTTTCCTTCTTATTGGAAAACATCACATCAGTAGAGTAGCTATGACAGTTCTAATCCAAAAACGCGTGTATTTCCTTATGGGCCTCCAAATTCACAAAATTGTGAGGTGCAGCGCAGTAGGCGTCGCGGTTGATCGTCAAGTTGGCCGATGTAGGGTGGCTGAAGCGTGTTGTTGTCGTTATAAATTGGAGATAAGCATGCAAGATGGGCAGATGGACGGACAGACGGATAGCTAGATGGGCTAGATTGGTTAAGCTGGCTGAAGTAGGATAGCTGAAGCGTGTTGTTGTTGCTATAAATCAAAATTTCAAGTTTAAGGTGACAAGCCCAAGCTTCATAGCAAGCATAATGTTTATGTATTTAAGTCACTACAAAATTTTCAAGTTTAAGGTGATAAGCCTTTAGATTCATAGTATGCGTAATAAGCGGACCCAAAACTGGGAATTTAAGATAAGGAAACAGTGAAGAAGTAAAATATTTTTTATTTTTTCCAATGCTTTTTAATATGTGTATAAATTTAAGTCGCTACAAAAATTTCAAGTTTAAGGTGATAAGCCCCAGCTTCATAGTAAGCGTAATAAGCGGACCCAAAACCGAAAGTTTAAGATAAGGAAACAGTGTAGAAGTCTAATATTTTTTCTATGCTTGTTTAATATAATATGTTTATGAATTTAAGTCGCTACAATTTTCAAGTTAAAGATGATAAGCCCAAGCTTCATAGCAAACATTATAAACAAGACAAAAACTACATGTTCATGATAAGGGGGCAGTGTAGTTGTTAAGCATTTTAATCAATTTAATATGAGTTGGTTGACTAATGTAAAGACAAAGTATGAAAGCAGCAACGTCTTTACATTAGTCGTTGCGGCGGCGGCGGCTTGGGTTAATGATAAATTAAGCTAGCTATGGAAAGCGTCATCGTAACCATGACCATACTCAACTATTCTGATATAAATAAAACAAAACGAGTTGATTTATGTATGAATCATTATTGTTCTTTTATTGATTTGTTATATATGAAGTTTGATAATTACATGTATAAAAAGTAATAATTACATGCATAAAAAGTAATTGATTTAACCATTCAGATTCGAGTATAATTTTACTCTATCTTCTTCTTCTGTTTCTGCATCTTTTTACTAATTTACCAATCTTATTTTTAGCGTCTTTTTGCTCCTAAAAATGGGCAAATAGCAAAATGGGCAATTGCTAACTTTTGGTTATCCTTCTTCTTCTTACACTTCTCCTCTAAGTGCGAGTTGCTATCGCAATAGTAGCAATAAATTAATTTATGATACCCTCTCAATCTATTCATTTTATTTTATTTTGTTGATGGCTTTATTCAAAATACCTCCTACAATAAAGTTCAGATGATGACTGGTTACCTTTTTATAATTCACACACATTTAAATAATTATACTGATTTCGCTGGTTAGAGGTGAGTACTCAATTAAACGATCGTGGATTACTAGACAATAGGCTGATGTTTTATCTGTAATCGGTTTGTTTGCTTCGGTATCAAATTCAATTCGTATATCAATAGGTCCAGTTTTAACTGCTTCGTTTTGATGTGTTACATAAAGAATAATTAGCGGAGCAATAGCCTTGAATCCAACGACATCTATCAATGGTTGAGGTTCTCGCATATACTAAATTTGTTGAAATTTCACATACATATCATATAGAACAGCATACTGCCCCATTTCAAAGCGACTATTCAAATCATCATAGGCATATGAATCAGAGTTTAGATATACTTTTAAATTAGCGATATTGCAATGATCGCATGTATTTCCTTCCTTTCTACCTTTTTCCTTCTGTAGACCGATGATAAGAAATCTAGGTTTTTCATTTTGTGGAGCTAGTTTTACATTCCATAAAACCTTTGTACTTTTTGGAAGCATTGGATTTATATGACAGTCCCAACTTCGAAATGGCATTAAAATGGGGTTTTTGTTGTTTATTATCTTGTACATTTCCAATTTTGCAAAGTCAGATAATTGTATGTGAGGCATTTTCCATATTATATCCAATATTGTAAATTTTATGAATTAAGATTGTGAGCTTTAGATCAAGTGAATTTTCAAGAAGGCAACAACTCTGTATAGAGTCAATCACTTAGCTGACTAGACAGTCTGTTTCGGAAATCGCTACATATTCCTCATCAGTAGTCTTTGAGTGATTAAGCTGTGATCAACTCACTGTTTAAACTAGCATATGAATGGGCAGATCCTCTAATTCATTCTTATGAATTGTATGGCTGCTAATCATATGACACTTCAAAGCAGGAGGCCATTTTAGATCACCGCCATCAACTCTATCAAGGGTTGCCATCTGTTCTAGTTGCTTCTTCATTTATTTCAATATTCATTGGTGTTCGATTGTTTGTCGAAATGCACCATAGAAATGAAACGAGTTTTTGCTTCGCCAGAAGCTAGTGTTCTAACTGAAAGGTGGCTACTTTCACAACCAAATGTTCAATTACACATGACTTTGACCGAAAAATCGATCAATTATTAGATTATTTAATTAATTTGACATTAATTAAACTTATTTGGCCGTGCTCTGCCATATTTAAGTTAATTAATTTTTATGATCTATTGAATAATTACATGAATTAAGATTGTGAGCTTTAGATCAAGTGAATTTTCAAGAAGGCAACAACAACAACAACAACTCTGTATAGAGTCAATCACTTAGCTGACTAGACAGTCTGTTTCGGAAATCGCTACATATTCCTCATCAGTAGTCTTTGAGTGATTAAGCTGTGATCAACTCACTGTTTAAACTAGCATATGAATGGGCATATCCTCTAATTCATTCTTATGAATTGTATGGCTGCTAATCATATGACACTTCAAAGCAGGAGGCCATTTTAGATCACCGCCATCAACTCTATCAAGGGTTGCCATCTGTTCTAGTTGCTTCTTCATTAATTTCAATAATTTTAATTGATCTGCGGCATTAGTAGGATGAAATGATCACTCATTAGATGAAGAACGTTGAAGGATAAGCTCATGCTTCGAGTTTAATATTATTTTAGTATAATCTTCGGCAAAACCCATTAACATTTTCAGAGGTTTACAGCAACTGAAATGGGTTTTTTCTAATGCAAAAGTCTCTTCCAAGCACCAACCGGTGTTTTTTATTGCATTGTTTTCAGCTGTATTCAAGGATTTAAAAATTTTCATATTGGATGTAATTCCAAGATTGCGAGTACGATCAACTTCAAAACCATTAATTTCATATCGAATTTCGTCAAACAAATATGAAACAAAGTTATTTTTAAATTTCGCACCTGTTGTTGCTACATCTTTTCCTCTTTCATGTTTTACTATAACGCCATGAACGTAAATCATACTCTCACTTGGTAAGACAAAGAGTTCCTGATTTTGAATTGGTATACGAATCTCATCATTATTATTAAATGATTTCAAATATGGTGAGTAACTACGGTATTCCTTTTTTATAGTGCTCTCATCATATATTGGCTTTTGAAGGACATTTAATATCTCATTCATGCTTGTAGATTAAGTCTCAAGGATTTTAAATATTCTATATTAGCTGCAGTCAACAGCTTCTTTTTTTGTTTTGTGATAGATTTTTGCACTAATTCCACTCAGCACTCAAGTTGGAGCAGCACACCGAAGACTGCAGCAGACTAAACAACTACAAAAGGTTTGCTTCAAAAATTTTAAAAATAACATTATGACCCCATTTGTGGTATATGCCGATTTGGAATGCATTTTGGCAAAGTCCATTGTTGGAAATGCATACCAGAAGCATATACCATATAGTGTGGGTTTTTATGTTAAGTGTGCGTATGACCCCACGTTATCGTTTTATAAAAGCTATCGTGGGGCAGATTGTATTGCGTGGTTTGTTTCGGAACTAAATAATTTGGCCGAAGATGTTGAAACTGTCTTTCTTTGCCCTCTACCCATGGATGACATGACTGTTGAGCAAGTTCAAAGTTTCACGATCGCCAACACATGTCACATATGTGAGAAAGCCTTCACCAATGATGATGGCAAGGTACGCGATCATTGTCATCTTACCGGTGTTTATCGTGGCCCAGCGCATGAGGGGTGCAATATAAACTTCAAAGACTCGCACACAATAACCATAATTTTTCATAATCTCACCGGTTATGACTCACATTTCATTTTTAAAAATTTAGCTACAGATTTGAAGGGACGCATTGACCTTCTGGCAATAAACAAGGAACGTTACATTTGATTTACAAAACGACTGGACGAATACGTGATAAAATATCGATTTATTGACTCATTCAGATTCATGGCGAGTAGCTTAAGGCGAATTTACACATTTCATTAAAAACGATGATAGTGAACGTTGAACGATGACAGTGAGTCAATTTTTAATTTACATTATTCAAACTGTAAATTTGAAATTTGATGGATGATTCGGTGTTGAATGTCAAAATATATTCTCTGGCTGATTAATTTTATTGACGTTTAAAAAAATTAAGTAAATAAAAGCTATTCATTAATTAAATAAAAAACATATAAACTTTCTGCTTCAAATTATGGTAACACCTTTCAATTGTGCTTTAGTACGAAAGACACATCAGTTCGGTTTGCTTTCACTTTCATCAAAAGTAGGAAGACCTTCTACTTCTTTCACTGTTCAATGTGGATGACAATCATCTTCATTTTAAAGATGAAACTCAATTTACATTTTACAAATCAGATGATTCACCCAAAGTGAAGGATGATAGTGAATCGTGTACATTCGCCTTTAGATACTTTAGCCTCACATCTACCAAATTTCAATATTCTAAAATCGGAGTTTAACAATTTAAATGATGAACAATTAAATTTGCTGACACGTAAGGGTGTCTCTCCATATGACTGCAGCGATGATGTTGTTAAATTTTCGGAAACATCATTACCCGATATTCTACATTTCTACAATAAACTTACTGATACAAACATCAGCGCAGAGGATTATGCTCATGCACAAAAAGTCTGGGCTGAATTAAGTATTAATAATTTGGGAGAATATTCAGATATTTATTTGAAAACAGACGTTTTACTATTATCAGATGTTTTTGAACAATTTCGCACAAGTTGTCATAAAACTTATGGCCTAGATCCCGCACATTATTTCACTCTACCTGGTTATACATGGGATGCAATGCTTAAGCATACTGATATAACCCTTGAGCTATTGACGGATATTGATATGCTCATGTTTGTAGAGCGAGGTATTCGTGGGGGTCTTAGTCAGTGTACTAAGCATTATTCGAAAGCCAGCAATAAGTACATGACTGATTACAATGAGGCTCAACCATCCAAATTCTTAATGTATTATGACATTAATAATCAGTATGGTTGGGCCATGTCTCAATTTCTCCTCCACAGTGAGTTTGATTGGCTGTCAGATTCTCAAAATTTTAATGTTGAAGCCATAGCTGACGATTCAGATGTAGGATATATTCTCGAGGTAGATTTAGAGTATCCAATTAATCTCCACGATTACCATAAAGATCTCCCCTTTTGCCCAGATCATATTACACCTTCAGGATCAAAGCAGAAAAAACTGTTGGCAACTTTGGGTGGTAGCGTGAGATATATTATTCACTACAGAAATCTAAAGCAGGCTTTGAAATATGGATTAAGGCTATCTAAAATTCATAAAATTTTACAATTGAGACAATCTGCATGGTTGAAGCCATATATCGATCTAAACACGAGTCTTCGAACAGCGGCTATAAATGAGTTTGAGAAGAACCTTTTCAAACTCATGAATAATGCTGTGTTTGGAAAAACTATGGAAAACATACGTAAACACAGTGTTGTTAAATTGGTGACGAGCTGGTTAGGTCGATATGGTGCCGAAGCCCTTATTTCTAAGCCTGAGTTTAAAGCCTCAACAATATTTTGTGAAAATTTGATGGCAATTGAACTCATTAAAACTGAAATATACTTCAATAAACCCATTTATGTTGGTATGTGCATCCTTGATTTAGCTAAAACAACCATTTATGATTTTCATTATGGTTACATGACTCCGCAATCAGTATCATGACTGAATTTGTGGGGCTCCGTGCAAAAATGTATGCGATACGGGTAGAGGGTGAAGATTCAACGAAAAAATAGAAAGGTGTAAAAAGAAACATTGTCAAGACTAAAATAACAACATTGAAAAGACAGTTCAGCAAAATTTGATTCAGTCGGGGAAACATGAAGTAAGTTCGATCATACAAACAAAAATTTCATTAAGCCCTCATAAGCGATTTTTGGTAGCAAATAGTAATGAGACATTACCGTGGGGTCATTTCAGCATTATGGAGTAGAATAATATTACTTAAGAATAAATGTTTATTTTTAAGATTTTAAATTGTTAAAGATATATGATTAAGAAGAAGAAAAAAATAAAATTTTTATAACGTTGTACAAAATATATTTATTTTATTTTTTTAAACTTTACTCTGCTGTTGGAATTTTATAATAATCTCTAGTATGGGTAAGTAACTGATGATTGCGATGACTTACAATGAAACAAAATGGATTTTAAGTATTTTATTTTTTTCTTTATTCTTTCAGCCTATTTTCGAAAACAAAAACTTCAAACATAAATGTCCACACTTTATTGTGTTAAAATTTTGATATCTATTATAATTATAGTTTATATCTTTCCCTAAATATTTTATTATTTCCTTTGGTGGTTGTAAATTTCCAAAGCTGTCAAAATATTCAATTTGATTATTGTTTTTCCAGTATGCTACCCAATGTGTGCCGGGGCCCTCTGCTGTATCGAGATTAATTATCCCGCACTCTTTTTTAAATGGTTTACTTTGAAGAGTATCACACATAAACACTCCTCTAAAATTTGGAATATCTTTAGCTTATTTTCTTATATCTACATCAGTAAGGGCTCTTTTAGGTAGCTGCATTAAAAATTTTGTTGATAAGGTTTTAAATATAATCAAAAAACCTTTTTATCCACCAAGTGCACCCAGGGCAGCAAGTGGGAGAAAACCTCCAGATTTAGGTAGTGGAATTACTCGAGGAGTCTTAATCAGAGATTTTTTCCCCTTGAAAATATTGTTTACAACTTTTCTTGAAATTTTAACTGCATCATCCAAGTTTTTTGTTTTCTTAATTCTCTTTTTAGCACTACTCAGGGCATGTCTAAATAGGCGATGCCATTTATTTGAGGAGATCTCACCGTTTTACTGGTAACATAACCCAGTCCAAATTTCGTTTCAGCCTTCAGGCTGCATCCAAAAGATTGATTCCTTGATCGCCTCTAGCTAATCGCTTCTTTAATTTAGTACCGGGTCCACAAAACTGATATCCAGGTAAATGCAGCTCAATGGGAAGTTTATCGATTAAATTATTGATGAAACCTTTCCCAATGAAGGATGGACTAAGACTGATTGTCTTTTTATAAAAAATTGTCATAAGTATTTATTCTTTTCCAAGTAAAGGCTGAATGGAAAGTTAATTAAAATTAATAAAAGGACCCGATTATATATGAAAACAATTAGTAGTTTACAATATGCGATTCTTAAAACAACATAAGTCAATTAACGTAAAGAATATTGATTCAAAGTTAAATTCATCAAATAGAACACGGCACAGCTCATTACTGCCGAACTCTATTCGCGGTCTTATTGTTGGACCATCAAACTGTGGGAAAACAAATGTGATGATTAGTCTTATTGAAAGTCCTAATGGACTGAAATTTCAAAGTATTTACTTATACTCAAATTCGGCACAGCAACCGAAATACCAATACTTGGAGCGTTTAATTAAACCTATCAAGGGGATCCATTTTTCATCATTTTCTAATGATGATGACGTCATATCTCCAGACGAAGTGCAGCCCAACTCAATATTTATATGTGATGATGTAGCTTGCGAGAAACAAAATCACGTACGCTCATACTTCTGCATGGGGCGCCACAAGGATGTTGACAGCTTTTACTTATGTCAAACTTATACACGTATACCAAAACACCTAATTCATGATAATGCTAATGTGATTATAATATTTAAACAGGATGAGATGAATATAAAACACATTTATAGCGATCATGTTGGTTCTGATATGACTTTTAAGACATTTCATGACTTATGTTCAAAGTGTTGGAAAGAAAACTATAGCTTTCTAGTTATAAACAAGGATAATCCCATAAATAATGGACGCTATAGGAAAGGATTCAATGTTTTTATTAGCCTATAAAAGGAAACAGTATAGATATTTAAAAATCAGTACAACAAATGCTGCTTAACGGATGACATTAAACAGCTAACTGCTTAACTGATAACTGCTAAACTGGGCTAACTGTTCAACAGCCAACCGCTAAACTGGGCTGCACTGTTAAACAGCCAACCGCTAAACAGCTAACTGCTAAAACACCCAACTGCTAAACTGACCTATACAGTTAAACAACCAACCGCTAAACTGGGCTATACTGTTAAACAGGAAACTTCTAAACACACCAACGATCAATATGAATAAGAAACCAAATCTAGTGAGCAATCTTATTAAAACTAGAAATATTTTGAAAAGGAAATATAAAAGTCTTCAGCTCGGAGAAGCTGCAAATGATGAGCTCTTAGAAAAAACTTTTAAGCCAATATCAAAACCGTTAAAAGAAATAATTCAATCGACTAATAGCAAGAGAACAATAATAAAAAAAATGAAAAATATTCGGATAACTCTTTTAAGGAATATAAAGTTACTACCAGCACACCATTTAAAAATAGCAGGCATGATAATAATACATTTTCTCCAAGACTTGATAGAGAGGAAATCGATAAAAGTTTATCCACGTTTAAGTCATTTGATGTTGATAATGACGCTGATGATGATGATGATACTCATGATGATGATATTGCTGATAATGATTTGGAAAATGATGATGTCACTATTGCAATAAATCCGAATCAAAGTATTCAATTCAATTTATCAAGAAATAATTCAATCAACTAATAGCAAGAGAACAATAATAAAAAAAAATGAAAAATATTCGGATAACTCTTTTAAGGATAATAAAGTTACTACCAGCACACCATTTAAAAAGAGCAGGCATGATAATAATACATTTTCTCCTAGACTTGATAGAGAGGAAATCGATAAAAGTTTATCCACGTTTAAGTCATTTGATGTTGATAATGACGCTGATGATGATGATGATACTCATGATGATGATATTGCTGATAATGATTTGGAAAATGATGATGTCACCATTGCAATAAATCCGAATCAAAGTACTCAATTCAATTTATCAAGAAATAATTCAATCAACTAATAGCAAGAGAACAATAATAAAAAAAAATGAAAAATATTCGGATAACTCTTTTAAGGATAATAAAGTTACTACCAGCACACCATTTAAAAAGAGCAGGCATGATAATAATACATTTTTTCCTAGACTTGATAGAGAGGAAATCGATAAAAGTTTATCCACGTTTAAGTCATTTGATGTTGATAATGACGCTGATGATGATGATGATACTCATGATGATGATATTGCTGATAATGATTTGGAAAATGATGATGTCACCATTGCAATAAATCCGAATCAAAGTATTCAATTCAATTTATCAAGAAATAATTCAATCAACTAATAGCAAGAGAACAATAATAAAAAAAAATGAAAAATATTCGGATAACTCTTTTAAGGATAATAAAGTTACTACCAGCACACCATTTAAAAAGAGCAGGCATGATAATAATACATTTTATCCTAGACTTGATAGAGAGGAAATCGATAAAAGTTTATCCACGTTTAAGTCATTTGATGTTGATAATGACGCTGATGATGATGATGATATTCATGATGATGATATTGCTGATAATGATTTGGAAAATGATGATGTCACCATTGCAATAAATCCGAATCAAAGTATTCAATTCAATTTACCAAGAGTTAATTTAAATAAATTCGATAAAGTCTATGGTCCTTACAAGGATAAAAATCAGATATGGAGATTGGGTAACGAGCTAATTACTTTTGATTCAGCCAATGTAAATGTAGGTAACTCGCAATGGCCCTTCACACCAGGCTTATATGAACTATTAGTTTACAAGGAACCAATCAGTTTTAATGGCTCAGATTTAAATTCTTATAAACAAATATTAGAGATGACTAATGCTCATAAACGAAATAACAGCATAAATGGGCAAATTAATGGAAATCGTTCGAAAAAATATACAACGATTTTTAGAAAACTATTTAAAGAAAAAGTTCATAGAGGTGAAGGTTTGATGAAGTTGAGTACAAAAAAATCAAATTATGTATATTGGGATGACCCCAACGAGTTGGTTGATAGATTGCGTCTTTTAATAGCATCATCAATATCTGGTCACTCGAATCATAATAATGAAATCGTCTCAATTATTGAGGATCTGAGAGAAGCAAAGATTATTGTATAAATAGACTACAAAATATAACATAACCAATATTCATAAGATGCCTATCGACAAGTTTGGACATTATATGGGTAGCTCTGAGAGATATCAAAACCCACACACCAAGATTCATTTAGATAGCGATCGTCATTTCAACTTCAACTCACGTAGAAAAAAAAAATAATTCTAATCCTGTATTGGAAAACGATGCTGTAAATAAAATTTATTTAAAAAGCTATTTTGAAGAAATAAAGAAACAATTGAATACATTTTATATGGAGAAAACTACGGAAGCAGGGGATCGTTTTCATGAATTAATTCAACAACAAAACACATCGATTACGACTTAGAAGCAACGATAAATAAATCAACGCAAGCTCTTACGCATAAAATTGATTTAGCCGAAGAGCGTTTTTTAAGAAAAATAAAAGGCTATTACGAGTTTTTGAACGAGAAAATAAACCGTGTTGAAAGGAATTCGCCAACTGAAGCTCTAAAACGTGTGTGGTCTAAGGTTGCAGATAGAGACGGAGAGGTAGAAGCTCTTAAACGAGTAACTACTACTGAAGCCATTAGAAATGGAAAGACAAGCAGTGGTGCAGGAGCTTCATAAGCAAGCACGCAGAAATTTTATACGGCGACACGTGGTAACCAAGGGTATAGACGATCTTTGGCAAGCAGATCTTGTTGAAATGGGCGCTTATTCAAAGTACAACAAAGGCTATCGGTTTATTTTAACAGTAATAGATACATTTTCAAAGTTTACTTTGACTGTTCCCGTAAAATCCAAAAGTAGTGAAGATATTACTTATGCAATGATATCCGTTTTTTCAAAGTAATGGCAAAGAGTTTTATAATAAAACATTTCAAAAACTGATGAAAAACATAATATTAATCACTTTTCTACATATAGCATCATGAAAGCCTCTATTGTAGAACGATTAAATAGGACCATAAAAGGTATGATGTGGAAAAAATTTAGCTTACAAGGGAATTATCAATGGATAAATATTTATAAAGATTTAATTAATGAATATAATAATAAATAGCATAGAACCATTGGAATGGCCCCAAAGTCGGTCAGCACAAGATATGAAGGCTCTATACTAAGACAAGCTTATAATCATCCTAAAATTTTTAAAAATGGTAAACTAAAAATTGGAAACCACGTTCGAATTAGCAAATATAAGCACATTTTTGCAAAAGGATATACTCCAAACTAGACAACTGAAGTTTTTAAAATTCGCTCCATACGAAACACAAGCACTATAACATATTTATTAGACGACTATAAAGGAAACCCTATTCTTGGCGAGTTCTATAAACATGAAGTAATGAAGACACATTTTTCGAATACATACTTGATTGAAAAGGTTATTAAAAAAAAGGGGCAGCAAGCTTACGTTAAATGGTTAGGATTTTCCAGCCATCATAATTTTTGGATTAATAAAGATGAACTAAAACACCTAAAATAATAAAGATAAATATCTGTACTTAATAAAGAAAAACATTTTATTTTTTTAATAATGAAAATTTGATTGGCTTTTTATTGAAATTTTATTTTATAAAATTTTTAAGTTGATTCTTTAAAATACGTTTTTTCTGCAACAACACATGGGCCATCTTCATCTTCTCCAGAGCTTTCATATAAGTTGTTGTTGTTGTTGTTGTAGAAACCGAAATTTATATTTTCCTTCTTCTTCTTTTTAACTATTAAGGAAAATATGCCATGCATATCTATGGTTTTCTGTAAATTGTGTGGAGCATCATTTAAGTAGTCCATCTGATTCTTAGTAATAATCAGAAATCTTTTCGGTAAATAAATGTTAAAGTCTTTACTAACAAGACATCTGATACTTTCACCATATTTTGTATCTATTCTCTCGATTCTGTTGACTTCATATGGGAAGTTTACTTCCATATCCTTTATATAAGTAAGTAATTAATACTAGGATTTTGAAAAAGATTTTGTAAACTGGCTTTCATCATTTTATTCTCTAAACTTTACGCTGTGATAGGTACTTTTAAACTGATTCTTAATATTCTAAAAATGGTCTTATTAAGCATATTGCATCATATTATTTATCGATTTCTTATCAGTTGTCATTATTTACATCCGGTTATTTGGTAATTTCTTATCAGTTGCGGTTAAATTCGTATATTATCATAACTTTTTATAATGAATGCATGTATGTATGTTTATATTTTTGTAAGTAAATATGTGTTTATATAAATATATGTATATATGTATATATATTTATATATATCGTCTTCAATATTAATATAAACATATATATATATATATATAATGTATATATTTTTGTAAACAAAAATTGCGTCCAAAATAGCAAAAACAGCAGCCGCAGTTACAACAGCATCAAACTTCATTGCCAGCACCGTCGCTCTGGCAAACGCCACTGCTTTTGGAAACCATAGTGAGTCCGCCAACATCTCCGGCCTCGCTACCATCGCCAACGCCTGTAGCACCTGCTCTCCCTAATATATCAACAACCTTGCCGTCCTCGAATTTCCATCATACTACTTTTGCACAACATTTGCAAAAAGTTGGCTGCATACGGAAGTCGCCTCCTACGCATATGTCCAAGGAACAACACTGTAACTTTCCGCAGTGATGCCAAATCGACTAATGATATACCGCGTTTGAAGCGTCATTCCAAGCAAATGTTTACAATGGAACAGTACACGCCACGCGAACGCTCTAAAATTGTTGAAATTTACATTCAACAAAACAAGTCAATAGTGAAAACTCAACTCAATGAGCGATGAAGCTCATTTTCAGTTGAACGGAACGGTAAACAAACAAAATTGCCGTATTTATGCCACTGAAAATCCACAAGAGATTCAAGAGGTACCTCTTCACGATGCAAAAGTCACTGTTTGGTGCGGCGTTTGTGCTAAAATGCTCATTGGGCCGTTCTTTTTCGAAGATGATAATGGCCACAGAGTTACTGTCAATCAGGAGCGTTATCGCGATATGATAAACAATTTTTTCATGCCAATCGTTCGTCGAAAGCGTATCAGACACTACTGGTTTCAACAAGACGGCGCGCCACCACACACAAGCCGCACTACAATCGATTTTTTGAAGCAATTGTTCCCTGGCCGTTTGATGTAAAAAAATGGTGATTTCGATTGGCCGCCAAGATCACCAAATTTAACGCCTCCAGACTTCTTTTTGTGGGGTTATTTAAAATCAAAGGTTTACGTCAACAAGCCAAAGACCCTAGAAGAGCTGAAAACCAACATCCGTCAAGAAATAACTGCCATTCCCATCGAAATGTTGAAGAAAACCATGGAAAATGCTGCAAAATGGGCACAATATGTCGTAGAGGCCAATGGCAACCATTTACGAGATATCATATTCAAGAAATAATGTAAGCAAATCTACTTGAACCCAATTAAATGATATTCATGACAAACAGACAAAAAATTGTGGTTTCTTTGATTTATTTAAAAATAAACTGGGCGCTTCGAATATTGGCAACCTTGTATATATATATGTGGTGACTCAATAACTTTAAGTTGCATCACCACATTAGTTGAACTCCTAACATCCATTTTACTTATCTTCTGTTACATTGATTTTCAACTTACATTTTACTTACCTTCTCGTTGATTCTTAACTTACATTGTACTTACCTATTGTTGATTATTAATTTATGGTTATACATGGGATGCAATGCTTAAGCATACTGATATAACCCTTGAGCTATTGACAGATATTGATATGCTCATGTTTGTAGAGCGAGGTATTCGTGGGGTCTTAGCCAGTGTACTAAGCGTTATTCGAAAGCCAACAATAAGTACATGACTGATTACAATGAGGCTCAACCATCAAAATTCTTAATGTATTATGACATTAATAATTAGTATGGTTGGGCCATGTCTCAATTTCTCCCCCACAGTGAGTTTCATTGACTGTCAGATTCTCAAAATTTTAATGTTGAGACTATAGCTGACGATTCTACTACTTACTTACTTAGTTGGCGCTACAACCGTATGTCGGTCTTGGCCTCATCTAAGAATTTGCGCCACCCATTTCTGTCTTTCGCTTGCTGGCGCCAGTTGGAAATTCCAAGCTTCGTCAGGTTGTCCTCTACTTGGTCTTTCCAACGAAGATGCGGTCACGAAGTAATTGGTCGTCCTCTTCTGCGTTGACCGCCGCTGGGTACCGAATCGAATGTTTTCTTCACTGGAGCATCGTCTTTCATGCGCTAAACATGACCAAGCCAGCGAAGCCGCTCGATTTTAATGCGCTTGACTATGTCGATGTCAGCGTAGAGCTCATTCAGTTCATCATTCCACCGTATTCGGTACTCGCCATTGACGCAGATTGGTCCGTAGATCTTACGAAGAATCTTTCTCTCGAATGCTCCTAAATTCTTTTCATCTAAACTGCTCAGCGTCCAGGTTTGTGATGCGTAAAGTAGGACGGGCATGATGAGCGATTTGTAGAGCTTGATTTTCGTTCGTCGAGAGAGGGCTCTGCTTCTCAATTGCCTACTGAGCCCAAAATAACACCTGTTGGCAAGAGTTATTCTTCGTTTGATCTCAATGCTGATGTCGTTGGTTGAATTAATGCTGGATCCCAGATAAACGAAGTTCTTCACAAGCTCGAATGAGGTATTGTCAACGGTAACGTGGGTTCCAAGACGCTGGGACTATTTGTTTGTTGACACCAAGTATTTCGTCTTATCTGCATTCACTGACAGACCCATTCGACTTGACTCTCTTTCTAATCTGGAAAATGCTGCACTGACTTCGCGCGTATTATGGCCAATGATATCGATGTCATCAGCATACGCAAGCAGCATAACACTCTTGTAGAATATTGTGCCACTACGTCTCAGATCAGCAGCTCGGATGATCTTTTCCATCATTAGGTTGAAAAAGTCGCACGATAAGGAATCACCTTGTCTGAAACCTCGTTTGGAAATAAATGGTGGGGAGAGGTCCTTCCCGATTTTAATTGCGCTGCTGGTGTTGCTCAGTGTCGTCCTGCAAAATCGTATTAGTTTTGCAGGAATACCAAATTCAGACATGGTGGAGTACAGGTGCTTCCTTATTGGGCTGTCGAAGGCGGCTTTGTAGTCGACAAAAAGATGGTGGGTGATAAGGTCCGATCAGTTCGTTTACAATGGGCTTCAATCTTTCACATAAAACGCTCGACAGGACCTTATATGCGATATTAAGAAGGCTTATCCCACGGTAATTGGCACAGATAGTGGGATCGCCTTTCTTGTGGATTGGGCAGAGCACACTGAGATTCTAATCGTTCGGAATGCATTCTTCCGACCATATTTTGCATAGAAGCTCATGAATGCATTTAAGTAGAGCTTCGCCTCCGTTCTTAAATAGCTCAGCAGGTAAGCCATCAGCTCCCGCGGCTTTGTTATTTTTAAGCCGAGCTATAGCTGTCAGAACTTCATCATAGTCGGGCAGCGGAACCTCGACGCTGTCATCCGCAATTAGGGTTTCCGGAATATCATCTCTATTGACGGGATTGTTGTCAGCGTCGCCATTAAGAAGCTCAAAGAAGTGTTCCCTCCATAACGTCAGTGTACTCTGGACATCTGTCACTAGATTTCCGTTTTCATCCAGGAAGAGGCCCCGGTTTTAAAATCATCGGCAAGGCGTCTTATTTTTTTGAAAAATTTTCGGGCCTCATTCTTGTCACCATACATCTCAATCTTCTCCTGCTCGCGCTTTTCTGCCTCGCTTTTTTTCCGCCTGAAAATATGTCTCTCTTCCCTTCTCTTTTCTTTGTATCGCTCCTTAGCAGAGTGCGTTACAACCGACTGCAGGGTGGCTTTGTAGGCGGCGTCTTTCTCTGCAGTGGCGTCGCGACACTCCTGGTCGTACCACTGGTTTCGGCGAGGGCGTTGGTAGCCAATCACCTCTTCAGCAGCCGCACGCATGGAGTCGGAAATTTGTGTTCACTGCGCGCATATATCATCGATTGGAGGAGTGCTTTGAAGCAGGAGTGAGAGTCGAGTGGCGAAAGCATCGGCTGTCTGTTTCGATTGCAGCTTGTCGACGTCTAGCTTTCTCCATGTATGGTTGCGTGTTTTCTTAGCTGCGCACAGACGTGTACGGATCTTGGCTGCAACAAGATAGTGATCCGAGTCAATGTTTGCACCACGGATCGTGCGTACATCCAATACACTGGAAGAGTGCCTTCCGTCGATCAAAACGTGATCAATTTGATTTTTTGTTTTTTGATCAGGGGACATCCAGGTGGCTTTATGAATATTGAGATGCTTGAATCTAGTGCTACTTACGACCATGTTTCGTGCTGCGGCGAAGTCAATCAGCCTCATTCCGTTATCGGAGGTGTTGTCGTGGAGGCTGAATTTTCCGACTGTTGGACCAAAAATATTTTCCTTGCCCACCTTAGCGTTGAAGTCACCAAGCACGATTTTTACGTCGTGACGGGGGCAGCACTCGTAAGCATTTTCAAGGCGCTCGTATAAAATTTTCTTAATCTCATCGTCCTTGTCTTCTGTCGGAGCGTGCGCACATATTAGGTTTATATTGAAAAATCTAGCCTTGATGCGTATTATGGCAAGTCGTTCGTTCACGGGTGTGAATCGCAGGACGTGGGGCCGTAGTCTCTTGCCAACTACAAATCCGCATCCAAACTCGTGCTTCTCCGCATGGCCGCTGTAGTAGATATCACAGGGTGCATGCCGAATGCAACCCTGTCCCTTTCATCGCATTTCTTGGATAGCAGTGATATCAGCTTTGTATCTTTCCAAGACATCAGTCAGTTGGATAGAGGCACCTTCCCAATTAAGGGTTCGGACATTCCAGGTGCATATCCGTAAATCATTATCAGTTTTTCGTTTGCGGTAGTCGTCATCAGATTTGGGGATCATTTTTCTTCTTTTCTTATTTGTTTTCATTGAAATTCGTTTGTTCTGACGATTCAGATGTAGGATATATTCTCGGGGTAGATTTAGAGTATCCAATTAATCTCCACGATTACCATAAAGATCTCCCCTTTTGCCCAGATCATATTACACCTCCAGGATCAAAGCAGAAAAAACTGTTGGCAACTTTGGGTGGTAGCGTGAGATATATTATTCACTACAGAAATCTAAAGCAGGCTTTGAAATATGGATTAAGGCTATCTAAAATTCACAAAATTTTGAAATTTAGACAATCTGCATGGTTGAAGCCATATATCGATCTAAACACGAATCTTCGAACAGCAGCTAAAAATGAGTTTGAGAAGAACCTTTTCAAACTCATGAATAAAGCTGTGTTCGGAAAAACTATGGAAAATATACGTAAACACAGTGTTGTTAAATTGGTGACGAGTTGGTTAGGTCGATATGGTGCCGAAGCCCTTATTTCTAAGCCTGAGTTTAAGGCTTCAACAATATTTGGTGAAAATTTGATGGCAATTGAACTCAATAAAACTAAAATATACTTCAATAAACCCATTTATGTTGGTATATGCATCCTTGATTTAGATAAAATTACCATTTATGATTTTCATTATGGTTATATGGCTCCTCAATTTGGTTCCGATTGTAGCATTTGCTATACCGATACCGATTCGCTAATTTACGAGGTGGCTTGTAAAGACTTGTATGAGGTCATCAAACGCGATTGCTTTATACACTTTGACACAAGCGACTATCCTATTGAAAACGTGTGGGGTATTCCTCAAGTCAATAAAAAAGTTTTGGGTCTCATGACAGATGAGAATAATGGCAGTATCATGACTGAATTTGTGGGGCTCCGTGCAAAAATGTATGCGATACGGGTAGAGGGTGAAGATTCAACGAAAAAATCTAAAGGAGTAAAAAGAAACATAGTCAAGACTAAAATAATGTTTAATGACTATGTTGATTGCCTTGAAAACAACGTTTAAAAGACAGTTCAGCAAAATTTGATTCAGTCGCGGAAACATGAAGTAAGTTCGATCATACAAACAAAAATTGCATTAAGCCCTCATGATAATAAGCGATTTTTGATAGCAAATAGTAATGAGACATTACCGTGGGGTCATTTCAGCATTATGGATTAAAAATAATAATACTTTAAGAATAAATGTTTATTTTTAAGATTTTAAATTGTTAAAGATATATGATTAAGAAGAAAAAAATAAAATTGTAATAACGTTATACAAAATATATATGTTTTATTTTTTAAAACTTTACTCTGCTGTTGGAATTTTATAATAATCTCTAGTATGGGTAAGTATCTGATGTTGATGATGATTGTGATGACTTACAATGAAACAAAATGCATTTTAAGTATTTTATTTTTTTCTTTATTCTTTCAGCCTATTTTCGAAAACAAAAACTTCAAACATAAATGTCCACAATTTATTGTGTTAAAATTTTGATATCTAGTATAATTATAGTTTATATCTTTCCCTAAATATTTTATTATTTCCTTTTGTGGTTGTAAATTTCCAAAGCTGTCAAAATATTCAATTTGAATATTGTTTTTCCAGTATGCTACCCAATGTGTGCCGGGGCCCTCTGATGTATCGAGATTAATTATTCCGCACTCTTTTTTAAATGGTTTGCTTGGAAGAGTATCACACATAAACACTCCTCTAAAATTTGGAATATCTTTAGCATATTTTCTTATATCTACATCAGTAAGGGCTCTTTTAGGTAGCTGCATTAAAAATTTTGTTGATAAGGCTTTAAATACAATCCAAATCCTTTTTAATATGGTTTTAAGAACATGCCTTTTCCCATTGCAATAGCTTCCATTTTACTATTATGCCGTTTTGCTTCATTTAACTGCTCTTTTCCAGTTTGTACTGCATTGATTGTTTTTGTAATGCCAAATACTCCACCAGCTGGACCACCAAGTGCACCCAGGGCAGTGAATATAGGTGCAAGCGAGAGAAAACCTCCAGATTTAGGTAGAGGAATTACTCGAGGAGTCTTAATCAGAGATTTTTTGCCCTTGAAAATATTGTTTACAACTTTTCTTGAAATTTTAACTGCATCATCCAAGTTTTTTGTTTTCTTAATTCTCATTTTAGCACTTTTTAAGGCGTGTCTAAATAGGCGATGTCTATTTAGATGAGGAGATCTCGCCGTTTTACTGGTAACGTTACCCAGACCAAATTTTGTTTTCGCTTTCATTGCGTTAGTAACAAGCCAAGCGTTTGATTTTCAGCAATACTACTATCACTTGCGGTAACTCTTTGCCAAGCTTTTTCAGACAAGATTCTATCAGCAATTTGCCTTTTTTCCAAATCTTTATTGTTTGAGTATAATATATCGTATTGTCTGCAAGCAGCATCCAAAAGATTGATTCCTTGATCGCCTCTAGCTAATCGCTTCTTTAATTTAGTACCGGGTCCACAAAACTGATATCAAGATAAATGCAGTTCAATGGGAAGTTTATCGATGAAATTATTGATGAAACCTTTCCCAATGAAGGATGGACTAAGACTTATTGTCTTTTTATAAATATTTGTTATCAGTATTAATTCTTTTCCAAGTAAAGGCTGAATGGAAAGTGAATTAAAATTAATAAAAGGACCCGATTATATATGAAAACATTTAGAAGTTTTCAATATGCGATTCTGAAAACAACATAAGCCAATTAACATAAATTCCAAAGTATTTACTTATACTCAAAGTCGGCACAGCAACCGAAATATCAATACTTGGAGCATCTAATTAAGGGGATACATTTTTCATCATTTTCTAATAATAATGTCGTCATATCTCCAGACGAAGTGCAGCCCAACTCAATATTTATATTTGATGATGTAGCTTGTGAGAAACAAAATCACATACGCTCATACTTCTGCATGGGACGCCACAAGGATTTTGATAGCTTTTACTTATGTCAAACTTATACACGTATACCAAAACACCTAATTCGCGATAATGCTAATATGATTATAATTTTTAAACAGGATGAGATGAATATAAAACACATTTATAGCGATCATGTTGGTTCTGATATGTCTTTTAAGACATTTCATGACTTATGTTCAAAGTGTTGGAAAGAAAACTATAGCTTCCTAGTTATAAACAAGGATGATCCCATAAATAATGGACGCTATAGGAAAGGATTCAATGTTTTTATTAGTCTATAAAAGGAAACAGTATACATATTTTAAAGTTAGTACAACAAATGCTGCTTAAAGGATAACATTAAACAGCTAACTGCTTAACTGATAACACTAAACAGCTAACTGCTAAACAGCTAACTGCTAAACAGCTAACTGCTAAACAGCTAACTTCTTAACAGCTAACTGATAAACAGCCATCTGCTAAACTGGGCTGTACTGTTAAACAGCCAACCGTAAAACTGGGCTATACTATTAAACAGCCAACCGCTAAACTGGGCTATACTGTTAAACAGCCAACCGTTAAATTGGGCTAATCCTTATTGTTAAAGGAACAATAAGGACAACTTTGTTGGCTTAATTTAAAAAAAAAACAAATTTTTTTAGAGAAAAACAACTACAACAAGGATATTTTGGAATGAACGAATGAATTTTTTTTTTGGATGGATATTTTTTGATAGGACATTTATTTAAAAAAAAAAGAGATAATAATATAATAGATATTTCTTCCGTTGCGCAAAAATTAATAGGAACAAGTTGGGAGTTTTGTTGTTACAGGAACAACAAGGATATTTTGGAATGAAATTTTTTTTATGGAATTTGAATTTTTGATTGGATCCTTATTGTTACAGGAACAATAAGGATATTTTTTTTAAGTTTTTGTCAAATTTTAAACGAATGAAATTTTTTTTTTGATATGACATTTTGATAGGGCAAAATGATCTTTATCTCTGTGGCAGTAGGACTGACGTGGGTCCTGCTGAAAATATATTATTGATAGCGTATCCATCTTCCACCACCTCTCGGAAAGAGGATGGTAGGAATATTTTATTTTGAATTAAGTTTCGTTTGAACCTTTCTTTTAGGAATTCAATTTTTGGTAAAAAATTTTTTTAGATAACACATATTGTCAACAACAACTTTTTTGGTTCCACTGAGGATTGTACCAGTAGAATTTTTGAAGACCATCCTGGCAGACTAAAGCTGAACGCATATTTTTATAGAGGAAAAATATAAAAGGAACAAATAACCGTGAAAGATTTATCAACAGAGAAGAGAACCAGTCAACGTCAAGGAAGTCCAAAGCGGCATGAATTTTTAAATCTTTTAATAAATATAGAGAATAAAAAGAAAAATCTTTTAAAAATAGTTAAGAATATTTCTATTACAAAATTCGACTAATGTATGGTTAATATATGGCAAAAACTTTAAATAAATGGGAATTAAACAAAAAATATAAAAATGTGTTTTGTAAGCTTTAAATTTGTATTTGTTCATGTATCTCATGGCAGGAGGAGAATTCGTAATTTTATTGAAAACTATCACACGGAGTGTTAGAGTAAATTTGCAGGAAGCAAGACAGAAGATAGACCAGGATTAGATTGAAGAAACGGACTGGTTAAACGAACAATTATGAATATAAACGACATAGCGAAAACGGTGAATAATTTGGTGCCCTTGTTTTCGGGTACTGAGTCACGGGCAGAAGTTTATAGATTTATACAAGGATGCGAGTTGGCATTTAAGACAGTGAAACCAGTAGATGCTCAGGACTTCACGAATTGTGTGAAACTAAGGCTACATGGGGAGGCGTTTGAGTTTTGCAGGAGTAAGAAATTTGGTAAGGTTGAAGATCTCTATGGGACAATCAAAGCGAAGTATCTTAAGGAGACAACGTATAATACGTTGATAATGGAATTATCGCATTGTGTCCAAAGGCCGGGGGAGAGGTTAAGTTCGTTCGCTAACAGAATAAGCGACATAGAGTCTCGGGGTAGAGATCTAGTAGGTGATGACGGTATCCTGTGGGAACAGCTCAGTAGTTCGGTCGTTAGTGCGTTTAAGGTGGGAGTTTCCGTCCCTAACCTCAGAACGATTTTATTAACGACAACCGGTTTGGGTCTCGCAGCGTTAGAAAAAAGGGCATTAGAAATGGAGGTCATGTTAAAAGGACGTGAGCTGGGGAGAACCGCACAAGGCCAAAATAACTATGGGCAAGAGTACCAGGGCAAACAGGGAATTAGGTTTCCCAGGGAAAGAGGTCAGGAACAAAGAGGGCAGTATAACATACAGGAGGAGGATAAAAAACAGTTGACGAATAGCAGATTAGCTATAAGGTGCTCATTTTGCCAGGAGAGACGGCACACCAGGGACGTATGTATAATAAGGAGAAACACACCATATTGCAAAAAATGCCAGGAATATGGGCATGAAAATTCCTGGAAGAGTGCACCCTCATTCGCTCCAAGGGGACAGCAGAAAAATTTTAGACAATTTCCTAGTAGACAGCAAGAAAACAGGAACATATTTAACGATCGATTGAGTTTTAGGGCAAATAATTTTGGTAATGAACTGCCAGTGAGACAGCAACAGGTACACTGTAGGTGGTGTGACAAAGTGGGTCATATGCAGGATGAGTGTTATAGGAGGAACAACTGGGAAAATCGGCAGGGAAACTTGAATGAGCTGTGAACCCCGAAATAAGATCGAAATAAGGCCATCAAAGATAGTAACGGATAATTCTACATCTAGAAAGATTGTGAATATCCGTACATCTAAGCCAATAGAAAGGATAGTAACAGATAATTCTACGTCTGAAGAGATTGTGAATATCTGTACATCCAAGCCTGTGGAAAGTTCAGTAAGAGGTCATTCAGTAGTAACAGAGAATTTGACATCCGAAAGGATTGTAAATTTCTGTACACCTCATTCAGGAAGGAATGTAGAAAACATAAGCCCAGAATCGATGGTAACTGTTGAGTCGTTGCAGGCGACATAAAAAAAGGTTATAGAAACACTCCGGGAAATAAATGAAAAATCGATGTGGTATTCGAAAAATTAAATGAAAATGTGAGAAAGGAAAAAGTCAATGAGGTAGCAGGAAAATTAAATAATAATCATAAAAGAAAAATGCAACGTGCTATTGGAAAAATTGAATGGAAATTTGAGAGAAGAAAAATTCAATGTGGTAGCAGAAAAGTTAAATGAAAATGTAAGAAAGGAAAAAGTCAATGAGGTAGCAGGAAAATTAAATGGAAATATGATAAAAGAAAAATCAGATGTGGCATTCGAGAAATTAAATGAAAATATGATAGAAGAAAAATTCAATGTGGTAGCGGGAAGATTAAATGAAAATGTAAGAAGAGAAAAATTCAATGTGGGGGAGTAGGAAAATTAAATAAAAATATTACAGAAGAAAAAAATCAATGTGGTAGTAGAAAATTTAAATGAAAATATATTAAATGGTTGCACGCACAAAGAAATGACAGTGCTGGGCACGGAAAAGGGGATTTTTCGGATATTCGCAAAGTGAATGATGTGTTCGTAGGAGTTCCTTGCGAGGATACAGAAAACGGAAAACTCATTCTACTTGTAGATTCCGAAGCGGACACGAGTTTAGCCAAACAAAACGCGTTAAGGAGTAGTTTGAGACGAAGAAATGAATTAAGCTCAAGTAATTATAGTGCAGAAGTCATAATAAATGCTACAAAAATCCCCAAGCTAGTGGATCATAAGCAAGAGATTGCACAAAGAGGTTATTTAGGTGAAAATTTGGTAGACGTCACAAATATTTACAGAGTATATAAGACGAAAAGGAAAAAAAAAATATTTTCAGGGAAAATCTAATAACATAAAATAAAGAATGTACGGGAAAGTTAAAAATAGTATAAGATTCATATTAGGAGTACTAAAAATATGAAAAAAAAAATAATATAAATATTATATTAAAAAAATTTAATAAAGTTGTAAAGAAAAAGGTTACTATAAAACAGAATTTAAAAAAAAAAGTTAAATATAAAGAAAATTAGGAAATAAGTGAATGTGAAAGCATATTTGTGGGCAGAATACGGCGATGTAAAATAAATGAAGTAGAGGAAAATACTTACTAGAAGAAGCAGTTAAAAGAAAGATGGGAAAAAGACAGTAGAAATGAATAAATGTCAGCCAATGGAAGATATTATTGAGTATATAATAAAAAGAAGATATAGATAGAATGACTATAAAAGAAGAGAAAAAAAGTAATAATAAATAAATAAAATGAAACAGTTGAGAGCCAAGATATGGCAGAAGAAAAAAAAGACATGGAGAAAATCTAAAGTAAAAGGCAATTGTGTTGGCATCTTCAAAGTGAATGACGTTGTTACAGAAATCCTTCGCAAGGATTAAATTCTAGTTCTACACGTTCTACTTGCAGATCCCAAAATAGTGCCACTTTATTTTAATTCTGTAAGTTTTGTTTTGGATTTAAATTAGTCATTGAAATATAAAAAAAAAAATTAATGAAAAATAAAGAAATTTGATAACGTCAAATGAAGACGTAGTAAAACAAAACAAATAATATGATACGGAAAGTAAAGGGAAAAATAAAGAAAAAAAGACATATTATTTTTACATAAAGGAAAATATTATTTTACAAATTAAAAAAAAACCTCACTACGAAAAAATATTAAGTAAAGCTATAAATTAAACATATTGAAAAGGAGAAATTGAATAAAAGAAAAACATTAAGGTTTTTAATTAACAAAGCGTATGAAAAGAATACATATAAAAATTTTTAATAAATAATATGTACTTACTTATAAGTGAATTTTTCTTTAAAGTCAGATAAAAGAACAATATTAAATAGTGTGCGAGTTCGCATAAAAATATTGAAGAAATAATATAGAAATATTAAAAGATGTAAATGTTATGGAAATGTTAAATACAATAGATTCATTAAAAGCATGTATGTTTAACAATTGTGTAAATTAAGAAAAAAGAAAAAAGTAAAAATCAATTTAAAAATAATTAACGAAGTTGGGAAAAAGTAAAGTATTATAGATATGAATAAAAGATGTTTAAACTAGATTAGGAAACATCATATATGGTTGAGATTAGGGGTGCAACCAAAAATGACGCCGTGGAACCCAAAGTAAGCGTTATCAGAGAAAAAAGCAGTGAGCAGAAACAACAGTTAAAAGGAATAAAGCAAGTCAGGAAATAAACTTCAACCACGAGAGGTGTGTGCTGGAAAGCCAACAAAAAAAAAACTAATAAATATTATAGCAGAAAAAATTAAAAAGTAAAACAACAAAAGATGAAAACACCTTCGCAAAATGCTGAAAACGCTGCGAATTTTTTTTTTGAAAACAACAAAAATTAAAAATTTAAAACAACAAAAGGTATGATAAGGGGGTATGATAAAGCAGAAAAAATTTAAAATTAATAATAAAATAGGTATAAATAGCCTTCCTAACACAACGAAAACAAACAATTAATCCAGATTTGGCAAAATAATGCTTTAAAATAACAAAAGGTATAAAAACCTTCACAAAACAACATTTTCGACAACATGATAAGGTACAAAAACCTTCATAAACAACATTTTTGGCAATATAATATTTTAAAACAACAAAAGACATAAAAACCTTAGTAAAACGACATTTTTGGCAATATAATATTTTAAAACAACAAAAGGCATAAAAACCTTCGTAAAACAACATTTTTGGCAATATAATATTTTAAAACAACAAAAGACATAAAAACCTTCGTAAAACAACATATTTGAATTTAGTCACAATCAGCATATTAAAATTGAGGTTACTGGTGGTATGATATCGTTAGTTGGTACAGTCTATGAAGGTGGTTATAAAGATACAAATGTATACTCATTCAAATTATCTTGCATTTTCCGTGAAATAGATGAATTTTTTGGAGGTATGGATAAAATACTTGGTAAGGCTGCAGTCCGTCCGTCTTATAAAAACTATACAAAAACCCACACCCAAAAGAAAAATTTGAATGATGAGAGTGAAACTATCAAATTAGCTGGTGGTGGTGGTGGCAGCTCAGTTGATCGCTCATATGAAGACGATGATTATTAGAAATACGAGCGACAACTCTTATCATGTCATAAAAATATACGGTCGACAAAAGAACACATCTGTTAGAGCAAAAAAAAAAATGGAAAAAATGAAATTTTTGCATCGTACAAGTATTTTCAGCTACAGTACCAATTGATTTGAGTGAAAATGAATTTAAAAATACCGAGTTTGCTGTAAAATTACCTAATAATGATACTGTAAGCATACAACTGAATTTTAAATTTTTAAAGTTTAGTAAAGATTAAAATGGAAACGCTGAGTCAGCAATAGAAGTAGAACCTCAGTCGGCTGGAGAGGAAAAGCGCCAGCCGACTATAGATCAATCGTTTACAGCTGGTGAGGCTATTGAAGCATTTAGGCAAGACTTAGTTAAAAAGGAGCAAAATATTGCCGGAACTATTGAAAGTTCACAACCATTTTACAGGCATTTTCAACTACAATACAAAGATAATATAAAATTGAGAACTCGCTGTACATATGATAGCAATTACTTGAAACTTCGATTAAATATTTCGTATTTTGAATATCGTCAAGTTGAATACGATAGATTTTTAAGTAAAGGTGAAATTGAGGTGATTACTGAGGATGATACTTCTTTCCATTCAGATATGACATTAATCAACATTCAAGATTACAAACACGATTTGGAAATGGTAATATTCTAAAATTTTATCAATCAGTTATAAATTTGCAGTCATCATGATAAGAGGTCCTAATTATCAAAGAACGAATAATGAGTTTCGTGCTAAATTTTTAAATGATTTCTTAAGTGAAGAAATACTTTTATGGCCTGAGCACAAGATTATTCTACAAAAATTAAAAGTTCGACTAGATGAATATGCACTATATAAGATAAAAACGTCTAAATTTGGTAACCATTATAGCAATTGTCAAGGGATGAAAAAATTCGTGGTTCTGATACATGTGGATGATCCTTTATTGATGTAAAGGGTTTCCCAACAAGAGCGCAATTTTTAAATTTTAAATAAAACACAGATATTTAAAAAAAAATCGTGAAACTTTATTATATCGTAAAGTAGACAGAATTAGGTTATGTATGGAACAATATATCGTGCAGATGGCCGCCGCGGCTTTGCTGGCATACACGCGATCTTTTAATGAAATTTTCAATGACCGTTTTGCATAAATGTTGCGGTATTTCATTAATGCAGCGTCCAATTTCTTCTTTTAAGGCTTGAGTCGTCGTCGGCTTATTCGATTAAACCATCGACTTCAAAAAACCCCAAAGAAAAAAAATCTAATGGTGTTAAATCGCACGATCTAGGCGGCCAATTCTGATCTCCAAAACGCGAAATAACACGACCGGGAAATGACTGATGCAGCAATTGAATTGTTTCTCTGGCTGTATGACCTGTGGCGCCGTCTTGTTGGAACCACATGCCCTCCACATTCATTTCTTCAATTCTAGGCAAGAAAAAACTGGTTATCATTTCACGATACCGAAAACCATTGACTGTTTGCGCTTGACCTGTCTCATTTTCATAAAAAAAAGGTCCAATGATTCCTCCAGCCCAAAAACCACACCACGCAGTGACACGTTGAGGATGCATTTGCTTCTCGTGAATCACTCGAGGATTTTCCTCACCCCAAATGCGACAATTCTGCCTATTGACGAAGCCATCAAGATGAAAATGGGCCTCGTCACTGAAGATGATTTTAGCGGCAAAATCAGCATTTTCATGTTGTCTCTCCAATACCCAATTAACGAACTCAGCTGGCTTCAGTTCCTGAGTCAATTGAACTTTGTATGCATGAAGATGCAAATCTTTCGTCAAAATTCGCTGCATAGTGGATTTGGAGACACTAATTTGCTGAGCTCGGTGTCGAATTGAGGTGGATGGAGTTTGAGCAACATCATCACGTACAGCTGCGACATTTTCGGTCGATCGACCTGGTCGAAGGCGCGTTGTTGTCTTTGCATCACTAACAGACCCAGTTTCGGCAAATTTATCCATTAATCTCTTTACAGTTGACTCTTTTGGAGCATTATTGTGACCCCAAATTGATCGCAATTTGCGAACTGTAGCCGCAAAACTTTCACCATTTTGGTAAAACAATTTCACAATGAGAATGCGTTGTTCATTCGTGTAGCGCTCCATTTATACTAACCTCGTACCTTCTACTAGCAAACAATAACAATTGTTCAAATGTCAAACAATGACACTTCGAATGGCGCCAAATTTAAAAATTGCGTTCTTGTTGGGACACCCTGTATTATGGGATGACGCTTTGAATATAATAAACTTTTATTATAATATATAAGTTAAAATTTTATCAAGTTTTCTTCAGTCAACATCGAGATCTACATAACACTTGACAATGTCTGAGGACAGAATTTTAGTTATGGATGTTCAAGGTTTCTACATCAATAATGAATTTAGTGTAAAAGAGATGAGTATTTTAGTGGATGATGACTAACAAGTTCAAACATTTATAATGAAACCGGCTCTTCAATATTCTATGCTGACATCAAGAGAAAAAGTTTCGTATTATTGGCTTTATAATAATCATCATGGGCTAAAATGGGAAGAAGGCAATTCAACTTTGGCAAATATTATAGCATATTATATAGCATATATTAAGGATGAAAATTTTGTTTGTTATGTTAAAGGCTTAGAAAAAATTAAGTGGATTATAAATTTGTTTAAAGATGAAATTATTTATAATTACCTAGATGATTTAAACTGTCCAAATTTAAAAACTCTGTACCAAAATGGCCAAGCAATAAATGCTTGTAGCTATCATAAGAAATATTTTATGCTGAAAAAAATGTATTACTCTTGAAGAAGTTTATAAATAAAGATCTAATAAAGATATAATAAAGATAAAACAATTTGCGTTGTTATTAAGAAGTTAAATTATATTAAATGAATATCGATCATCAATCAGTTCATTACGAAAACTGGTCATGTCCATAACAATCTCTTTAAGCGGAACCACGTCAACTCTTCTTGGAAAATATTTTCCACCAATTGAATTGGCTACAAAATATGTTTGCGGACTTGTAAATTTTGTAACATTTAATTATATACCTAATATACATGTCTACAATAATTTATTTCATATCGGACCACATACTATTACAATACCAGTTGGTTCGTATGAGTTTGAGGATATTGGGTTTTTCTTGGAAACAGCGGGGAGGGACATTGATGGATCAATTTTCCTGGAAATTGAATCAAACAACAACACTCTTAAAACTGAAATAGTATCCTGCATGGATATATATTTTTCGAAACCAAACAGTATAGGACAGCTGTTAGGGTTCAGTAAAAGAAAATTGATAGTTAATGAGTTACCGTATGAGGAGTTTATCAAAGTGATATCTTTAGACCTATTACAAGAAATAGAAAAAACTGAATATATGCATATAGGTCAGTCTGATAAAACTACGAAACATTTTGAATCTGATTTACCTTTAAATATTACAAATATAAACACAATACCAATTGAATGTAACTTGACAACGGGATCATATATTAATAACACATCAGTTCATACAATTCATGAATTTCCTCTAGATGTCTCACCAGGATATAAAATAAATGAGAACCCTCGAAATGTCATTTACTTACCCATCAACTGTCAACAAATAAACAACATAACGATAAGAGTCTTAAATCAAGACGGAGACCTTATAAATTTTCAGGCATTTATTTTAAAGCCAAAATAAAAATGATTATTTACACTAAGAACAATAAAAATGTAATTCAAAAATAATTTCCAGTTTCTCCTTCATCAACACTCAACCCGGGACATACAAAAAAGAAGCTGTTGACTGCAGCTTATATAGAATATTTAAAATCCTTGAGACTTAATCTACAAGCATGAATGAGATATTAAAAGTCCTTCAAAAGCCAATATATGATGGGAGCATTATAAAAAAGGAATACTATTTATAATGGTGAGTAACTACTCACCATATTTGAAACCTTTAAATAATAATGATGAGATTCGTATACCAATTCAAAATCAGGACCTCTTTGTGTTACCAAGTGAGAGCAAGATTTACGTTCATGGCTTTATAGTAAAACATGAAGGAGGAAAAGATGTAGCAACAACAGGTGTGAAATTTAAAAATAACTTTGTTTCATATTTGTTTGACGAAATTCGATATGAAATTAATGGTTTTGAAGTTGATCGTACACGCAATCTTGGAATTTCATCCACCATGAAAAACTTTACATCTTTGAATACAGCTGAAAGCAATGCATTAAAAAACACCGGTTGGTGCTTGGAAGAGACTTTTGCATTGGAAAAAACCCATTTCAGTTGCTGTATACCTCAGAAAATGTTGATGGGTTTGCCGAAGATTATACTAAAATAATATTAAACTCGAAGCATGAGCTTATCCTTCAACGTTCTTCATCTAATGAGAGATCATTTCATCCTACTAATGCTGCAGATCAATCAAAATTTACAATATTGGATATAATATGGAAAATGCCCCACATACAATTATCGGACTTTGCAAAATTGGAAATGTACAAGATAATAAACAACAAAAACCCCATTTTAATGCCATTTCGAAGTTGGGACTGTCTTATAAATCCAATGCTTCCAAAAAATACTGTTGCTGTTCTATATGATATGTATGTGAAATTATTCTTGATGTAACACATCAAAACGAAGTAGTTAAAACTGGACCTATTGATATACGAATTGAATTTGATACCGAAGCAAACAAACCGATTCCAGATAAAACATCAGCCTATTGTCTAGTAATCCACGATCGTTTAATTGAGTACTCACCTCTAACCAGCGAAATCAGAATAATTATTTAAATGTGTGTGAATTATAAAAAGGTAACCAGTCATCATCTGATCTTTATTGTAGGAGGTATTTTGAATAAAGTCATCAACAAAATAAAATAAAATGAATAGATTGAGAGGGTATCATAAATTAATTTATTGCTACTTCTGCGGTAGCAACTCGCACTTAGAGGAGAAGTGTAAGAAGAAGAAGGATGACCAAAAGTTAGTGAAATGGGCAAAGGAGCAAAAAGACGCTAAAAATAAGATTGGTAAAGGAGTAAAAAGATGCAGAAACAGAAGAAGAAGATAGAGTAAAATTATACTCGAATCTGAATGGTTAAATCAATTACTTTTTATGCATGTAATTATTACTTTTTATACAGTAATTATCAAACTTTATATATAACAAATCAATAAAAGAACAATAATGATTCATACATAAATCAACTCGTTTTGTTTTATTTATATCAGAATAGTTGAGTATGGTCATGGTTACGATGACGCTTTCAATCGCTAGCTTAATTTATCATTAACCCAAGCCGCCGCCGCCGCAACGACTAATGTAAAGACGTTGCTGCTTTCATACTTTGTCTTTACATTAGTCAACCAACTCATATTAAATTGATTAAAATGCTTAACAACTACACTGCCCCCTTATCATGAACATGTAGTTTTTGTCTTGTTTATAATGTTTGCTATGAAGCTTGGGCTTATCATCTTTAACTTGAAATTTGTAGCGACTTAAATTCATAAACATTTTATATTAAACAAGCATACAAAAAATATTAGACTTCTACACTGTTTCCTTATCTTAAACTTACGGTTTTGGGTCCGCTTATTACGCTTACTATGAAGCTGGGGCTTATCACCTTAAACTTGAAATTTTTGTAGCGACTTAAATTCATACACATATTAAAAAGCATTGGAAAAAATAAAAAATATTTTACTTCTTCATTGTTTCCTTATCTTAAACTTCCAGTTTTGGGTCCGCTTATTACGCATACTATGAAGCTAAAGGCTTATCACCTTAAACTTGAAAATTTTGTAGCTACTTAAATACATAAACATTATGCTTGCTATGAAGCTTGGGCTTATCACCTTAAACTTGAAATTTTGATTTATAGCAACAACAACACGCTTCAGCCATCCTACTTCAGCCAGCTTAACCAATCTAACCCATCTAGCTATCCGTCCGTCCGTCCATCTGCCCATCTTGCATGCTTATCTCCAATTTATAACGACAACAACATGCTTCAGCCACCCTACATCGGCCAACTTGACGATCAACCGCGACGCCTACTGCGCTGCACCTCACAATTTTGTGGATTTGGAGGCCCATAAGGAAATACACGCGTTTTTGGATTAGAACTGTCATAGCTACTCTACTCACATCTAACACCAATTTATAAAAATGGTGACAAATGATCGGTGGAAAATTATAGAGGTATTGCTATATTATCGACTATTCCGAAACATTTTGAAAAGAAAATATGTGATAAACTGACATGCATCATAAATCCACTACTTAATGAACAGCAGCATGGTTTTCGCAAAGGTAGATCAACCACCACAAACCTAATGATCATGGTCTAAAAGGACATCAAGTGGATGCAGGTTATACTGATTTTAGCAAAGCCGTTGATCATGCTATTTTGGCTTCTAAATTAGAAAAGTTTGGAATCACAGGATTCCTACGCAACTGGCTGAAGTCCTATATACAAGACAGGTCGCAGTTCTTTAAATTCCAAGGTATCTTATCTAAACAAATTCCCGTTACATCCGGAGTGCCACAAGGTAGCCACCTTGGTCCACTTCTCTTCAATATTCTCATCTCAGATTTATCTGATTTATTGAACGATATCCCTCATCTTATGTATGCAGATGACCTAAAAATGTATTATGTCAATAAATCAGAGCATGATGAAACTTTCTTACAGTCGAAACTATATCTCTTGAGCACTGGTGTATTCAAAATAATCTTTGCTTAAATGTTAACAAATGCTACACAATAACTTTCTCTCGTAAGAATTTAATAGAAAATAACATCTACACCCTCAATAACATTGAACTTAAAAGAGTAAATCATATCGTAGACCTTGGAGTTATCTTGGATAACAAGCTTCGATTCAATTTACATTACGATAAAATCTTATCTAGGGCTAGCAAACAACTCGGGTTTATAAAACGTCGTGCAAAAGAGTTAAAAAATGTATGTGTCACTATGTCATTACTTTGTACATTAGTGCGACCTCTTCTTGAATATGGAAGCATTATTTGAAACCCTGCTTTTGAATCACATAGCGACAGACTTGAATCTGTTCAAAAACAATTCCTGCTCTTTGCATTAAGAGACACCTATAATCCCCGTGAATACTGTAACTTGCCACACTATGAACATAGACTTAGCCTTCTTAATCTAATTCTGTTATCATCGAAAATAACATTACTCAGTTCATGTTTCACTTTTGATGTTATAAGTGGAGTTATTGACAGCGAGTTTATAACAAACAAGATAAAATTTAGAAATCCAATAAGGAGAACGAGGCATAGCCGGCTATTAAATGAATATCAGCATCATACTGTCTATGCGCGTAATGAACTTATAAATAGATGCTGTACAGAATTCAATAATGTTAGCGAATATTGCTTACCACCCATGTCCAAACTCACAAAGTCATTTCTCTCTTCGTAATATCTCTTTCCCCTCCTTCTTAAAATAATATTTTTAAGAATAATATATACATCGTATCTTAGGTATGTATATAGTCTCTCTTGTTTTCCCCTCTTCTTTTATTTTTGACATGCTTTTTGAAATCATGTCAATCCGGTGGGCGGAGTATGCCCACTAGATCATCAAATAAAAAAAAAAATAAAAAAAAAAACAAGGAAAGGGGAGAAGAAAACATAACCTGTTCGAATAAGTTAGAATAAGTTAGAATAAGTAAATTGCATTGCCTTGTTTGGCCAATAAATAAATAAAATGTTTTTAATTTGTGCTAACTCCTCTGAAGTTAAGTGCTGACCAGCTTGAATGTTGCCAACGTTCTCAATCCAGCAGTCGTTTCCTTCAATTACCTTCACGACACAAAATATCTTTAGCCAGCAATATGTTTTCGGGTATGTGTTCAATGAACACTGTTCATCCTTGACGACAAGAAGGTCCGTTTCGAAAATATTTTCATCGATTTGAAGAGGTGTTGAAATTTTACCGTACACATGTACTGACCTCCAGCGAAACCATTTAAAATAATCGAGCATTCTGTCGTCTGTCCAACCTCCTCACGAATGAAAGTTCTATTGCTGCCTGGATCAATAATTGCAAATTGCAGTTTTAATTCAGTTTTATTTAATTTGTAATAAGGTCTGTGAAGTCAGAATTTTTTTCTTGAATATTATTAACGGCAGCTTTTGGTCCGTTTTCGACGGCATCTAAACTTTTTTGTGGACAGTTAGCAAATTTTGTGTGACGTTCGTTGACAAATATTATAGTGTTCTTTTTTCTGCGGTTCCAGACTTGGAATATCGGCCAAATTTGAGGCAATTGTAACATTTAACATTTTTCTCGCCTTGTTTATTTTTGAATTCTTTCACAACAAATACTTGGCAGTGATGTTGCAAATCTCGGCTTTGCAAACAAATAAAATTTAATTCAAAGTTAAATACATCAAATGGAATACGACAAAGTTCATTACTATCGAACTCTATTCGCGGACTTATTGTTGGACCTTCAAATTATGGGAAAACCAATGTACTGATAGGTCTTATTGAAAGTCCTAATGGACTGAAATGTAAAAATATTTACTTATACTCAAAGTCAGCAGAGCAGGCTAAATTAAGTACTTAGAATGGTTAATAAAATCTATAAAGGAGATACATTTTTCAACATTTTCCAATAATGAGGACGTCATATCTCCAAACGAAGTTTGGCAGCAGAAATAGCAGAAAAATTTTACGTACGTCAACAGCAGCATACCCGGGTATGCACATACATATTGCATGGGAAATAGCATGACGTGGTGACAAAAATGTGAATATTCAACACATTTCTTTAAATCTTCACATTTAGATTCGTGACAGCATGGGACGAATCAAAACAAAGGACGAATCATCAAACAAATTGTTTGATGAAAAATAAAGTTTAATTCTCAGTTATATCGACATACTTGCATGCCTTTTCATATACATACGCATGGGGTAGGAATCGAAAAATGACCATATTATCTCTTGCCCAGATTGTTCAATCTCATTCAGACGGGAATATGGTGTAAGCTACCTTGCTGAGGATATCATATAGTTTTAAGTCGATCCGATTGCTAGTTTTCAAAATATAGTGATTTTAAAATGCAAAACATACCCGGGCATGTTGCTGTTGACTAAAGGTTAAACAAGGCGAAATGAATATTAAACACATTAATAATGGTCATGTTGGTTCTGATATGTCTTTTAAAACATTTCATGACTTATGTTCAATATGTTGGAAAGAAAAATATGTCTTTCTAGTAATTAATAAGGACGACCCCATTAATAATGATCTTCCTTTCAGACCGATAGTCAGTACTTTTTTCAAAGAATACTTTTTCGTTCCGCTGGTTCCTATTCTTACAGCACTTGCGTTGCTCTCAGTGTTTGTGTTTGCCGAAGACTTCTGTTTTAATTTTCAGCTGTACAGCTGTACAGCTATACAGCTAACAGCTATAGTACATGCAAGCTTTCCGCGGTTTGGAAGCTGCATTCTCGTAGTAATCGTTATATTCATTTTATTCTCTGCACTAGGAATGTACATGCCGGTAAGCAGCTGTTCAGAAATAAGTTCATCGTTAGTGATTACCTGCAATTAAGTATTCTTTCTATTCAAATAGTGCGATATGATTTATGACATTGCAATTCTTTTCGCTTGTACGATTCTCTTTTTTATTGCATCAATCATTTTGCAGTGCTTGCAGAAATGAACTTTTCAGTATTATTTTACGGGATTGTTATAGAGTGTACTGCAGCGATGGTAGGTTTAACTAAAATGAACAAACTTGCATTGCTTCAGGTCTTAATAATATTCTATGTTGTGTTGCTCTACCACACAGATAAATGCGCTTAAAAGTTTTTCTAATGGCTCCCTTACTTTTGTACAGTGATTTCATTATCCTATACCTAATTGCCCTCTACATAATTCAAACTGTTTTGAATGAGAATACGACTATGTATGCCTCAAAGATGTATTTGGGTCGAATGACACAACAATCGTTACTGTTGCCAAAATGTATATTACAACATCCATTGAATAACATTTAATTTTTAGACTACTACACAAATCACTGGAAAGGACTATGAGGAGACAACAAAACTCGGAGATGTCGTTTATAGAATCTGCAGAAGACATTGTGGTGGAGTTATTGGTCTCTACTCGAAATCGATGTGAGTTGTTGTTACGTCGAGCGTTTATGTACGAAAACGCTTAAAAAGGAACAATGAAATATGCATCGAATGGCTGGTTCCAAACTTCTTACCAGACTTCTTTTACTTATATGCACCGTGACTGTTATTTCGTTAATGGCGCTCACAAAATGCGGCTTCGGTAACTTATCAGACGATAGCAGCTATAAAATGACAGACGAAAGAGGAGGTATGCTAACAAAAGCCTCCAAAGACAATGTGCTTAATTAAAGAAATTGCAAATCACTTTACCTTCAATCACTTACCAATTGTGTTTTTCAGCCAAGAAATAACCACACAACATAATTTTTTTCCTAACTCTTATCAGGCTCCAACAAAGTCCCAGTGAGTTTCGAACTGTAGCATTTGGGCCACGGTGATCTGCAAAAATTGATCCACGGTGTTTGATCACCCTGCTACGTCAACGTGAAGTGGAGCAACAGGAGGAAATCGTACGCTTTACAGCTGAAATAAAAATTCTTAAATTGCAAGTTAAATGTCAGATTTTGGAGATTCACCTGCCCAAGAAGGCAGAAGGATGACAAGTCGATACTGCGGAGATACTGCGTGGTTTGCCACTCAACAACGAATACGAGCTGATTCCGCTCAATCACTTCACGTTTAGTCGCGTCTATCCGATAGAGCTTGGTTTGGGGGAACGCTTTATCGAAAACTACACTGCAAAGACAAACGCCAGTTTAAGTAGAGGCAGCGGATCTGACGGTAGATATACTTTGGATGACTTCACCGAAGAAATCTACGGAAACGAACCGACCATAGGGACTCAGTACGAATTGTATTTCCGCACAAAGGATGTGGTTCTTGTTAACCGTGTAATCAGCAATTCCCTGTCTAGTTCTGCAAGTGCAATAACATGGGTATTGGTCATGCGTCCATTTGCATCACTGCAGACAATTCAAATGGTCTCGTTTGCAAGGAGTCACGACATGCGGGAACTCATACACATTATATTGCCATTATCTGGTAGAACATCTACATTCCAGAGTTTTGTGGAGAAGTTTGTAAAAATCGCTTTGAATAATGATTATCGTGTGCACCTGACGGTGGTTTACTTTGGAGAAGATGGCTTGTCGGAGGCGCTTGTAATTATGAGCCGCGTACTGGCCATGAAGAATAGCGGTGGTTATGAGTCGAATCTCAAGTTGCTGGCTTAAATGTCTTCAAGTCTTAAATGAAATTTTTCAAGAGGAAAAAAGGGCTTTTAGCGATTAAGGCACGGAAGAGCCATTGTGAAAAATATGCATTTGCAGCAAAAGGACTACGCGTTGGTGCTGAGCGTGTCTGGGACAAGGATGTTCAGGACAAGGATAAGCTGTTATGTATATGCGACGTCGATGTTATATTTAGCGCCAAGTTCTTGGATCGATGTGGGTTGTATTTGTGCGAAATTGTCGGAATCGTCAATTTGGCAGCGTCAACGTGGTTAAACGTAAAAAAAAAATCAAAAAAATTAAATCGATTTAATTTTTGGGCCCTACGTTGGGCGCCAACTTGTAACGGTGCGACGTTTTAAAGGGCACTTATCTGACGTAAAAAACAGCCATATAATTTAAAAAAATTTTTAAAAAAAATTGAAAAAAATGCAACTCGTCGTTGTGGGGCGGTGTTGCCATCTTGGGAGACGACAGCCCTGTCTATATTGTTTTGAGGGCGCTCGATTAGAGCGCCTCTGGCTTACAAGAGTCATACGAACAGGTGCTGCCTTATCACCAAGGTGGTATCACCTCTCCGGTCAGTGGCCTGCGGACAGAAGATTGGCACCGACAGCACGTGCTTGTATGCCTGATGCCAGCAGCTCGGGAGATGTGGGGGGATTCGTTGGAACCAACCTTTTCGTCGTACAAATATTTCACGTGCTTGAGGTTGCAGCACCTCTGAACTCTTAAATCTGAAAAAGACAATAAAAAGCCAGTATATATAAAAAAAGAAAGGGGGCGATGGTCCTCTTTTTGACTCCACACGTCGAAACCTCTGGACCTGATGTTATGGTCCCTGCCCACACACTTCCCTTCCCAACCTTTAGGGTTTGGGGCCAAAAGTATTTTTAAAACCCTCCCATTCGCAAACTCCTTCCTCTTCAACCAAATAAAAGGGCTAAGATTTAATTAATCATATTACCAATTTTATTTAAACAATATAAAAATAAGATGTCTCAATGTATTTGTTTGGTGGTGGTTTCTTTTTAGGTAACCTAAAGGTAAGTATACAAAATTGTTAAATTCTTAAATTTTCTTTCTAGTGTAACGTAAATAATGAGGTAAGTATAAGTTTTGTTCATTTTTAAATTTCAAAAAAATTTTCTTTTTAGTGTATATAAAAGGTAAGTATTCTTTTATGTGTATCAAATTAATTTTATGTTTAAGTGTATGAAATTAGGATTAATGTTTAAGTGTATCAAATAAAGGTTAACTTAAGTGCATCTGTGTGCATTTGATTTTCAGTTTGTATGTATTTATATGTGTTCCATTTCTCTGTTCTAATATATAGAAAATAACGTATTATACTTATTTACATGTTTTATTTACATGTTTTATTTACATGTTTTATTAACATGTACTTTCAGGGTTTTATTCGTTAAACTTTACAAGTATAGAGATTGAACGTTTTATTATGCCCTAATTTTCTAAAATATAAATGCATAAGTCAAACATTAAAACAGGTTTAATTTGGTTTAAAATAAATTTAATTTTAAAGAAATTCTTAGTTCTAAAATTTAAATTTAAAATTATAGAAAAATAAAATTGTGTAAAACATGACATTATTATTAAGCAGTTTAAGACTTGCTTCCACAAAAAGTGCGTATGTGACAGTTCATTGCTTTTTGGATTGTCTTTATTTGTGAATGTTCAAGGCAAAATTAACACCAAATATTTTAAAGGACTTTAAATATTTTATTTGCTCACAGCAAATTATGGCAAGATGTCAAAGAAAATTTGTTGATTTTTATATTCTTAACTTTTATTAGGTTATAACTTGTAAAAAAAAACATTGTCACTGGTGATTGTTTTTAAAAGAAGCAGAAGTTAAAAGGAACTAAATCAATATTTAAATATTATTTACTAAACACTAAAGCAATATGTATTAACGTTGCTTCTTGCTGATTTGCGAAACAGGCGAAATGTAGCAAGTTGCTAGGTTAGGTAAGGGGTCGTCCATAAACTACGTTACCAATTTAGCGGGGGTGAGGGGTTTTGAAATGCACTACGATAAGTAACGTTAGGGGGGGAGGTGTTTAGATATTGTAACGTTACCAAAAATTTAAAAAATCGACGAAAAACCTCTAATTAATAACACAATCATTTCAAAAAATTTTAACCTTGTTTATGTTTGATCGTCTAAATTGATGGTTAACTTTTGTTAAAACGATTTCTTCCACCAACTTTTCCCTCGACACAGGAACCTTTTGGTATTCCTTCACCATTTCAGCACACGTCTGAAAAATTTGGGTCTTTGCTTTTGCGACAGGCTTTGACGCTAAGGCCTGAATGTTCTTGATCAAAGGAGATACCGTATGACATGAACTGTATTTCTCAGAAAGAAGAAATCGGTTCAAGGTCATGTCCTACCTGCGGCTTGTATTTCGTTTTTAAAACTTCTATGAATTGCCATAAGTTTGTATTATACCGTTTACAATAAATCGGAATAAAAAATACTATTTAAATAAATCAATTTTCAGAAAGCATTTACACAAAAACACAGAACTTGGTGCAGCTCGGGTGCAGCCTTTAAGGGTACTCTGTCAAAGACCAAGTGAATTTCTTTGCGTTAGAAATGAGGATTCACCTGAATGGGTCGACATAGAATCCGATGAAAAATTATATTTTGAAGAATCCTCAACAAAGCTACCAGCTTCTTCTATCCCAGTGATTGAGAGCATCGAATCTTGGATCGCAGATGGAATAGCTTTTACAGATGATATTAATTATTGATTTTTTCCAATTGTTCCTTTAATGTATCTAGTCATACTAGTCACTAATACTAGTGAAAATTGTCAGAGCTAGTCAAAATATATAATCATTTGAATTAATTAATTTCATATGTCACGTTACTTTATGGGGGGGAGGGGTTTTGAAAAGCACTACGAAAAGTAACGGAGGGGGAGGGGGTAAAAAAACCGGAAAAATCAGTAACGTAGTTTATGGACGACCCCTAAGGGTATACCTTAGACGTTTAACGACGTATTTTAAAACAAAACATTATCAATTTCATGAACGCAAGAAATTGCCAAATTTCCTCATATCTGGGTCGACAAGCGACAACAGTTCAGTCCACTCGGATCAGAAATATACATTTGAGCAGGCGTTCTTGAAACTGTAAAATCGTACTTAAACTGCTATGGCTTACCGACACAAGCATGAAGAAATAGCACCTGTACTTCTGTAGCGTTCTTGGTGTTGGTTCGCTGCACCGGTTGGTAGCGGTTTCTGGCACTAATGTTGGTCGTGGCTGACGCTGTTAGCTGTTCCGGTTCGTTTTGTGGGTATACGGCTGCTGTGGGGCAGGCAATGTGCAGTTATTGACGCTTGTGCTGAGTTGACGCTAGCTAAGGTTTTAACGCTAGTGCTGAGTTGACGCTAGTTGAGGTTTTGACCCTAGTGCAGTGTTGACGCTAGCTAAGGTTTTGACGATAGTGCTGAGTTGACCCTAGCTAAGGTTTTGACGCTAGTGCTGAGTTGACGCTAGTTATGGTTTTGCCGATAACTAATGTGCTGTGTTAGCGAAGCGCTAGCTTAGTGACACTTGAACTGAATATTGCACTGCTTAGCGGAGCGCTAGCTTAGTGACACTTGCACTGAACATTGCACTGCTTAGCAAAGCACTATTCGATTGTGTTGCGTGGCAATAGTAGCTGCTTGCACAGACGTGCTCCGCCAAACGCTAGCGTTATCGCCAATAGCCGAAGTGACTGCTGGCCGACGTAGTGGCTGATTTCGCTACTGGCACAGATGCCGGGTGCTGTTGGTTATACACATTAGTATTTAGTTCATGTTTTATTAACCACCAGATACTTACTTAATTTTTGTAAGATTCTTCAGATTCTTCCTCGATTTAAAAAAAAACCAATATTCAGGCCTCGCTCGAGATAACGAAAAGAACAATGGCCGGAAGTTCGCCAGCCATCGCTCTCCTTGCTGACATTAGCAACCGGCTGCGTTTCGAAAGCTGTCACCATCTAAGCCGTATGGTATAACTTGGTAAGGTCACCCGACATGGTGTGTGACAAACCTGTTGCGACAAAACTGACTGTAGACACCATAGCGTGACTTTCAACACAATTAAGTCAAGTTTGAAAAAAAGGTGTCAGCTGGCAAATAAACAAAAAAATGTGACAGCTGCCAGATAAAAATAGATAAATCTGTGCCGTTACAGGGTGGAATGCAAAACCAGGAAAGGTTTGTTCGGAACTGTTGATAAATTTTCATAATTGTTTTTTTTCGCATTGGGTGTGCTTTTGCAACTCCCACATTGCCAATGCACCAAAATATTTTAATTTCCAAATTACATTTTTACACTGATGTAAGCTTTTGTGTAGTACAAGTCTTTGCATTCACATTCGCTTTCTTGGGGCAACAAAAAAAATCAATAGTATGCGGAATACTTGGCCAAAGTCGTGCACAAAAGAAATAGTGCAGAAACAATGTTCGATGCCAGCAAGGACATGATGCGCTGTCTCTAACTAAGACTAAACTTTGCAAAGGGTTCTACTTAATTTAAACTTAACTTAAATGAGATATTTACTATGCTGCACATCCCTCAGATACTAGTAGAGTGCACATTTGTGAAAACAAATGTCCTCCACTATGCCTGCAAACATAGACTTTCGATATTTCCTTTGACGTGCCCGCTCGAATACGGCTCCTTTTGTAAGGAGCTATGGTGAGTATTTTTAATAATAATAACGCACATGCATTTGTATTCAAGCAAATAATAAATGCAAATAGTTCTAACCAAATGAGTATTAATTTTGTGATACAACCAATAGTGTTGAGCTAGGTGCAAAATGAGCTAACAAAATAAGAAGGAACAAATGCTCAAACATTCAGGTTTGATTTAATGGCTAGTTTTAACGGATTTTCTTTTTCCGTTCCCTATTAATTTTTAATTACCTCGAGATAGGAATCGAAACTGTAAGGATGCCTCAGGTCAAGAATGACGTATTTTTTGATACTTTTTCGGTAAACTAAGATCTAGTTATTGTACCAATCGCATGATATAATGCTGATATGTTGGATAACAAAAATATCTTCCACCATCTTGAACGTTTGTAATTTTTCTGAAACAGCTATTATAACTGTGTTTTTATTTCCTTAACTCATCCCAGTAAACCAAAACTTTATTTTTTTAATTCATTTATGAACCTTTTCGAGTAGAAAAGTTCATTTTTGGCACTAATATCACCCTCATGGACTCATTCGTGGGACTGAAATGCCTCTCAAAAGCGAAGTTTTTTTTCATAAATGATTAAAAAAAAAAATTATCAATTGTATTTTCTTTTTTTGGAAACGAGTGGAAAAAGAACCATTGAAAAGCTATTTTTTGGCACTCGAAAATGAACCATTTTGAATGGTTCATTTGCCGGAGTGAATCGCCTCTCAAAAACGAACTTTGTTTCATTCGAAAACGAGTTAAAAAATGAACCATGGAAAATCACTTTTTCGGCATTCGGTATTTTCTTTCCTAAAATATCGTGGGGCTGGTGTGGAGTACAACCAACAGTTTGGTTCAACATAGAATTTATTGTCCATTGTATAGTTTTCAGCTCGTCATCCCAACATCTGTCTTTTGTTGTGGACGACAGCAACATTGATAATATTGTTCTGTTCAATCGTCCCACTTGTCCATTGGCACGCGGTGTCCGTACGGCACTCAGCATGTTCAATCTTGTTCTCTTCGCAAAACCGCTTGAACTCAGTCGCTGACAATCCTCTCTGGCATCCCAAAATAGCCGCTGACTTCTTGAAGAATCTTCAAAACAAACTTCGCGGCTGTACTAGGAACAGCTCGTATAACTGCATACCTTGTAAACGCGTCGATGATAACAAGTACACGCTCGTTTCTCCTGCTGCTTTTAGGAAAAGGTTCAAGATGATCGATTGGTATTAAATGGTATTGGCTGAACATCGCTATAGTGATATTCTCCTTTCTGTTGACCGCCAGGTCGCTAGTCGATAATCAACCCAAATTCGTTCGTACCGGGCTCGCGTATTCGGACTCTGATCTGGTTATTATATCGTTGTCTAATAACTGCTGTGTTATCTGCGCGACGTTCTGTTTTTCGGTTCAATAACCCTGTACGGTGCTTGAGCAATAGGAATATCTGTATCTAGCTCGCTTAGTATTTCTTTCAATAACGCCTACGTCACCACATGGCAGAATATCTGCGTTAAGTGGTTCAAATTTCAAATTTCTACAATTAACTACAGCACGTACCTTATTATTGGTAAACAATTCTTGACCTAGCAGCACTTCCTTACTCAGAAGTAGTCGTCGACCACATACATGACGCTTTCAAAACTGAGGCTATCTATTTCAACCCTTGTTGTAGTACGAGTGTTTGAATGCTGGATACCACCATAGATGCCGTTAACTTTTAAAGAACATGGCTTACGAGCACAATTTAATTTGTCTGATATCGTTTTACGCACTAGATTGCATTGGCTTCCGGTGTCAATGAATGCCGAAAATTCTTGATTTCCGATTCGAATTTTCTTTTTGAATATGTCGTCATGACATTTCGTCACACGCCCAGTTGTATTTCGTTTGCCACAGCTTTGAGGTTCATTCACCGGATGAACTCTCTGACAGTCATTGCATCTACTACGACGCTGAGGATTTGGACACTGCGATGATATGTGCCTAAACTCAAAACAATTAAAACATTTTACACTTTTATTTTCAACCACATTGGCCTGAGTTTTTTTAAATTTGTCTAAATTTGTTTCACTTTCCACTCTTTTCTGATGATTTGGTTGACTCGGGTACCGATCGCCACTAGCTAAATTTCTTTCTAAAAAATTCTAAAAAGGTTTCACGCATGTCCTTATCTGACTCAAAACGTAGAGCTGCAGTTGCTGTTTGTAGTTCGCGATGTTTTAACCCATCTCTCGTGTATTTAATGATCCCTTTATCACTTAACTTGAATCGCCGACCAACTGTACAAATACGGAAGCAATAATCAATTACGTTTTCGTTTTATTTGCGCGACGCGTTGGACATTATTTTGTAAATATCTGCCTCATCTAACGTGCACGCAAATTCATCATTAATGTTTGTAAATGCAACTTTGAAGCTTCGTGTTAACCCATTTTTCGCTGCACCAAAATCCTGTTCACCGATTTCCTTAAAAATTTATTTCGAACCCATTTTGATGCTAGCTAAAAAAATGCCAAGCTTTGGAGTCAGCGGTGTTCACAGTTTCCCAGAAAATGAGTGGTAATTATAATCACCATGGGCGGAACATATATACAAGTATGAGATTGCCAAGAGTAAATAAAAAGTATTTTATTCGCTTTACAATAATGGGTTAATTTTGATCTTGGCTCCTCTTTGATGATCTATAATTTATATATTTTGAAGATTTTGATCTATAATTTATATATTTTGATTTTTGAAGCAATTCCAATATCTTTACTTTATTTGGGACACCAATGTCTTTATTTTGAACCACATATTACAGCTCCAATTCTTTAGCTACTTCACCTTTCGTATTATTTTCATGACCTCCAAGGATAGTTCCATCAATATCTTTTCGTTGCTGACATCGTCAACTCAAGGTGGAATTTATAAAACATTACTGGCATTATCGCGAATCTGTGTCTTCTCTGATATATCTTCATAGTCTTCCAACACATCGAGTATATCACTCACTAATAATGCACGCTTTACTTCAAAGTAAAAACTACAAAAGTTTGATGCTTTTTTTAACAATATTCATCTACTAGGACAAAAGCCTGTCCTACGACAGGTCCTCCTTCTTGGAGGCATTTGCCGAAAGCACTTTTTTCCCTTTTTAAAGTTTGGTTTTTTATTCACTTGATTTATACAAAATACAAATATACCACTTTAAATAACACTTTAAGTATTGAAACAGTGTTGAAAAATTAGTTCAAGTGTAAAAAGTCGAGTTTGGTAACAACACAACTTTAATTCATACACAACTTTACAAGCTGGCCTTGCTACCTTCATATACGTAGCAACTCAGATGTAGTTTCGCAGATGATACAATTATATTTTTAGGTACAATCCATCAAAATAATTTCACTAAATTCTTCTTCATTTTTTTTATAAAAGGATAAAAAGAGAGCGACCATTCCAAGCATAACGCAAAGCGGGTCCGTCTCATAGCTTTCTATTTGTTTTATTTTTAGGCTATTGGTTTCTATTAAAATTCTAAAAACATAAGTTTATTTAATTTTTTTTTATCGCCATTCGTTAAAAAGTTATGGACCTTTCAATTCTGCAAATCGTTCGAAAACGCCAGAATTGGAAAATTTTTGATTAATTGTATCTACGTCAGTTTTAATCCAAATTTTAAAAATGAGGTACCGTTAGAAAGGTATTGGAAAGTAGTTTCTGGAAAAAAATAATAATTTTAAAACTTTGGATTTTAGGGTTGCCAACATAATAAAAAAAAAATTATTTGCTAATTTCTCAAAAAACGCGTCATTTTTTTGCGATTTTTTATTTTTTAATTTTGAAGAAGAATGCTGTCTTTCAGTCAAAAACAATCTTATGATGGAGCTTTAATATGTTTTTTCGCAATTTCAATTTTTGTGCACATACCATATCATTTTGAGACAGTTTATCGCCTATAAATTTCCTAACGGTAAAGATATTTGCAAAATTTAATCTTAAAAAGGGTTTTTCTTATGAGGACCAACATTTTTTTCATAAGTTTCGATGACCTTAGTAGAGAAAACTGAGAAATACTGAAAAAAATACTTTTAATTTTTTTACTTATATTTGTAAATATGTGAACAAAATTTTGATATCCATACACAGTACAACACATGATTTGCCAACTCAATTCTGAGAACTGTATGTGAAATTATACCCAAAAAGAAGAATTTCTGCATCATTCGTTTTGTCTTCTTACCTGCCAAAATATTTTTAATATCGATTTGAAGTTAGTACTATCGTATAGGGGAATTTATCACGTTTTAGGCCCTGTTGTTTGACATAGCTCGACAACCACTAGCCCGATTTAGTTGAAATAAATTTAATTTAAAAAAATAAGAATTACAATTCCCTTAATCTGTTCATATATTGTTTTCCTATAAAAGCAACAGCTTCCAAATTAAAAATAAGCGCATGAAGAAATTTTTTTTTTTTTAAATTCATAAAAAATACAAAACGGAAATAAGTTTCAAGTCTAGTTACTTTTTCGCAAAGTCACATAACCTATGAGCAAAATGAGACAAAGATCATGAAAATCGACGCGTTTCGCTTTTATTCGCAATTGAGTAAAGGTATGAATTTCAAAAATCAGTTATAGCCACCACCCTTAAAATAAAAATAAAAATTAAAAAATTATAATGCAAAAAAATAAATTTATTTATAAAAACTTATTGAAAATAAAATAATATGCAATTAATACACAATTATAATATGCATAAAAACCAAATTTAGAACATTTTTTCAATTATTGGCAATATCCATCCTTGTAGAAGTTAACGCTTGTGGTTCTGATGATCTTGTTTTCTTCGTAGGTTGTTCATATTCATGGTCTGAGTCTGTATCGTCATCCGAGATACACATACTATTCAAGGGCGTCAAGAGCTATGTCAAAGAGCTATTCAAGAGCTTTATCAAACAACAGGGCCTAAAACGTGAAAAATTCCCCTATACGATAGTTACTAACTTCAAATCGATATTAAAAATATTTTGACAGGTAAGAAGACAAAATGAATGATGCAGAAATTCTTCTTTTTGGGTCTTATTTCACATACAGTTCTCAGAATTGAGTTGGCAATCAATGAACTGAAAAATGTTGTACTGTGATATTGGAGATTATTAAATTCTAACAGATTTTGTTCCAAAAAGTTTTAAAATCGGTCTCAAAACAAAAAAGTTATGATGGTTTGATCAGCTGATATATTAAAAAGTCCTCTGAAGCTGAATATCGTCGAGCTTTAATCTCCCTATTATTTATTTGATTATTATTACCATGCGATGTGGCGATGAATTGCCACTAAGCGTCAAAATGTTCTTCTTCATTCCAATTTGAATCAGGTATAAATAATAATTTGAGGTAGTTACATCAAAAACGAACTATTGTATAAACCCAATATTGTCACTGATAAGAATCAAATATATTTTCTGTGCATGCTTTCAGGCTGAACATTTCGGAGAACAGTTTGAGATATATTGGGCACTGAGCAGCGTGCTTGCCTTTTATATATTAAGATGAAACTTATTGGGGGTTGGAATTAATTTTAAAGGTTTTTTTTCGGTTTTTGAGCATTTATTTAGAAACAACGGTACAATGTATATTATTCAAAGTATTGTCCATCGTTAGCTACAACATTTTCCCATCTTTCTGGCAGCATATGGATACCGCGCCGGAAGAACGATTCGTCTTTTGAGGCAATCCACGAATCGACCCATTTTTTGGTATCCTCGTAAGAAGTGAAGCGCTGCTCAGCCAAGCCATGCGTCATCGATCTGAATAGGTGGTAGTCGGAAGGGGCTATGTCTGGGCTATAAGGCGGGTGGGGTAGCACATCCCAATTCAGCGCCTCCAACGTTTCCTTGACGGTTCTTGCAACATGTGGCCGTGAGTTGTCACGTTGAAAAACCACTTTGTCGTGTCTTTTGGCATATTCCGGCCGTTTAACCTTTAATGCTCGGCTCAATTGCATCAATTGTTGTTGGTAGCGTTTCCCAGTGATGGTTTCGTTAGGTTTTAGCAGCTCATAGTACACGACACCCTTCTGATCCCACCAAATACACAGCATAAGCTTGGCGCCATGAATATTCGGCTTGGCCCTCGATGTTGATGCATGGCCGGGTGGTCCCCACGATTTTTTTCGCTTAGGATTATCGTAATGGATCCACTTTTCATCGCCAGTGACAATACGATGCAAAAAACTCTTCCTTTTATGCCGTTGAAGCAGTTGTTCGCACATGCAAAATCGCCGTTCAACGTCTCTCGGCTTCAACTGGTACGGCACCCAATTCCTTGCTTTTGAATCATTCCCATGGCCTTCAAGCGTTTGCCGACCGTTGATAAGTCGACTCCCAATGATTCTGACAATTCTTGAAGGGTTTTACACGGGTCTTCATCGAGCAAAGCCTCCAATTCCTCATCTTCAAACTTTTTCGGCTGGCCCGGACGCTCTTTGTCTTCCGTATCAAAATCACCACTTTTAAACCGACGGAACCAGTACTCACAAGTAGAAATCGATGGAGCATAGTCCCCGTAAGCCTCAGTAAGCGTGCGTTGTGCTTCAACCGCTTTTTTCTTCAAATGGAAGCACAAAAGTAAACCTTCCCGCAAATTGCGTTTTGTTGGAACGAAAGTCGACATGTTCAAAGAGAAAAAAAATATATGTTGTTTACACTTCAGTGGAATGACACATACTGAAAAATGAAGCTTAGACAATGTGCTTTGAAATGAATATAGTCACAGGTGTGCCCGATGCGATCTATTGATAGTTACGCCATCTCTTAGAAAACCTTTAAAACTAATTCCAACCCCCAATATGTTCGGGACATTTTTGCATACATGTTGATCAACTTATTGCATAAAAATAACACTTTTTGTAACTACGTATACTGCTTAGCATAACATTCGACTGATGTAGAAAAAATGTACTTTCTTAATTTTTTGCGAATACCACTCCAAATTAGCACACATAAACAGTTATCATAGCAATAGCATGCTTTGTTTCTACTTCTGTCAAAATAAATATGTACACAAATTTGCATAAAACGAACTACGAGGAATACTTTATTCGCCAATGGTGATTATAATCACCACAATATTCATCATTAAATTTTACATTATATTTTAATATTAATTGTGGTAAATATGATTCTAAAGACTAAAATAGACTGGGTTAATAACTATAGACGTGGTTGTTTGATATCATAAGATCTTAGCACTTTATCTCCACATATTTTGATGACTTTTTAATACTTATTTCTAAAAGCACTACAATAAATAATTTATATTGCGACAGGAACTAAGCTGAGCATATAATAAAGAAACCAGGACCCTAAATAAGTGACAAAAAATGTAAGTTAAATTAAAAAAATTTGTATTTGTCAGTTATGGATAGTTAAAATGCTGATTTTTATAATTACCGGTCGTCGAAAAATGGGTTAATAAATGCAAATTCAGAAAACTTTGTTTCTGCTGCAGCCGAGTAGCAAAGCAGCGACACCAAATTAAAAACAAAATCTTTTAAATCCTTAACCTTTCTCCCGTGAGGTTTTTTAAATTCAAATTTTATTCCAAAAAACCTATTACATCATAATCAATGGTAATTTCAAGGTAAGAAAACCCTAGAAGCTTCCATTGAGTGACAATATTTTCAGTATCTATTAAATATCTATTAACCCATTAATGACTAATGGGTATTTAAATACCCTTAAAACAGTGTTTATGAAAAAGGCCATATCTCGAAAGTGGTAGGAGATATCAAAATAATTTTTTTTAAAACATTACGGAAAAATGAAACTATTTATTGTCTTTAAAATGTGAAACAAAATTTATACAATTAAATGTTCCTTTTCGCGATCGAAGATGTGTGATGTTCAAAAATGACAAAATCCATATATAAAGCTATGTAGAAAATTAGAAATTAGAAAGATCGAGGGAAAAATTCGTGGTCAGTTTGTCTCTAGTATCCTCTATTTATCAGGTGTTCATTATTACAAAAGAATGTTGCCATATATGCAAATTTTTATTAACACCAAGAACCCGGGTGAGCCGATTGGGTATTTAAATACCCAATGCAGATCTCAATAACGGTGACAGTTTCAAACCTGAAATTTTGCAAAGCAACTTCTATGGCCTATATAAGCTTCCTGATAAATTTAAAAAAAAATGTACGGCGGAATCTATGAGCAGTCTGTAATGGGTTAAATAAAAAAAATTGTAGATCAATAGTAATATAGAAAATTCCGATTTTGACAATATAGTACTAGGAGTTAAAATTGAGAGGTTTTTTATTTCGTCTCTGCAAAAATCTTAAGGTGAACTCTTATTTTTTCGGAATAATTACTTATTAATTTACCTTTAGCTAAAAAATTCTTTCATTTGCTTATATTGCAATAACTGAGCCTTTTTCTTAGCTTTTAAATGATGTTCAATAAAACTTAATCATATTATTTTCTGGTTGCGAGAAATAGAGATTTCCAACAGATTAGGTTTATTTCAAATTTGAACCTTCTTCTTCTTTTTTTTTTTTTTGCTGTTTAAGTTATGGTACTCTATTTGTGTTTTATTATTATCATTACTATTATTATTTATTACTATTATATATATAATATATAAGGGTTTTGGGAAGCTAGAACCCGCTATACTGGCTGACTTTAGACATATGATTTCTAGGAATACTTTTGGGAACGCAGGTGAAAAAGCTAGCTCTCACGCAGGATTCAGATTCCCAATTTCCAATTACTGATTTGGGAACCTAGGAATTGGGAATGTAATTCAATTGTTGGTGGTATTATTTCTTATATATTCTATCTACCTTTAATTGAAAATTATATTGTAATCTTTAATTCTAAAATTAGCGTTTTAGTTAAGTAGATATGAATTGATAGTAGCTACAAGTTGAAAAAACAATAGAAGAAACTGGGTAAACTCTAAAATATTTTTACCCATAAAAAAGACTTATCCTAACATTAAATTTTGCCTATAGCTAAAATCTTATCTTATTTGTCGTTTTTTTTTTTAAATCAAAACATTATTCTTAATAATGATATAATATAAGAGTGGAGAGTTAAATACTTATGGATTGAATGAATTTTTGGTTATTTGAAACAGATTCCAAAAGTGGTTTTTGAATTTAGAACACGACATCTTTGACAAAGTCACCGAGACGTTTTTAGAAATAGACTAACAAGTTTAGACAAATAGGCAACGCACAGCAATCATATAAAGAAAATTACGACAAGAAGAGAAAACCCGGACCATTGCTACATCTTAAACGACCTCGTGACCATACAAAGAGTTTGTCCCTGGCAAGAAGTTAGCAAGCAAGTATCCGGGTCCATATAAAATTACGAAGGTAAAATCTTGAGAGATAGTCGCTACGACGCACAGTAGTTTGTCTAGTGGACAATAATCAAAATTTTGTTGTCAAAAAAATTATACAAAATGTAAATGTATCATTGTAAAGGAAATATTCTAAATAAAAAGAATATAAGTTTTCAGTTCAATAAAATAGTTTTTGGAGACACTGTACCTATTTATATTCGAAACTTTTATACATTTTTTATGGTGCAATTTTTGTTTTCGAGCACTTAGGCAATTTTTTTTTCTTAAATCATTTTTTAAGATATTAATAATTTAAATTTTCACAGTAGTAACGTAAAAATATTTGCAGAAAAAATATTTGTTGTTATTAAGAAAAAAAAAATATAATTGAATTTTTAACAAATTTTCATAAATTGATCAAACTTGGATAAAGTTAAAAATTGGTTTAACTTTATTAGATAATAAAAAGACGAGTATTTTAAACGAAAATAGCACAAACTGTTTAGTATTTGAAATGCTAGAATGAATATTTAATATAACATTAAAAGTCACAAAGTAAACATATTGATAATTGAACGATTTGAATATAATACTTGAAGTAATTAGTCGGATGGTGCGTGCGCTTATAAAACTCGCTATCATTTACTGACGCTTCTCAAATGATCTCGTCTAGAATTGCCATTTCACCTTACACTCGACCTCTCCTGACCTTAGGTTACTTCGCTGCTTTTTTATTCGTATCTTTTCTTCGCTGCTTTTGATATCATCTAAATCTGTTTCGTTGTCTTCTAGTCCATCAGATGCGTATATTGAACAATAGTGTCGTTGGTTTCGGTGCGACCCAGGCAGTTTTTCTACTACGTACCGGTAGTTGTCGAGTTTTTTGGTAATATGAAATGAAACTTTGTAACGTGGTTCCAGTTTTCTGGATGTACCGATGCTTTGGAGAACCCACTTCATACGATTTTGGCTTCACATGACATCGATCAAAACGTTCCTTTTGTAGTTATTCTCTGATTCGCTTCACTGCTACGTCTCGTCGTTGTTGAAGTCTTTTATCTCGTAAGATATCATTTTCTGCAAAATTAACGTGGTCATCGTGCAATATTAAATGTTTTTTTTTCTTCCTTAAATATCGTGGGGCTGGTGTGGAGAACAACCAACAGTTTGGTTCAACATAGAATTTATTGTCCATTGTATAGTTTTCAGCTCGTCATCCCAACATCAGTCTTTTGTTGTGGACGGCAGCAACATTGATAATATTGTTCTATTCAATCGTCCCACTTGTCCATTGGCACGCGGTGTCCGTACGGCACTCAGCGTTCTCTTCGCAAACCCGCTTGAACTCCCTGGATGTAAATGCGGTGCCTTGATCGCTGACAATCCTCTTTGGTATCCCAAAATAACCGCTGACTTCTTGAAGGATCTTCAAAACAAACTTCGCGGCTGTACTAGGAACCGCTCGTATAACTGCACACCTTGTTAACGCGTCGATAACAAGCACATGCTCGTTTCTCTTGCTGATTTTAGGAAAAGGTTCAAGATGATGGATGTGGATGATCTTGAATGGTATTGGCTGAACATCTCTATAGTGATATTCTCCTTCTTGTTGACCTCCAGGTCGCTTGTTTTGGCATAATCAACACAAGCCTTAACGTATGACTGGACTAAGTTGCGCATACGTGGACACCACATCAGTTGCTTTAGTTTTCCGATCGTCTTGTCAATGCTTAAATGTCCGGAATTGTCATGCGCATCGTGAGTCACCCTATACCGCATCGCTTTAGGTACTACCCAGTTCTTTCCCTCGTTGCTACGTTGGTATAAACGCCCATGCTCCAGATTGTACTCCTTCATTGTCGTCTTGTCATTCGCTCGCAACTTCTCGCATATCGTTGCTATACTTTCGTCCTGTAATTGCATGCTAAATAGCCAGTCATCTGCATCAATATCTACTTTTGCAATTTTTAGTGATGCTGGTTCAACATCGTGGCGCGCCTCATAAGGCATCCTACTCAACGCATCCACATGGCTCATTCTTTGCCAATCCAAGATCAATTGTTATATCATAATCCTGTATTTTTAACTACTAAAGTGCAATGCGTGGGGTTTTTGCTCTTTTTTCCATGGTTGTTTTCACAGCGCTGCAATCAGTTATACCTTTTATGTGTTTTCCTTAAACGTAATATCTAAAAAGCTCTAAGCCCTCAACTACTGCTTAAGTTTCTAGCTCAGAACTATGCATTTTTTCTCACAATCGCTGGTCGATCGACTATAAAACGCTACTGGTTTCCATGAAAACTGCTCCTCTGTAGTAAAATCGCTGCTAACCCTATCGAGCTTGCGTTTGTGTGTATCAGATGATTTGCATTGACATTATATGCCGTTAATACCGGGTTTGTTGATAAAGCAACTTTAATGCCCTGTTTAGGTAAAACGAAGCCTTCGTGACAAGCTTCGTTCGTTTTCCGACGTGATCGTCATAAATTGGGTCTTTGTAATTTTTTCTTGCGTAGTCGTCCAACATTACGTTGCTTACGTTTTTGAAATACTCCAACGTCAGTACTTGTCAAAAACATTATTGCCAGATTGTAAAAGTTCAGCGTTTAGCGTAAAACTGACAAAAATCTTGAAAATTGTATACATATTACTAGCATTTTTTAATAGGTGGCAATAGTTTTTGCATCAGATGTTTTGGTTATTGAATTGTTGACTTTTGGTAGAAATGAAACTGTTTTTTAATTGATTGTGATATCTTCTGTTCTTAAATAGATTGTGAGCACTTCTTTGAGGAGGACAGTAGAAGTTTACTTTAGCAGATGGAGTTCCATTTTTCATCTGCTTTTGCTCTACTAGCTAAAAATCTGTTAGTAGCAACTTCCATTTTCAGAACGACAATAATTTTGCTCTCGTCAATTTTTGACGTCTCGTTCGGATTTTTTTGCTTACAAAGACCCAACTTTATACTGAGGTTACGTCTTCGTTCGTTACTGAGTCAGCTCTGTTCCTTTGTGTCTGACATTCTTCATACATGGATCCAAAACAACTGATTGCCGCTTGTTGGACGATGCGTTCGTGAAATAGACGCTTCGTTTGTTTTACCTAAACAGGGCATAAGTCAGTTAAAAGCGTCCTCCTGAGAAGTTTCCCATATAAAAGGTTCATTTTTTTAAAGTAGTTTGCGTGTAAGCTCAGAAATTATGGAATATACTGGTACAAACCTAAAGTAACCGCTTAACCCTAAGAATCATTTAATTTCTGAGATGTTAGTCGGAGCCTGGAATTTCATTATGTCGATCGTTTTTATCAATCCAGGATAAATTCCACCCGGAGCTAATTGGTGTAATAGTTTTCTCAAAGAATGTATATTTTTTACGTTTAATGTAACGAGAGACTCTCTTAAAGCTGTAAAAAGTCTGCGTAGCTTTTCAAACATTTCGTCTTCGGTGAAACTTTCAATGAGAATATCATTCATATAGTGGATCATATCATCCGGCTGAATTCTATCTTTTATTTTTGCCATCATGCGTTGGAATGCTATTGGGGCATTTTGTAGCTCAAATGGCATGCGTGTAAATTCGTAAAGCCCGTCCGTAGTTATGAATGCGGTAAACTTTCGGCATTGTTTGTGATTTGGTATTTGATAGTACCCGCAATTTAAATCTAGCGTGGAAAATAACTTAAATCGTTTTGCATCATGTAATCGTTCCTCTATATTTGGTATCGGATATACTTCTTTACGCATGTGTCTGTTTAATCGTCGATAATCAACGCAAAGTCGTTCGTTTCCATTCTTTTTCTTCACTAAAATTAACGGGATCGCGTATTCGGACTCTGATCTATTAATTATATCGTTGTCTAATAACTGCTGTATTATCTGCGTGACGACCTGTTTTTCGGTTCAAGAACCCTGTACGGTGCTTGAGCAATAGGAACATCTGTATCTAGCTCAAGCTTGAGCTCGACTAAGTTTGTTTTACCAATTTCACTTATATCTGTAGCAAAGATGTCCATAAACTCGCATAGTATTTCTTTCAATGTATCTTTGTATTCAACGCCTACGTCACCACATGGCAGAATATCTGCGTTAAGTGGTTCAAATTTAAAATTTTTACAATTAACTGCAGCACGTACCTTATTATTGGTAAACAATTCTTGACCTAGCAGCACTTCCTCACTCAGAAGTAGTCGTCGCCCACGTACATGACGCTTTCAAAACTGATGGCATCTATTTCAACCCTTAATACGAGTAATACGAGAAGTAGTCGTATTGAGTTCCTCACTCAGAAGTAGTCGTCGCCCACGTACATGACGCTTTCAAAACTGAGGCCATCTATTTCAACCCTTAATACGAGTAATTCGAATACGAGTAATACGAGTGTTTGAATGCTGGATACCACCGCAGATTCCGTTAATTTTTAAAGAACATGGCTTACGATCACAATTAAATTGTCTGATATCGTTTTACGCACTAGATTGCATTGACTTCCGGTGTCAATGAATGCCGAAAATTCTTGATTTCCGATTCAAATTTTCTTTTTGAATATGTCGTCATGACATTTCGTCACACGCCCAGTTGTATTTCGTTTGCCACAGCTTTGAGGTTCATTCACCGGATGAACTCTCTGACAGTCATTGCATCTACTACGACGCTGAGGATTTGGACACTGCGATGATATGTGCCTAAACTCAAAACAATTAAAACATTTTACACTTTTATTTTCAACCACATTGGCCTGAGTTTTTTTAAATTTGTCTGAATTTGTTTCACTTTCCACTCTTTTCTGATAATTTGGTTGACTCGGGTACCGATTGCCACTAGCAAAATTTCTTTCTAAAAAATTCTAAAAAAGTTTTACGCATGTTCTTAACTGACTCAAAACGTAGAGCTGCAGTTGCTGTTTGTAGTTCGCGATGTTTTAACCCATCTCTCGTGTATTTAATGATCCCTTTATCATTTAACTTGAATCGCCGACCAACTGTACAAATACGGAAGCAATAATCAATTACGTTTTCGTTTTGTATGCGCGACGCGTTGGACAATTTTTTGTAAATATCTGCCTTACCTAACGTGCATCTAAATTCATCATTAATGGTCGTAAAATGTAACTTGTTTTGAAGCTTCGTGTTAATAAATGCAAATTCAGAAAACTTTGCTTCTGCTGCAGCCGAGCTGTAAAGCAGCGACACCAAATTAAAAACAAAATCTGTTAAATCCTTAACCTTTCTCCCGAGCGGTTTTTTAAATTCAAACTTTATTTCAAAAAACTATTACATAATAATCAACGCTAATTTCAAGGTTAGAAAACTCTAGAAGCTTTCATTGAGTGACAATATTTTCAGTATCTATTAAATATGTATTAACCCATTAATGACTAATGGGTATTTAAATACCCATAAAACAGTGTTTATGAAAAAGGCCATATCTCGAAAGTGGTAGGAGATATCAAAATATTTTTTTTTAAAACATTACGGAAAAGTGAAACTATTTATTGTCTTTACAATGTGAAACGAAATTTATACATTTTCATTTTCGAGATCGAAGATGTATGATGTTCAAAAATGACAAAATCCATATATAAAGCTATGTAGAAAATGAGAAATTAGAAAGATCGAGGGAAAAATTCGTGGTCAGTTTGTCTCTAGTATCCTCTATTTATCAGGTGTTCATTATTACAAAAGAATGTTGCCATATATGCAAATTTTTATTAACACCAAGAACCCGGATGAGCCGATTGGGTATTTAAATACCCAATGCAGATCTCAAATACGGTGACAGTTTCAAACCTGAAATTTTGCAAAGCAACTTCTATGGCCTATATAAGCTTCCTGATAAATTTAAAAAAAAAGTACGGCGGAATCTATGAGCAGTCTGAAATGGGTTAAATAAAAAAAAATTGTAGATCAATAGTAATATAGAAAATTCCGATTTTGACAATATAGTACTAGGAGTTAAAATTGAGAGGTTTTTTATTTCGTCTCTGCAAAAATCTTAAGGTGAACTCTTATTTTTTCGGAATAATTACTTATTAATTTACCTTTAGCTAAAAAATTCTTTCATTTGCTTATATTGCAATAACTGACAAAGATAGAAAAATTTGTCTCAAGCAAGATGTGAGCCTTTTTCTTAGCTTTTAAATGATGTTCAATAAAACTTAATCATATTATTTTCTGGTTGCGAGAAATAGAGATTTCCAAAAGATTAGGTTTATTTCAAATTTGAACCTTTTTCTTCTTTTTTTTTTTGCTGTTTAAGTTATTGTACTCTTTTTGTGTTTTATTATTATCATTACTATTATTATTTATTACTATAATATATATATATATATAATATATAAGGGTTTTGGGAAGCTAGAATTCGCTATACTGGCTGACTTTAGACATATGATTTCTAGGAATGCTTTTGGGAGCGCAGGTGAAAAAGCTAGCTCTCACGCAGGATTCAGATTACCAATTTCCAATTACTGATTTGGGAACCTAGGAATTGGGAATGTAATTCAATTGTTGGTGGTGTTATTTCTCATATATTCTATCTACCTTTAATTGAAATTTATATTGTAATCTTTAGTTCTAAAATTAGCGTTTTAGTTAAGTAGATATGAATTGATAGTAGCTACAAGTTGAAAAAACAATAGAAGAAACTGGGTAAACTCTAAAATATTTTTACCCATAAAAAAGACTTATCCTAACATTAAATTTTGCGTATATCTAAAATCTTATCTTACTTGTCGTTTTTTTTTAAAATCAAAACATTATTCTTAATAATGATATAATATAAGAGTGGAGAGTTAAATACTTATGGATTGAATGAATTTTTGGTTATTTGAAACAGATTGCAAAAGTGGTTTTTGAATTTAGAACACGACATCTTTGACAACGTCACCGGAAAGTTTTTAGAAATAGACTAACAAGTTTATACAAATAGGCAACGCACAGCAATCATATAAAGAAAATTACGACAAGAAGAGAAAACCCGGACCATTGCTACATCTTAAACGACCTCGTGGCCATACAAAGAACGCAGTTTGTTGCTGGTAAGAAGTTAGCAAGCAAGTATCTGGGGTCCATATAAGATCACGCAGGTAAAATCTTGAGAGATAGTCGCTACGACGCATAGTAGTTTGTCTAGTGGACAATAATCAAAATTTTGTTGTCAAAAAAATCATACAAAATGTAAATGTATCATTGTAAAGGAAATATTTCAAATAAAAAGAATATAAATTTTCAGTTCAATAAAATAGTTTTTGGAGACACTGTACCTATTTATATTCGAAACTTTTATACTTTTTTTATGGTGCAATTTTTGTTTTCGAGCACTAAGGCAATTTTTTTTTGTTAAATCATTTTTTAAGATATTAAATAATTTAAATTTTCATAGTAGTAAAGTAAAAATATTTGCAGAAAAAATATTTGTTGTTATTAAGAAAAAAAAAATATAATTGAATTTTTAACAAATTTTCATAAATTGATCAAACTTGGATAAAGTTAAAAATTGGTTTAACTTTATTAGATAATAAAAAGACGAGTATTTTAAACGAAAATAGCACAAACTGTTTAGTATTTGAAATGCTAGAATGAATATTTAATATAACATTAAAAGTCACAAAGTAAACATATTGATAATTGAACGATTTGAATATAATACTTGAAGTTATTAGTCGAATGGCGCGTGCGCTTATAAAACTCGCTATCATTTACTGACGCTTCTCAAATGATCTCGTCTAGAATTGCCATATCACCTTACACTCGGCCTCTCCTGACCTTAGGCAACTTCGCTGCTTTTTGATTCGTATCTTTTCTTCGCTGCTTTTTATATCATCTACCTCGGTTTCGTTGTCTTCTAGTCCATCAGATGCGTATATTGAACAATAGTGTCGTTGGTTTCAGTGCGACCCAGTCAGTTCTTCTACTACGTACCGGTAGTTGTCGAGTTTTTTGGTAAAATGAAATGGAACTTTGTAACGTGTTCCAGTTTTCTGGATGTACCGGTGCTTTGGAGAACCGACTTCATACGATTTTGGCTTCACATGACATCGATCAAAACGTTCCTTTTGTAGATATTCTCTGATTCGCTTCACTGCTACGTCTCGTCGTTGTTGGAGTCTTTCATCTCATAAGATATCATTTTCTGCAAAATTAACGTGGTCATCGTGCAATATTAAATGTTTTTTTCCTTCCTAAAATATCGTAGTGCTGGTGTGGAGTACAACCAACACTTTAGTTCAACATAGAATTTATTGTCCATTGTATAGTTTTCAGCTCGTCATCCCAACATCTGTCTTTTTTTGTGCACGGCAGCAACATTGATAATATTATTTTATCCAATCGTCCCACTTGACCATTGGCACGCGGGGTCCGTACGGCACTCAGCATGTTTAATCTCATTCTCTTCGCAAACCCGCTTGAACTCCCTGGATGTAAATGCGGTGCCTCGATCGTTGACAATCCTCTCTGGTATCCCAAAATAGCCGCTGACTTCTTGAAGAATCTTCAAAACAAACTTCGCGGCTGTACTAGGAACCGCTCGTATAACTGCATACCTTGTAAACGCATCGATGATGACAAGTACATGCTCGTTTCTCTTACTGCTTTTCGGAAAAGGTTCAAGATGATCGATGTGGATGATCTTGAATGGTATTGGCTGAACATCGCTATAGTGATATTCTCCTTCTTGTTGACCTCCAGGTCGCTTGTTTTGGCATAATCAACACAAGCCTTAACGTATGACTGGACTAAGTTGCGCATACGTGGACACCACATCAGTTGCTTTAGTTTTCCGATCGTCTTGTCAATGCTTAAATGTCCGGAATTGTCTGCGCATCGTGAGTCACCCTATACCGCATCGCTTTAGGTACTACCCAGTGCTTTCCCTCGTTGCTACGTTGGTATAAACGCCCATGCTCCAGATTGTACTCCTTCATTGTCGTCTTGTCTTTCGCTCGCAACTTCTCGCATATCGTTGCTATACTTTCGTCCTGTAATTGCATGCTAAATAGCCAGTCATCTGCATCAATATCTACTTTTGCAATTTTTAGTGATGCTTGTTCAACATCGTGGCGCACCTCATAAGGCATCCTACTCAACGCATCCACATGGCTCATTCTTTGCCAATCCAAGATCAATTGTTATATCATAATCCTGCATTTTTAACCACCAAAGTGGAATGCGTGGGATTTGCTCTTTTTTCCATGGTTGTTTTCACAGCGCTGCAATCAGTTGTAACTTTTATGTGTTTTCCTTAAACGTAATATCTAAAAAGCTCTAAGCCCTCAACTACTGCTAAAGTTTCTAGCTCAGAACTATGCATATTTTCTCACAATCGCTGGTCGATCGACTATAAAACGCTACTGGTTTCCATGAAAACTGCTCCTCTGTAGTAAAACCGCTGCTAACGCTATCGAGCTTGCGTCTGTGTGTATCAGATGATTTGCATTGACATTATATGCTGTTAATACCGGGTTTGTAGATAAAGCAACTTTAAGTCAGTTAAAAGCGTCCTCCTGAGAAGTTTTCCATATAAAAGGTTCATTTTTTTTAAGTAGTTTGCGTGTAAGCTCAGAAATTACGGAATATGCTGGTACAAACCTAAAGTAACCGCTTAACCCTAAGAATCATCTAATTTCTGCGATGTTGGTCGGAGCCTGGAATTTCATTATGTCGTGCGTTTTTATCAATCTAGGAGAAATTCCATACGGAGCTAATTGGTGTCCCAAATTGGTGTAATCGTTTTCTCAAAGAATGTATACTTTTTACGTTTAATGTAACGAGAGACTCTCTTAAAGCTGTAAAAAGTCTGCGTAGCTTTTCAAACATTTCGTCTTCGGTGAAACTTTCAATGAGAATATCATTCATATAGTGGATCATATCATCCGGCTGCATTCTATCTTTTATTTTTGTCATCAAGCGTTGGAATGATATTGGGGCGTTTTGTAGCTCAAATGGTATGCGTTTGAATTCGTAAAGCCCGTCCGTAGTCATGAATGCGGTAAAATTTCGGCATTGTTTGTGATTTGGTATTTGATAGTACCCGCAATTTAAATCCAGCGTGGAAAATAACTTAAATCGTTTTGCATCATGTAATCGTTCCTCTATATTTGGCATCGGATATACTTCTTTACGCATGTGTCTGTTTAATCGTCGATAATCAACGCAAAGTCGTTCGTTTCCATCCTTTTTCGTCACTAAAATTACCGGGCTCACGTATTCAGAATCTGATCTGGTAATTATAGCGTTGTCTAATAACTGCTGTATTATCTGCGCTGTATCCTGTTTTTCGGTTCAAGAACCCTGTACGGTGCTTGAGCAATAGAAACATCTGTATCTAGCTCAATCTTGAGCTCGACTAAGTTTGTTTTACCAATTTCACTTATATCTGTAGCAAAGATGTCCATAAACTCGCATAGTATTTCTTTCAATGTATCTTTGTATTGAACGCCTACGTCACCACATGGCAGAATATCTGCGTTAAGTGGTTCAATTTTCAAATTTCTACAAATAATAATAAATGCAAATTCAGAAAACTTTGTTTCTGCTGCAGCCGAGCTGTAAAGCAGCGACACCAAATTAAAAACACAACCTGTTAAATACAAAATGTTAATGTATCATACAAAATGTAAATGTATCATACAAAATGTAAATGTATCATACAAAATGTAAATGTATCATTGTAAAGGAAATATTCCAAATAAAAAGAATATAAATTTTCAGTTCAATAAAATAGTTTTTGGAGACTTACTTACTTAGTTGGCGCAAAGTCGAAAGAGTTCAGTCGCCGGTCGTGTAAGAAGATTTGAAAATTTGCTTTTAAACATTTTTACATATTAAATGTTACTCTTAATACATTATACGACTTCATTTCCTTTATTCTAATTTGTCGATTTTACGTAGCTTCTTCATTTTTAAAATATTTTATATACATATGTACACTTTTTTTTATAACATTCTAAATTATCCTAGTGTACCTGTTATTAAACTTCAAGATGCTTTTTTAACAGTTAACATTTTTATTCAACTTTTATTTATTGATGTTTTTATTACTTTTATTTATGTCTTGTATGTATGCACCAGGTGTAATCTTTTCATCGTTTTTCTGGTACTGCTGTGCTGCTGTCAACTTTAGTTTTTCCCTTGTTGTTCATCGATGTGCCGGAAAAAGTGGTCAATATGTGTAGTTAAGCAGTGCTTTATTTGCGTACTGGTTGCCAATTAGTTGTATTAACCAAGTTATTTTCAAATAGTTTTGTTTTAAAATGTGTTAAGTTCTTAGAAAACCATTATCATTAATGTCGTAAATCAATTCGCTTTATAGCTATCGAAAAACTATGAGCTTCCTCCGTCACAATATGCTCCACATAAAAAAATGCCAGCATATATTTGAAAATGTAAAAAATATATAATTCCAAATTGTTGCTAAGTAGTAGTTAAAAAATGTTTTAAGTATTTTATATCTTTGCTAGATTTGCGCATCATTAGTTTTGTAGACTGTGGATTGTAGTGTAGTGTCATAGTACAGCCAGCTAACAGTACGCTACATATTAACAGCAAAATATGTTTTGTGTTTCGTTTTCTTTTCTTTCATTCATTCTTTTGTTACAAACAGTGTTTAATAAATGGCATTAGGTCATGACTACAATTAGTCATAACCAAAACTAAACAATGCGCTCACTGGCCAGCTAACCTAATTAGCAGCTCAAGTGCAAGCACAAGTGCAAGCGCAGCACAAATTCCCAAACACCAATCGACGAGGAAGCGAAATGAATGCGAAACGAAATTTTAAACTAAAACATTAGCAACAACAGTGGGGAGGAGTTTAAGAAATAGTGTAAGAAATAAAACATTATTATTAGTGGTATTTTTATTTTAAATACGAGTACAATTTTTAACAACGAACAGATTTTATTCTGACAGAAGCTGAATGAATGTTTCATTTTATTCTTTCATAAAATTACGGCATATTGGTCATCTAATAGCTCAGCCTTATCTTTTGCAATTGTTATTCATCCTAATTAGAAGACTCTACTATGTAACGAACCCTTTTGCTCGTTACTGATTTTTGCTGAGGTAGGCTCAGTGTGTAAACCAGGGGTTCTTACAAAATAATTTATTTACCAATGATTCCGTTGTTTTAAATAAGAAAGCCAGTGTTTTAGTTTTAAACTGTAGTGTAATTCTTTATTATTTTCATTTGTTTTATTTATTGTTTAATGAGTACGTTACTTAGTTATTATTAATTATTAAGCATTATATAAATTAAAGTGATATAATTAATCCTTGCTTATTCATATTTATTCCGTTATTTACTATGATCCCTCTCGCTGTGAGTGACTATGATAGAACTCAGATTAAAACTATGTTCGAAGGGTGGAGGTACCTTCGCTTAAGATAACTACGTTTTGATTTTAGATTAAACAACGTTCGAAGGGTGAAGACACCTTCGCTTACGATAACTACGCCTGTCTTAGAGTAAACAACGTTCGAAGGGTGAGTATACCCTCGCTTAAGATAACTACGCCTGAGCTTAGAGTAAAACTATGTTCAAAGGGTGAGTACACCTTCGCTTAAGATAACTACGTTTTGAACTTATAGTAAACAAAGTTCGAAGGGTGAGTACACCTTCGCTTACGATAACTATGCCTGAGCTTAGAGTAAAACTATGTTCGAAGGGTGAGTACACCTTCGCTTAAAATAACTACGTTTTGAACTTATAGTAAACAAAGTTAGAAGGGTGAGTACACCTTCGCTTACGATAACTACGCCTGAGCTTAGAGTAAAACTATGTTCGAAGGGTGAGTACACCTTCGCTTAAGATAACTACGTTTTGAACTTCTAGTATACAAAGTTCGAAGGGTAAGTACACCTTCGCTTACGATAACTACGTCTGACTTAGAGTAAACAACGTTCGAAGAGTGAGGACACCTTCGCTTAAGATAACTACGTTTTGAACTTAGAGTAAGCAACGTTCGAAGTGTGAGTACACCTTCGCTTAAGATAACTACGTTTTGAACTTAAAGTAAGCAACGTTCGAAGAGTGAGGACACCTTCGCTTAAGATAACTACGCCTGACTTAGATTAAACACTATGTTCGAAGGGTGAGTACACCTTCGCTTAAGATAACTACGTTTTGAACTTAGAGTAAGCAACGTTCGAAGGGTGAGTACACCTTCGCTTAAGATAACTACGTCTGACTTAGAGTAAACAACGTTCGAAGGGTGAAGACAACTTCGCTTAAGATAACTACGTTTTGAACTTAGAGTAAGCAACGTTCGAAGGGTGAGTACACCTTCGCTTAAGATAACTACGCCTGACTTAGATTAAACACTATGTTCGAAGGGTGAGTACACCTTCGCTTAAGATAACTACGTTTTGAACTTAGAGTAAACAACGTTCGAAGGGTGAGTACACCTTCGCTTAAGATAACTACGCCTGACTTAGAGTAAACAACGTTCGAAGGGTGAGTACACCTTCGCTTAAGATAACTATGATTGAACTAACTACTCAGTCTCAAAGCATGTGCATGCTACTGCGCCTGCGACAAGACTGCCTGTGCTAAGCAAACGCGACTGCTTTATATTCTGCCGTTGCCTTTCTGTACCGTGTTCACTTGTTTTGTTTTCCCTGCCTGTGTATATGTGACTGTGTACATGGCTTTGCATGTTTGTATGTGTGTATTTATTATTTGTTTACTTATTTGTTATTCGATACATTATTTTTTTCTCAATAGAATATTTATAACATTAATATTATATATTTTACCTAATAAGATATAATACAATACAATAATTTCCACACATTTTATTCATAATATATAATAAATCTTTAAATTTGTTGTTTACATTTTCCATATTTTAAATTCAGCTAACAATTCATTTATATAATTTGTGAGGCCCAAATTGTGCAACAATTTGAGTCCTCACAACTATTCATACAACGCAAAACTTATCACATGGCGATCCTGCCCAATAAACCTGCCACCTTCTGATACTGCCCAACTTGATCTTGATCCTGCAACATACAATTCTGAAGTCCTGTTGATCCTGCAACATTCGATACTGAAGTCCTGTCAATTCCGCAATATTCGATCCTACTGATTCAATCCTGCGAATCTTAACTTGATCCTGACAAATAAAATCACCGATTGTTCCAATCAAATAATTATTCTAATAATTTGCATAAAAGCAAATATTCCGATTATCAAAAACATCCATAGCATGTCAAATCAGGAAGAGATTGACAACATTTTCAAAAAGTGGGAACCACACACCGCTCAAACCTAACTCCAAGAAGAATACGTACCGCAACCAATTACCGCTGCAACTGAACCAATAGCTACCTACATACCAACATCGGTTCGTGCAGGCCCGAAGGCAATAACCATCGAGGAATATAAGAAAAACGAATAAAAGGGCCTAACTCAACAGATTCATGTGTCGGTTGGGCTATACGGCTAAAGTTTAAGCGGGTAGACAACATATATTTTAGGGCCACGATTAGGACCTACGTGCATCCTCACGGGAGGATGCAACAATTCACAAGCAAGATGAACTTCATCAGCAACAACAGCATCAACATTATTGCCAACAACGTCAGCAACAACAACATGAAACTTAGAAACTTCACAGCCAACAATAGCAGCATCGCCTCTAACAACAACATTAGCATCACCACAAACAACAACACCTGCAGCATTATAGCAATTCTTATTGACTGCACTAAAGTTATTACTTTGATGCTAATGTTGTTGTTAGAGGCGATGCTGCAATAGCAAATTACATGCGTATCGACAGTATCTTTAAGTTCAGTGACCTCAGTACGCATTATAGAGCACTGCGACAAAATAGAACTCGAAACAGAGCTATTATTAGCTAACTCTGAATTAGCACTTAAAACAGGTTTAATTATGTTTTTTCACAGATTTTTTCGGCACTTTTGCACGAGCATTAGGTTTGTTGTTGTGATTTTTGGAGTCACGAACTTTTACGGGGGATGCGAAGACTTTAATTTAGAACGAGTTAATATTGGACTAATATTTAAACTATTGTTTGTTAAATTATCGCGATCGTTATTTGGAAACATAAAGGCAGTAGCTTGTTCAATCTGATGATTTATTAGTACAAAATTCATCTTTCAAACTAGTAAGAATATTACAAGCTTCACTCATCTTAGAAAGGCAAATTGTTATTGGATAATATAGATTGGTAACAAAGATCACACTTGTAGATCACATTTTTATTTGATTAGGGGCCCTCAAACGATACTACATGACGGACGTACATGTAGTTCGATAAAGTAACGGGGCTTTTTTCGTTGCCCTCACACACATCGCACATGACGGATAGACTTTGGATAGACTTCATTATTTTTTAGCTGCCGGAGAGTTAACATCAATTAAAAAAATTAATATTAATAGTTTTGAACATTTATTTTTTTGTTTTTTTGCTTTAAATATTCTAAACCATCACAATTTTAGGTAAAGATAAAAAAATTCGCGTCCAAATATAATATTTCGTACATTCGGCAGTTTTGCCGCGAGATGTGCTCTCTCTGAAAATTTTCAACAAATGGCAAAATGTACTAAGTTGGATGGCCGCGCACGCAAACGGAACTATATGTCGGACGTACTTAGCAAAAAGTCAAAATTTTTCAACTTCCATCGGACATGTCCATCCGCCTTGATTTCTTGCACACGAACGATACTACATGTGTGATGACTTGACAGGTCGGATGGACATGTAGTATCGTTTGAGGGCCCCTATTTATTTCTACATCATCACTGATCTTGGCACAGTTGAAATGCAGGTTATTTATGCATATAGCTATAAGTCAGTGAGATCTGAAATTAGAAATTAGATTCAAATTGCATCTAATGCAAGACATAGCAAACGCATTAACTTAACGATGTGTTTAAGACAATAGCTGAGTTAGAACTGGATATATGAACAATTTGTACATTGTATATTCATATGTGTTGTAAGCATTAATTTTTTTAGTTTAAAAGGGGTTTAAAGGGGGGTTTTAAACACATTAGTGAACTTGCTCCTCAATCAATCTAACTGCGGATCTAACTTGTTTGAAAGAGGTAGCGTTCAAATTAAAGTAACGTGTTCGTCATACAAGCGAAGCATTTTTGTTGTTTTTCACCATCATTTTGTTATACAATCCGGTTTGAAGGAGAAAATCAAAAAATTTTGCCAACAGGTTCGACAAACCATCATATTTGCTTTAACTATCAAATTGGTTCAAACATGGCCGCCGTATGACGAACAGGTTCGCTAATGTGTAACCCCTTTAACAGAAATAGAGTTAATCCAGCTAGAGCAGTAACTGTTACATACGGCGTATATAACACGAGCAGTCACACGATTTGCTTTGCATCCATATACAATTTTTCATACAAAACTTGTGACCATTAAGTCACAATCGGTGATCAAAATGTCACAAGGTTTGCATCTCTGATTCTCATCCTTGTGATCTAGCATCTCTTTCTGCCACACATGTTTTAACCTTAAGAAAAATATATAGCTAAACTGCTCACACCAATTATAAATTAAGTTGCAAGCTATCCTTCCCCTCTCCCTATGCCGTTGTGTCTAACCCACCCACTAGCCAATAGGTTAGAGCTCTGGTCTATTATATGCCAAATTGTAAACACAATTGTTCATAGTTTTTGCATTATTTGTTTAATAAAATATTTACCCTCCATATTTTGAATTATGATTATAAAATTTGATCCAACAAACAATTAAAAAAGAATAAGTCAGCATGAAGAACATCAAAAGCACATTTTTGCCAACAGCAGTTGCTTGTTTTTTAAACAATTAATCTGAAAAGAAAAATTATTAAATTTCGTTTGGACTATTTCAATTTATTTTCAAAAACTACTATTTGACTGCACTAGCTATTAGCTATTGACAGCTAGTAAAAAATATTTTGCTAGTGTCCGTGTAAAACGGACGAATTTCAGCAGCTTGTGCCCGGATGCAAATGAAAATAAACAGCATGAATAGCCGATGCCGTTGTAGTGTCCAATTTTTCAGGACCACAGCTGTTGTGAAAATTGGTCTTTTTCTGCTCGTCGCCACTTTGAGCACAGGTACGCTTGGAAAGGACAATATCGGATGAAAAACATATGATAGTCAAAACAGGCAGAAACTCAGAATTGTATTTGCAATATACTCAGAGAAAATCAGAATCTAAAACCTTTTCGGCATTCGCACATCATCAAATTGTATCAGTGAGTGTGATAGTTAATAATTCATGGGTGGAGCCATTTCATTACCTATATCCATTTGTTCGCTTGCAGGTCACCTCCACGCCAACCGATATCTACATGATAATGTTATTGATGCTGTCTCCGAGGTTTGTGCTTAATTTTGTGTCAATGATAACAGCTGTAATTCATCATGATTGCGTCTTTATCCCGAACGCATTGCATCGTTACGCGAACGCCATCTAGCAATCTATGTTCAGAATTCTGGCGGCGGTACTTGCAATACGTTCCCAAATATGCCATATGATTATCAATCCGTATCAAATGCGAGTGCATCGTCAGAACACTTTAAATGGAAAGTATTCCAAGGTATCACTTCAGTTGTATCAAGTAGATACAAAGAACCGGTTTGCAATAGTCTATACAAATAATAAAACAGTAAAAAAATTTGTGCAATGAATATTTTTTTAAGAAGATCAATATTCCAAAAATGTTATTATTAAATGGAAAGTATTCCAAGGTATCACTTCAGTTGTATCAAGTAGATACAAAGAACCGGTTTGCAATAGTCTATACAAATAATAAAACAGTAAAAAAATTTGTGCAATGAATATTTTTTTAAGAAGATCAATATTCCAAAAATGTTATTATTAAAATTGTTTTGTCTGTCTGGATAGATCATCATCACACATGTAGGTTGCTTACGTCTCTGGTCGAAACATAGAGTACTTTTTATCAACAAAATAAATTCGTTTATAAAAGTTTTATCAAAGTACTTGAAAAAATTATTGCAACATTCCCATTAGCTAAGCTTTTATATTTTTAATCTTTTTAAAAAATCAAAAAAATTCTTTTTCTTGAAAAAATGGTGCAAAAGTTGTTTTGTTGTAAAAATAATCAAAACCGAAAATTGCTACTTGTATACTCTATTTATAAAATTTATATCATTATTTATGTATAATAAGGGTATTCGTGCAAATGGGCAATACCCTTATAAGTGGTATAAACTGTATAAGTTTATCAGCCTAATAATTGAACTGACAAATTTGAATGAAGAAGCCTTTGCACTGGTTTGTGCAAGGCTTCTTCGATTTGCCCTTCGATTTAGTTGAGCAATCGAGGTGGCAAAATTTTTCTATACAAATAAATAAATTGAACTTGTGACAAAAATTTTTTTAATGAAAATTTTTGATTATAAAAAATTTGACAAAATTTAAAATAATATGTTTATCAGTTTTAAATTAAAGTAAAGTATTTAATTGTTAGAGTGTTTGTGATTGTGTATATTATTTATGCGTATTATTTATGTATTATTCGTGTGGTGATAACACATCACATTATTTCCCCATACGGAAAAAAGTGTTTTGTTAGTCTTTTTGTTAAAAAGGTTAAAATTTACTTTCTTATTTTTACTGCATTTTGATAAGAGTGTCTGTATTGTTTCTGTGTCTAATGAAGCTGGTTTAAGTCTGTCTATTTTAACTGTTATGTTGGTGTTGTTTTTACAAATTGTGAAATATTTTGGTGTTCTTTCTATGACCCTAATTGGTCCTGTTCTGTAAACATAAAAAAACAACATAAAAAAAATAAAGACGCAATTCAACAAAAGATATAAAAACTTTCTTAAAACTATAATAATTCAATATTAAGAAGTTAAAACAGTAAAAAGTAGAAAAACCTTTCTAAAATCAGAGAAATAATACAACAAAAGATATAAAACCTTTCTAAAACTTTCTAAAATTAGAGAAATATTACAACAAAAGGTATAAAACCTTTCTAAATAAAACTCAGAAAAATAAAATAAAAAGTATAAAAACTTTTTAAAATTACAATAATTCTATTGAATTATATTTTAAGAAGTAAAAACAACAAAAGGTATAAAAACCTTTCTAAAGCAGAGCAATAGTATAACAAAAGTTATAATAACCTCATTACAGCCGGAAAAATTAATACTGTAACGTAAAAAACGGATAAAAAATCTTTTTGAACCTGAAATATGGAGAGGTAATACAAAAAAGATATAAAAAGTCCTCCTAAAAAAGATAAGAGTACGAGTATTTACTTTAAAAAGATAATAAACAACAAAACTAATCAACAACGAGACAAACAATATTTAAAACAACAATTAAATGCAACAGAGAAACTAAAATAACAAAAACTTTAGAATGTTGCTAATAAATTGCCATATCAATAAAAAAGAAACCAAGTTAACCAGCAAAGACGTGAAGTCTCCTGGCCCATCTTTAAATGTAAGACCTGGTTAATCAGATATAGGCTTTAAAGCCTCCTGGCAAACAAAAACAATATAATAAACAACAGGAATAACAATAAGTTTAAAAAGTCATAGTATTGAGTGATGAACGACAATGAAGGCGAGATCGATTAAATTCTAGTAGTATCATAATGTATATAATTCACAAAGTATCATCAGCACACACACTTCAACAGTATCTGCGTCGAAAACAGTAGACTAGCTATGAGGCTTCTAAATCAAAAACGCGTGTATTTCCTTATGGGCCTCCAAATTCACAAAATTGTGAGAAGCAGCGCAGTCGGAAAGCGGTCAGAGGTGGCAACACTGGCAGCGTGTTGTCGGTCAGAGGTGGCAACACTGGCAGCGTGTTGTTGTTGTTATAAATGGGAGATAAGCAAGCATAGAAGACGTATGGGCAGACAGTCGGACAGATGGCCAGATGGATGGATGGACGGAGGGATAGCTAGAAGGGGGTATGATTGGTCAAGCTGGCTGAAGTATGATGGTTGGTTGTTGTTATAAATCAACATTTCAAGTTTAAGGTGATAAGCATGTTAATGCAGTGTAGTTGTTAAGCATTTTAATAAATTTAATATGAGTTAATATGAGCAGCAACGGCGGCTGCGGCGGCGGCTTGGGTTAATGATAAGTTAAGCTAGAGATTGAAAGCGTCATCGTAACCATGACCATACGCAACTATGTTGATATAAATAAAACAAAACGAGTTGATGAATCATTATTGTTCTTTTATTGATTTGTTATATATAAATTGTGAAAAAATTGATTTTATATTTAAATTATTCTTATGATTTCATGTGCTAGTATAAACTTTATTATCCTTAAAAGAGTTATCTGAATATTTTTCAGTTTTTAATATTTTATTATTACTAGTCGATTAAAGTGTTTTTTAATGGGTTTGTTATTGGTTTAAAAGTCTTTTCTAATAGCTTATCATTTGCAACTACTCCTAGCTGAAGACTTTTATACTTCTTTTTCAAAATATTTCGAGTCTTAATAAGATTTTTAACTAAATTTTCATTCATTTTGATAGCCAAAACAGAAAAAAAGGTTAACAGACCAGAGTAATAAATTTAGTATAAATCAGTCTTAGCTGATAGTAATACACCGTAGTATTGAATAGTTTGGTTGTCGGATATTTAATAATGCAGGCCAGTTTTTGCAGTTAGCTGTTTAATAGTACAGATCAGTTTAGTAAAAGTTGATATACTAATTTTAAAATAGCAATACTGTTTCTTTTATAAACTTATAAATAAGTCAAATCCTTTCCTATAGCGACCTTTTTAATTACTAGAAAGCCATATTTTTCTTTCCAACATATTGAACATAACTCGTGAAATGTATTAAAAGACATATCAGACCCAACATGATCATTATAAATTATTTAATATTCATTTCATCTTGTTTAAACATTATAATAATATCAGCATTATCACGAATCAGGTGTTTTGGGATACGTGTGTAAGTTTGACATAAGTAAAAACTATCAACGTCTTTATGACGCCCCATGCAGAAGTATGATCGTATATGATTTTGTTTTTCGCAAGCTACATCATCGAAAATAAATATTGAGTTTGGTTGTGCTTCGTTTGGAGATATGATGTCATCATTATTGGAAAATGTTGAAAATTTTATCTCCTTAATAGGTTTTATTAGCCGCTCCAAGTATTTATATTTAGGCTGCTCTGCCGACTTTGAGTATAAGTAAATATTTTTAAATTTCAGTCCACTAGGTCTTTCAATAAGACTTATCATTACATTAGTTTGTCCACAATTTGAAGGTCCAACAATAAGTCCGCGAATAGAGTTCGGTAGCAATAAACTGTGTCGTATTCCATTTGATGTATTTAACTTTGAATCAATATTCTTTACGGTAATCGATTTATGTTGTTTTAAGAATCGCATTATGAAAACTACTAAATGATAGCATATATAAACAGGGTATTTTATGGGTGATACTGATACTGATACTGCTGCAGCTACTGATACTGATACTGCTGCAGCTACTGATACTGCTACTGCTACAGCTACTGATACTGCTACTGATACTGATACTGCTACTGATTCTGATACTGCTACTGCTACTTATACAGTATCAGTATCAATAGCAGTAGCAGTAGCTGTAGCAGTAGCAGTAGCAATATCAGTAGCAGTAGCAGTAGATGTAGCAGTAGCAGTATCAGTAGCATTGCGGCACTTTTATATGAATTCAATGCCAAGGCTATTAAAGTAAACAAATAAAGTGAACTAAACAAAAAAAAAAAGACAACAAAATGAATACTGATCTACCGCAACAAAACTGATCGTCCAGTTTTCATTTTATTCAAAGACTATAAAATAAAGCCAACAATTCTGTGCGGCCAGCGTCAAATGCTGACAAAGCAAAAGCCAGAGGTAGATTAATTTTAATATTTTATTGTTGTAATTAGCGTACCGAATGAAGTAGAATAATAATTTATCATTGGGCAATATGACCCAATTACACATGTTATACATGTTATGTTTGTATGTTTGTTTAGCCCAAGTTGGCATTATTAAATAAGTATGTAGGAATGTATATCTAAAGGAATAACGAATGTTGGCGTATTTTAATAATCTGATTTATTGTGCAAGAGGCGGAAAGCAAAATTACACAACCGCTGATTTATCAATATGTAGAGTTAAGAATATAATATGTATGTAAAAATTAAGAGGAAGAAGTGCGGCCAGATATGTTATAAATATCTGGTCTCCGCTAAAATAAAGAGTCAGTAAGTTCGCTGTAAAAAGGGGTAACAGTACACAGTGTTTTTTTATTTAATTAATTCCGTCGCTAGATTTTAGATTAAGGTTTCTGCAGTCTGCTGCTTCAAGGGGTACACGGTCAAGACTTCTAGAGGTGTGAACCAGCAGGAAATCCACAGGACTAAGTAAGTTTGAAGTAACAATCTTTTTCACTTTCTTACAAGTTCCAGCGGCTATAGTAGGTTCAAGTACCTAGTATAGCAACGTTTTAACAATTCCTGCTTGTTACAGTGAAGACAATCGCGGTTACAATAGGTTCAAGTGCCTAGTGTAGGAGGACGCTGTTACGCGCAAAATCTCTCGCTTGTCGAAATCGAGTTTGGCCGACTCAGTGGATAGGGCCGTGGGTATTTTTTTTTTGTTGATAATTTTGGGCGCCACGCGATTCACCCAATTCCGACCGGCTCCAATTATCGCGATCCTTGAGAACCGTAGCGAATTCAATAAAAAAAGATTCCAAATTTAAGTTCAAATACAAAATCTTTAAATTTATTTATAAATAATCAATTAACCCTATAAAACAATTCCAAATTTAAATTCAAATACAAAATCTTTAAATTTATTTATAAATAATCAATTAACCCTATAAAACAATTCCAAATTTAAGTTCAAATACAAAATCTTTAAATTTATTTATAAGTAATCAATTAACCCTTAACCCTAACTATAACACTCCTGTCGCAAACAATCGATTGTTTACCCTAGGCTCACAATTTCCATTACCATATAAAAATCAAAAATAATTTCTTAATGTCTAATAATGGGAATTTAATCATAAATTACACATGAAAAAAAAATTTCGTTAATCAAATATTTAATAATACTCTGAGTTTTACTCTCAGTATAGGGTAAATTTCATATCAATCAAAATAAGTTATACTATATATAATTATTTAGAAAAAAATAAAAAACAGGTTAATGGCTAATATTTGGGATCGGTAGTTCCACAACAAAAAAAAATTGTGAAATATTTTAAAATTGGAATTGAAAAATTTGACGCGTATAAAATTCATGGATGTTAAATATATTCTGCTTTCCATGTAACAAAAGGTTAAATAATGAAGTATTTTAATTTCGGATTTAGATTTAGCTTAATAAAATTTCCATTTCGAACTCTAGCGAAAGCATTAAATTATCTGCGACTGCAGATTGCAAAAATCAATATTGCATCAAAAAAAATACAACACCGCAACTAATAAGCCATCAAGAAATGCACTATATAAATAAAACAAAACGAGTTGATGAATCATTATTGTTCTTTTATTGATTTGTTATATATAAATTGTGAAAAAATTGATTTTATATTTAAATTATTCTTATGATTTCATGTGCTAGTATAAACTTTATTATCCTTAAAAGAGTTATCTGAATATTTTTCAGTTTTTAATATTTTATTATTACTAGTCGATTAAAGTGTTTTTTAATGGGTTTGTTATTGGTTTAAAAGTCTTTTCTAATAGCTTATCATTTGCAACTACTCCTAGCTGAAGACTTTTATACTTCTTTTTCAAAATATTTCGAGTCTTAATAAGATTTTTAACTAAATTTTCATTCATTTTGATAGCCAAAACAGAAAAAAAGGTTAACAGACCAGAGTAATAAATTTAGTATAAATCAGTCTTAGCTGATAGTAATACACCGTAGTATTGAATAGTTTGGTTGTCGGATATTTAATAATGCAGGCCAGTTTTTGCAGTTAGCTGTTTAATAGTACAGATCAGTTTAGTAAAAGTTGATATACTAATTTTAAAATAGCAATACTGTTTCTTTTATAAACTTATAAATAAGTCAAATCCTTTCCTATAGCGACCTTTTTAATTACTAGAAAGCCATATTTTTCTTTCCAACATATTGAACATAACTCGTGAAATGTATTAAAAGACATATCAGACCCAACATGATCATTATAAATTATTTAATATTCATTTCATCTTGTTTAAACATTATAATAATATCAGCATTATCACGAATCAGGTGTTTTGGGATACGTGTGTAAGTTTGACATAAGTAAAAACTATCAACGTCTTTATGACGCCCCATGCAGAAGTATGATCGTATATGATTTTGTTTTTCGCAAGCTACATCATCGAAAATAAATATTGAGTTTGGTTGTGCTTCGTTTGGAGATATGATGTCATCATTATTGGAAAATGTTGAAAATTTTATCTCCTTAATAGGTTTTATTAGCCGCTCCAAGTATTTATATTTAGGCTGCTCTGCCGACTTTGAGTATAAGTAAATATTTTTAAATTTCAGTCCACTAGGTCTTTCAATAAGACTTATCATTACATTAGTTTGTCCACAATTTGAAGGTCCAACAATAAGTCCGCGAATAGAGTTCGGTAGCAATAAACTGTGTCGTATTCCATTTGATGTATTTAACTTTGAATCAATATTCTTTACGGTAATCGATTTATGTTGTTTTAAGAATCGCATTATGAAAACTACTAAATGATAGCATATATAAACAGGGTATTTTATGGGTGATACTGATACTGATACTGCTGCAGCTACTGATACTGATACTGCTGCAGCTACTGATACTGCTACTGCTACAGCTACTGATACTGCTACTGATACTGATACTGCTACTGATTCTGATACTGCTACTGCTACTTATACAGTATCAGTATCAATAGCAGTAGCAGTAGCTGTAGCAGTAGCAGTAGCAATATCAGTAGCAGTAGCAGTAGATGTAGCAGTAGCAGTATCAGTAGCATTGCGGCACTTTTATATGAATTCAATGCCAAGGCTATTAAAGTAAACAAATAAAGTGAACTAAACAAAAAAAAAAAGACAACAAAATGAATACTGATCTACCGCAACAAAACTGATCGTCCAGTTTTCATTTTATTCAAAGACTATAAAATAAAGCCAACAATTCTGTGCGGCCAGCGTCAAATGCTGACAAAGCAAAAGCCAGAGGTAGATTAATTTTAATATTTTATTGTTGTAATTAGCGTACCGAATGAAGTAGAATAATAATTTATCATTGGGCAATATGACCCAATTACACATGTTATACATGTTATGTTTGTATGTTTGTTTAGCCCAAGTTGGCATTATTAAATAAGTATGTAGGAATGTATATCTAAAGGAATAACGAATGTTGGCGTATTTTAATAATCTGATTTATTGTGCAAGAGGCGGAAAGCAAAATTACACAACCGCTGATTTATCAATATGTAGAGTTAAGAATATAATATGTATGTAAAAATTAAGAGGAAGAAGTGCGGCCAGATATGTTATAAATATCTGGTCTCCGCTAAAATAAAGAGTCAGTAAGTTCGCTGTAAAAAGGGGTAACAGTACACAGTGTTTTTTTATTTAATTAATTCCGTCGCTAGATTTTAGATTAAGGTTTCTGCAGTCTGCTGCTTCAAGGGGTACACGGTCAAGACTTCTAGAGGTGTGAACCAGCAGGAAATCCACAGGACTAAGTAAGTTTGAAGTAACAATCTTTTTCACTTTCTTACAAGTTCCAGCGGCTATAGTAGGTTCAAGTACCTAGTATAGCAACGTTTTAACAATTCCTGCTTGTTACAGTGAAGACAATCGCGGTTACAATAGGTTCAAGTGCCTAGTGTAGGAGGACGCTGTTACGCGCAAAATCTCTCGCTTGTCGAAATCGAGTTTGGCCGACTCAGTGGATAGGGCCGTGGGTATTTTTTTTTTGTTGATAATTTTGGGCGCCACGCGATTCACCCAATTCCGACCGGCTCCAATTATCGCGATCCTTGAGAACCGTAGCGAATTCAATAAAAAAAGATTCCAAATTTAAGTTCAAATACAAAATCTTTAAATTTATTTATAAATAATCAATTAACCCTATAAAACAATTCCAAATTTAAATTCAAATACAAAATCTTTAAATTTATTTATAAATAATCAATTAACCCTATAAAACAATTCCAAATTTAAGTTCAAATACAAAATCTTTAAATTTATTTATAAGTAATCAATTAACCCTTAACCCTAACTATAACACTCCTGTCGCAAACAATCGATTGTTTACCCTAGGCTCACAATTTCCATTACCATATAAAAATCAAAAATAATTTCTTAATGTCTAATAATGGGAATTTAATCATAAATTACACATGAAAAAAAAATTTCGTTAATCAAATATTTAATAATACTCTGAGTTTTACTCTCAGTATAGGGTAAATTTCATATCAATCAAAATAAGTTATACTATATATAATTATTTAGAAAAAAATAAAAAACAGGTTAATGGCTAATATTTGGGATCGGTAGTTCCACAACAAAAAAAAATTGTGAAATATTTTAAAATTGGAATTGAAAAATTTGACGCGTATAAAATTCATGGATGTTAAATATATTCTGCTTTCCATGTAACAAAAGGTTAAATAATGAAGTATTTTAATTTCGGATTTAGATTTAGCTTAATAAAATTTCCATTTCGAACTCTAGCGAAAGCATTAAATTATCTGCGACTGCAGATTGCAAAAATCAATATTGCATCAAAAAAAATACAACACCGCAACTAATAAGCCATCAAGAAATGCACTATTTGGCTTCTTTGACAAAAAAAATAGAACCGCGATTTTTCTATTCAAAAAAAAATTAATTAAATTAAAAATTCCACGACCAGGGCTTGAACCCGGGACTTCCGCGTGATATGCAAATGACTGAACCTCTGGTCCACCGTGGCCCTTGTTGCTCGATGGTCTAATGCTGCTTGTAAGCGAGCGGAGGTCGGCATTTAATTAACCATATTATTAATTAACGGAATAATATGAAAATCCACTTAATGGGAAAACCTCAGGACGTAGTAATCGTATCTATAAAGAAAACATACGTGTTAGCCACTTTTCAATCTATGTCCTGGGGCTTTCTTTTATTTTTCCTACCTTGCACTTGGATTCTCTCATAAGCCTACAATGGCTGTGATTTCCTTAGAGCAGGTGACTCCAATCCCTTATCTACTCGATGCAGGTGACTCAATTCCCTTATTTGCTTCAATAATTCTAAAATAAATTTCTGTTTTTAGTTTGCCATAATTTATATCTAAATTCTATAATCACCTTTTCTTCTAAACACACAACAATTGTCGGAACCCTTCAAAAAAACTTATCCAGTAAGAAAACACTCAGGTCACCTTGCAGAAATATTCACACTGTCACCATATAACAAAACTCGACTTCTCACCGCTCTATTTAACCGCCAACTGATCTTGATCTTCACTATTGGTATTGCCTGAGCTCCTCGTTAGGCTACCTATTAACTGTGCTGCTGAATAAATAGCCCAAACATGATTCTATGTACCCTTTTAGATATTCCAATCTATTTACTGACTTATATATTTTATTTTTCCCTTATAATTAGTATTTCCTTACTACATTATTAGCTTCAATTAACCAAGAAACCAAAAAAAGAAAAAATACGACTTGGCCTCTAGCTGGTCTCGAACCTGGCACCTTCCGCTTGCCAGGCGAACACGCTACCACTGTGCCATCGCTCTATATGAGCAGATACTGCCTGCGGCATTTTTCACCGCCAACTCCCCACTTTTATAACTTAAATTTTGAATTGTTATTTTAATTATTATTATTATTATTATTATTATTATTATTATTATTATTATTATTATTATTATTATTATTATTATTATTATTATTATTATTATTATTATTATTATTATTATTATTATTATTATTATTATTATTATTATTATTATTATTATTATTATTATTATTATTATTATTATTATTATTATTATTATTATTATTATTATTATTATTATTATTATTATTATTATTATTATTATTATTATTATTATTATTATTATTATTATTATTATTATTATTATTATTATTATTATTATTATTATTATTATTATTATTATTATTATTATTATTATTATTATTATTATTATTATTATTATTATTATTATTATTATTATTATTATTATTATTATTATTATTATTATTATTATTATTATTATTATTATTATTATTATTATTATTATTATTATTATTATTATTATTATTATTATTATTATTATTATTATTATTATTATTATTATTATTATTATTATTATTATTATTATTATTATTATTATTATTATTATTATTATTATTATTATTATTATTATTATTATTATTATTATTATTATTATTATTATTATTATTATTATTATTATTATTATTATTATTATTATTATTATTATTATTATTATTATTATTATTATTATTATTATTATTATTATTATTATTATTATTATTATTATTATTATTATTATTATTATTATTATTATTATTATTATTATTATTATTATTATTATTATTATTATTATTATTATTATTATTATTATTATTATTATTATTATTATTATTATTATTATTATTATTATTATTATTATTATTATTATTATTATTATTATTATTATTATTATTATTATTATTATTATTATTATTATTATTATTATTATTATTATTATTATTATTATTATTATTATTATTATTATTATTATTATTATTATTATTATTATTATTATTATTATTATTATTATTATTATTATTATTATTATTATTATTATTATTATTATTATTATTATTATTATTATTATTATTATTATTATTATTATTATTATTATTATTATTATTATTATTATTATTATTATTATTATTATTATTATTATTATTATTATTATTATTATTATTATTATTATTATTATTATTATTATTATTATTATTATTATTATTATTATTATTATTATTATTATTATTATTATTATTATTATTATTATTATTATTATTATTATTATTATTATTATTATTATTATTATTATTATTATTATTATTATTATTATTATTATTATTATTATTATTATTATTATTATTATTATTATTATTATTATTATTATTATTATTATTATTATTATTATTATTATTATTATTATTATTATTATTATTATTATTATTATTATTATTATTATTATTATTATTATTATTATTATTATTATTATTATTATTATTATTATTATTATTATTATTATTATTATTATTATTATTATTATTATTATTATTATTATTATTATTATTATTATTATTATTATTATTATTATTATTATTATTATTATTATTATTATTATTATTATTATTATTATTATTATTATTATTATTATTATTATTATTATTATTATTATTATTATTATTATTATTATTATTATTATTATTATTATTATTATTATTATTATTATTATTATTATTATTATTATTATTATTATTATTATTATTATTATTATTATTATTATTATTATTATTATTATTATTATTATTATTATTATTATTATTATTATTATTATTATTATTATTATTATTATTATTATTATTATTATTATTATTATTATTATTATTATTATTATTATTATTATTATTATTATTATTATTATTATTATTATTATTATTATTATTATTATTATTATTATTATTATTATTATTATTATTATTATTATTATTATTATTATTATTATTATTATTATTATTATTATTATTATTATTATTATTATTATTATTATTATTATTATTATTATTATTATTATTATTATTATTATTATTATTATTATTATTATTATTATTATTATTATTATTATTATTATTATTATTATTATTATTATTATTATTATTATTATTATTATTATTATTATTATTATTATTATTATTATTATTATTATTATTATTATTATTATTATTATTATTATTATTATTATTATTATTATTATTATTATTATTATTATTATTATTATTATTATTATTATTATTATTATTATTATTATTATTATTATTATTATTATTATTATTATTATTATTATTATTATTATTATTATTATTATTATTATTATTATTATTATTATTATTATTATTATTGTTATTATTATCATTATTAATATTATTATTTTATCCTACTTAATCAAATCTTAGGATTTAATTGATTTATAATATTTTTTTATTTAATTGGTTATTTTTTTATTTATATACCTACATATACATATATATCTGAAAAAAAAAATTCAACCCGTAACAACGCAACAAAAATTGCGCAGCCGATTGTAACAGTTCAAGTGCTTGTTGCAACATCGCGATTAAAACGAACAAAAGGGCCTAACTCAACATATTCATGTGTCTGTTGGGCTATACGGCTAAAGTTTAAGCGGCTAGACAACATATATTTTAGGGCCACGGTTAGGACCTACGTGCATCCTCACGGGAGGACGCAATGCAAGTGTAAAACTCAGTACAATAGTTCGAACTTTAGGATCAAACAAAAATTCATTAGGGGATTTTAAATCAAAACTAAGAGAAAGATATAAAAGCAACGTGACGATACCTCAAACACAAACACAACTATCCTCAACCACACAGAGAAACAACACAGTAACTAGTTTTAAAGGCAAAATCTTAAATTTAATGTCAGAACTGAACAGACTACAAATAAATGATTTAGGTATCAATGCAACTAACGAACAAATAACTGTTATAGAAATTACCGAAAAAAAGCCTTGACCACATTTAAAAACGGTTTAGATGACAGCATCAAATCAACACTATTTGCAGCTCAACCCAAAGATTTAAACACAGCAGTCAATTTTGCACAAGAAGTAGAACGTGACAACCAAACCAACGGATCACGAATTCTTAACTACCATGCTAACCAGAACAGAAACCGAAATCGACAAAACCATACATACTGCCAAAATACACATAGGAATAAAACAATTTCAGAAATAATACAAATAGAAGAAACAGTTACACCACCAACAACACGCATAATGCTACACGAAACTTTAACAACAACAACAACAACAACAACAACAGATCATAACACAGATCATATAACAACAGCAGATCATATGATCTGCTATGATATAACAACATATGATATAACAACAACAAAAATAGGAACAACAATGGTGCTTGGGTCGCAACCCTAAAGGTAAAAGAAAGTAATATACTTACTTACTACTTTGTCGACTCGTTCCAGTATCGATTCTCGATACACGAACGAGTCGCTCGATCGGCTTCTCCGACGAGTGGCTTTTGCTTTTTACCTTCTTCACAAATTGATAAAAGTAGTAGAATTCATTTTGTAAACCCGCGTTTAATTAAATATTAAATCAAATATTTCCACTATTTGGAAACAAATAATCACTTATTGATTATCACACATTCACACACACACTGGTTTATTTGGCCGGCTTCGTTTGTTTGCTGTCTTCGTCGCGTTTTTATTGTAACACAAGTTATTAAAACTTCTATTTTGTTCTTGATAACTTATTATATTATTTCTTTGTATTATATTAGTTATTATTTTCACAATAAATAAAAAACAATTGAAACAGATTAAAACACAGAAAACGAGCAGGTAAACAAAAACGAATTGTGCAGCAAACAAACAAGATGAAAAAATAAAACTTAATCGAAATAGCTGGTCGATTTCGGAAAAGTGTTCGTCAAGATTTATCGCACATATTGCGATTCTAATTTTTAGCACTTTTTCGGGAATTTTAGCTATTTTAAGTTAAATTTCAATTTGTTTAGACCGAGTCGGCAATAAAAATATATTAGCAAGTTTCTGAATTTTTAAAATTTCAAGGGATTTTCATTTTCAATATAAATTCTCCCGGTTTAACTCCAATTCATCATTGAAAAAACAAACTGTTTTGAAAATTTAATTCGTTGTAAATCTCAGCGTTGCAATTCAAAGATTTTTTGAAAAGCGAATAAAAACAGATAAATTGATGAAATTTATTTATTTAATAAATAAAGTTGATTTTTTCATATAAAAATTGGCAAGTTCTTTATATTTAACAGTTTCTACAAATTTGCAACTAGGAAAAATATTTTAACTAGGAAAAATTCTTAAATCTAATATTTGCAAGTTTCTATATATTAGAAACTAGGTCAAAAAATATTTTCAAGCCATTTAAGCTTAATTTTTGCCAATAGCTTAAAGTTTCTACGTATTAGAAACTAGGTAAACAATATTAAAGCAATATTCTCTTAATATTACCTGCATTTAAAAGTTTCTGCATATCCGAAACTAGGGGAAGACATTATTTCAATAAGTTTTAGCTTAAAATTACATCATTTTTAACGTTTGTACTTATTTGGAAACAAGATAAAAAATCTTTTAAAGGCCGCTTTACATTATCCTACTGTGTGTTAACACATGTCAACATGTGATAGAAAGTGAGATGGTGTAAACAACGGAAAGCAATGTGTGTTCTGATTTTTTTGGCATGTCGTACCACATTTTATTTTTTGGTTTGTTTCTAATTTTATCACACATTATATTCCACCAGAGATGCATTTTATCATAAACTTACTTGAAATTTATTATTTAAGTGAGAAAATTTTAAACTCTTAATGTATTTCCAAATGGAATAACAGAATGAAGCAGTTTTACAGCTTATTGAACTTTGTAGGGGGTTTTAAAAACCGATTCATTACTCAAATTTTCACGTTTTAGTATAGTGTAAAGTATAAAAATGTGGTGCGACTCTGTGAGATAGTCTAAAAAAAAAAATTTTAGAAGAAAAATTACTTTCTTCGTACAAAAATTAAAAATGACAGCATGATGAAATTCAATAATACTTTCTATCTTACATGTGGTAACACACAGTTGGACAATGTAAAGCGGCCTTAAGTAGTTTGAGCTTAACTTTATCTAATCTTTGAAGTTTCTACGTATTAAAAAATATTTTAAGCTGCTTTAGCTTAAAATTACTTAACATTTGTAAGTTTATACTTATTAGAAACCAATTAAAAATATTTGGAGCAATTTAAGCTTCTAATCTGTTCATTGACAAAACTTATTTTTGTTTCTCAAATAAATAATGGCAAATATGAACTAACTGATAAGATCTACTGACTCCATTTTTGAGCTGGAAGCAGAGTTTAATGCGATTCCTCAAGATGAGCACAATAATTACAGGAATAAAAATCGCAGTCGACAAATATTAAGGCATCATACGAGTCATGCCTGTAAAAGCTAGCGGCAACGAATGACGATGATGAATATGTCAGCATCATGAAAGTAAAATATCGCTCATGTTTTCAGACATATGTTCGATGTCTTGCAAAGATGAACGAACTTAGCGATAAGTTCTCCACATCCAAAGAACATAAAAAAGTTGGTGTCTCGAGAGCAGAGTTGCCAATATCTGGCCATAATATCAATTTGCCACCGTGTGATACCGAATTGCTTCACAGTGATTCTTTAACATGGCCCTCCTTCAGAGATTTGTTTTCAGCCGATATTTCAAACAATCGGCTGACACCTGTTGAGAAACTTTTTCACCTCAACCAGAAAACCCGCGGAGAGGTAAAAGAGATTGTTCAGAAATCTCCTCTTATGCATGAAGGGCTTGCAACAGCACGGCAAAACTTGACAGACCACTTTGAAAATAAGCGCATTCTGGTGAATAGTCAATTAAAAGTTTTGTTCAATCTCCAGGCGCTTTCAAATGAGTCGGGAAGTGCCATAAATTGCAAAGAGAAATTAATAATTGCATTTCTGCACTAACAATGCACAAAGTAGATATAGGTAATTGGGATGCAATCTTCACATATTTGTGTTCAACAAAGTTTCCTGAAACGACGCTCTCCTTATGGAAGCAATCAATAGAGAACAAGGAAGAAATCCCCAAATGGGCTGACTGCGATAAATTTCTAACAAGTCGATTTCAAAAGTTAGAAACGGTGTCTGACTTTAGAGGAGCGGTGCCAAAAGGGCAAATATCTTACGCACCTTCACCAAATGTGAACAAAGTCAACACCAATCATGCAAAAGAGACGAACACCAATTGCAACTTGTGCGAAACACAGCATCATGCATTGAAGTTCTGTCCGAAGTTTTTAGCAATGAACGTAAATGACAGATCATCAGTTGCGAGGCGTTTCCATTGCTGCCTTAATTGTCTGTCAACTGGCCATACTTCAAAAAATTGTAAAAGCGGGTACAATTGCTCTTCGTGTGAACAACGACATCACTCGTTGTTGCACAGAGTTTTTCGAAATGGAAATTATCATTTAAACACAGGAGGTCCGGGCACATTCCCTATAAACACTTCAAGGAGCAGCGCAACCGCAGACATCTGCGAGCGCTAGCGAAAATTATCAGACGTGCTTTGCCTCTACCAGCAAAGGTTTTTGCTACAGAGGATCTAGTTTTACAGCTAGAGCACTTATAGACTCTGGCTCAGAGGGGTCTTTTATTTCTGAGAGGTTCTGAACGACTTATTCAGCTACCTACTCATCGCGTTTCCGCTGAAGTCTCGGGACTTAACAATGTAATTTCGGCAAAGTTACAAAAGCAAGCACTTTGGTCATAGGATCACCTTTTGATAGGTGACCTGGTTGACTACAAACGCGCTAATACTTTCGAAAATTTTGATTAGGATCATCTTCAATGCTTTCCTGTACAGCGGCTACAGATTCTTCAGTGCGCACTGTTCGGCGTCTCACGGGATGCACATTATCAGTAACAGTAAATGTGGTCCGAAAACGTTCTATTGTTCTTCGAATTAGCAGCTCTGAAGGACGATTATGTACGCCATAAAATGGACGAAGTGCACGATAAGTTTGACGAACAGAACAATTATTTTGATTAAAAAATTCCACAATTTGCACGCGTTGCTCTGTTATAAGTCGATCCATAATAAAATGTCAAAGCAAACGAAACAAAAATCAACTATCAGCTGTTAAATGGTGGTCAAATAAAGCAGTGATGCCTACTCAAAGTTTTCATATGGGTAGAAAATAAGAAAAAATTCCAAAGCCCTTATGAGGGACCTTTTAAGATTGTTGATAGAAAAGGAGTCAACTCGGTCATTGAAGTTAACGGCAAGACAAAATAACTCCATAACAACTTATTAAAGAAATACACAAAAACTTATTAATAAGCGAAACATGTAATGTATATAAAAATAATACAACTACGAATACAAGAAATTTAAGTCTTTAATAATTCATATTTTTACAAAACATAATTATTACAAATACAAAAGACAAACAAAAATATTTTTATTAACAAACACACTTTAACTTAGAATACTATAACATAATGTAAAATATATATATAAATATATAGGAAAACATATATTTTAAGCTATATACATGTATAATATTCTTAAATTCCTCCACTCTTTAATAATCATTCCAAGAAATAATTTTTCGCTTAAGGGTATGGGTGTAGTGTCATAGCACAGCCAGCTAACGGTACACAAAATATTAATAACAAAAGATGTTTTGTGTTTCTTTTTCTTTTCTATCATTCATTACTTTGTCACAAACAGGGTTTAATGAATGGCATTAGGTCATGACTACATTTACATAACTAGAAGTAAACAATACGCTCACTGGCCAGCTAACCTAATTAGCAGCTCAAGTGCAAGCACAAGTGCATTTTTATTCATCCTAATTAGAAGACTCTACTATTCATACAACCATTTAAATATAATATAGTGTGAATTTGGCCAAAATCGGTCTATAATTAAGAATTTTTGAAAAAAGCGATCCCAGCACTACCTAATTATTTGAGGGTCTAACACAAACAAAAACAATCCGGAACACAACACGAACATATGGTGTTAATGCTTCAGTGGTTCAGACGTGATGGTCAGACATGCATACGCACCAACGTTTTTATATATTAAGATGGGCAAATAAGAACCTACCAAAGAATTTCAACAAGATAGGTCTAGTTGTGAATTGTGTAATAGTCTAAATCTAAAAAGCCAAGGCGGCTTGACTCAGTGCTTTAAAGCAATATAAATTTTCTTCACATATAAATTTAAACTATTTTTCTGTTCGCAAGGAGCTCACTTTAAAGCGCTTAAATAAAATATGTACCTATCTATTTTTAAACATAATTTCAAATATTGTTTATACCCCCCTTTGGCAAATCTTATCTATGCCACTAGCATAAGTTAAAAGTTATTATTAAATTAGGGAACTTAAATCATAGTTTATCTGTGTAAGTATCTTTACAAGGAAAGTGTAAGGGCTATCGCATGCAAATACAGGCCTGTTTAAAGGCCTTCGGACTGCTGCATTTGCCCACTGGGTTGGTAATTGTTGTTGTAAATGTATTTTACCAACCCAATTATTGTAAACTTAGTGATGGTTGCTTGCTGCCATAGTAGAATTAGACAAGTAGTGTTAGGGCTGAATGTGTTCTCTTTCTAAGTGACCATAACTGTCAAAATCATCCATTTTGATTTATTTGCCAATTCTTGCTTTCATATTGCATTCTCATTGGTTGCAGATTTTGTATGAAATGTCAACTTCGTTTTGACAGTTTCGGTCACCGGCTCTCCGCCCTAACACTACCTTGTTTAATTTTGCCTGTTGACTCCACTGAAAGCTGCCAATGTGTGTGGCACACGCACTTTGTATTGTTTTCTTTTGTTTGAAATTCGATGGTAGCAGCTCGTGAGAAAATAAGTAGTTGTCAAGGCTACCTAATAATAATTTTATCATGAGTGGGACTGCATCGTCCAACATTTTTTCTTTCTTATTTTAGCTACCATAAGCATGTAGTATCTTTTTCAGAAATATAATGCAATGATTAATGACGCAAACAGTGAAAATAATGTCAACGAAATTCAATAAAATGTATGTAAATACAAATTTTATGTATGTGTGTATTATTATGTATTTTAAGTGTAAATTAATTATTTCAATAAGTTTTATTTATATTTTTGTTTTACTTTGTTTTTATATTAAAACCCATAATTTAAAATATAATGCAGTGATAAAAGATGAAAATAATGTGCTTCAATGATGAACCGAATCAGGGGCAGAAAATAAACTGCAATTTGCTTGCTATGTTTTCTGTTTTCCTTGTAGCAAGATCTCTAATGTAGGTATTAAAGGAGACTTCTAGACGAATCAAACCAAATATCATATATAAAAAAATAAATTTATTTTATTTTAGCTACAGCTTTACATATAGGCACCCTTTAAAATCACCTGAAACAAAGATATTTGCCAATTTTCTAACCAAACTAAAAACGCAGTAGATGTTTGTTTTCAATTATTTATTAAAGAATATAAATACTTTGTTGGTCCCTCCCTCATTTTTATGACCTCCCTTACTCTACGCTCTATACTACTAACTAAGTTTTTGCAGGTTTCTTCAGCTATGTTGTCCCATTTTATTTTCAAAGCATTTTTAAGGCCTTCTTCTGATGTTATGCTGTGTTTCCTTATTGCCTGCTTTAATTGTGACCACAAATGCTCAATTTGATTTAAATCCGGCGACTGGGCTGGCCAATTCACGAGCTGCACGTGGTTTTGTTGAAACCAGCGCATAACTGTAGCGGACTTGTGGAAAGGTGAGTTATCTTGTTGGTAGACAACATTTTCGATGTTGGTATCGTCAAAAATCCGTGTCAAAGATGGTATAAGTGCTTTGTTGAGCGTATTTATGTATACATACCGTTAGCTATTCATACGACCCTCGCAGACAACCATTTCACCTACTCCACTCGCAGCCATGCAACCTCAGAACATTATACTTCCTCCTCCGTGCTTAACAGTAGGTACCAAGTAGTCGGGGTTATATTCTTCACCTTCTCGAAGCCTTACGTAGGTAAAACAAGGTGTTCCAAAAATCTGAAAAATCAAAAAAATTAAAGTGATTTTAGCTTGTATAATTTTAATGGCAAGCTAAATTTTTTAAATTTAGCTTGTATAATTTTAATGGGCTTGTATAATTTTAATTCTAGGGTGATGAAAGTAATTTCTTTCATTAGGTAATAACCTTAGTAAACTCACCTGGAAGTTTGACTCATCAGACCACACGACATTTTCCCAATGTTGTTCAGTCCAATTTTTATGCTCCAAGGTCCAATTTAGTCGCGCTTCCACGTTCTTATGTGAAAGCCATGGCTTCTTCCTAGCTCGGCGACCATTCAATCATGGTGCTCCAAGACGTCTTCTTACCGTCTGAGAGCTTATTTTGTATATTGAACTGCCTTGCAACTCAGCAGCTACCTGAGAAGATGTTTTTTCCTATTTCTTAAAGACCATCGCACCAACTGCCGGTCCATACGGCTAGTTGTGACCAGTTTTCGGCTTGTTTTCGGTTTGTTTTTACGAGTTCCAGTAAGATATTGCTTTGTTGCATGTGAATTTATAGTGTGTCTAGTTTTTTGAGCACGGCTGTACATTGAAAGAAAAAATTAATTATCCTTTTTGAGGATTATTTTTCATTCAATAGCGCTCTCTGTATTTTATTGTTATATCAACAATATTCAATTTAAATGTTATAATATAGTTTGGTGTGACTATAAAATAAAAGAGCTATCTGAATAAAAAATTTTGAAAGAAATAATAATAATAATAAGAAACAAAGGTTGAGGGGGTGAAAATATAAAATTTTTTCCGATTAGCATGAAAAATATCTTATAAAGCAGTAAGACGGTTCGTGTCAGGACAAAGTTTTCCAGGGAATACTAATATTTTACATATATGTTTTCGCTTCGGTCGGCAGTCCCCTCACTGCTATACTTTTTTTTATTATTATCGCAAATTTATTAAAGTATATCTACTGAAACAACACGCTGAAAAAAGAGATTTAATTAATTTTGTAAATAAGCCGAAGCATTTTAAAAATTTGTACACTATACGTTACAGAAGAGCTTTAAAAATCATGCAATAATTATTGGGCAGAAAATAACTAATAATTAAGAAAAATATATTTAATAAATTGTATTTTATGTAAATACATTATTTTTTTTTTTTGCATACTAATATTTACGTTATAGCTTTTAAAGCTCTGCTATTTTTTGAAGGACTGAAAATTACATCCAATTTTTTTTAACGTCGAATATTTTTAAGTATGCTATTTTTCACAAAAGTAAAACTCGTGATTTGTAGTAAAAATGTCAATAATTTTAACGAATAACGATTTATTTAATGATTGGATAAGTGCTGGTCCACGAGATGAACTATCTTTTCTCGTTGCTTATATTAAAGAAAAAAATGGTGAAAGAACATTTGATGAAAATTTTTTTGAGGCAGAACAAAAAGTGCGCGTTTTCTGTTATAAAATTCAAGCAAAGTAGTAGAAGGTATAAGGAGTGCGGTTTCAAAAAAAGACTTTTTTATAAAAAAAATTCTAATTGGATATGTAACAAAGTTTTCGATTTTCATCATCCAGATGTAAATTTCATCAGTAAGTAAATTCATCAGATTTTCAATATCAGTAAGTAAACAAGTTTAAAGAAAATAAAAATTAAAGTTTTTTTTCCTAAATGACCTCTTTATTTATTATGTTTGTTTTATATGATTTAAATACAAATTCTAAATGTTTGATAGTTTAAATCATACTTGATTTTAAATACAAACTCTAGTTGTTTGATAGTTTAAAATAGTTTATTGAGCTTAAGGTCAAAGTTAGAGCAATTAATTGTTCTAACGAATCTTTCCAAAGAAACAACAACAACAACAAAGTTTTTCAATATGAAAAGGAAAAAATCACTAGCGGATTTTATTGCAATTTCGGCCTGGCTAAAGGCTTCATCAGAAATCTTTGTGATACCCGTGCAAGCGCGCACTAACGCACTGCACCACAGGGGCGATGAGATTTGAAGTGTCAATTTCTCAGTTTTTCTCAATTTCATTATTTCACGTTGTTGTATTTTTGCTTTACTTTAGTCTCTATGCTTATGTTATATGTAGTCCAACAGCCTGCTGGAAGCATAGAGACTAAAGTAAAGCAGAATTAGATTTTGCATCCCAATTTGTCAAAACAAAGAACCATTCTGAAAGTGAGCCTAAGAACAAAAATCGTTTGTCAGTAATGTTCGCATGCTATAAAATGCTGCTATAAAAAACAGATAATTTAAATAGAATGTGACATAAATAATTTAATATTTTCATAGTAGTAAAGTAAAAATATTTGCAGAATTTTTAACAAATTTTCATAAATTTTCCTAAGTTTTTAAAATCAAACTTGGATAAAGTTAAAAATTGGTTCAACTTAATAAGATAATATAAAGACGAGTACTAAACAAAAATAGCAAAAACTGTTTAGTATTTGAAATGCTAGAATGAATATTTAATATAACATTAAAACTCACCAAGTAAACATATTGATAATTGAACGATTTGAATATAATACTTGAAGTTATTAGTCGAATGGCGCGTGCGCTTATAAAACTCGCTTTCATTTACTGACGCTTCTCAAATGATCTCGTCTAGAATTGCCAAATCACCTTACACTCGGCCTCTCCTGACCTTAGGCGACTTCGCTGCTTTTTGATTCGTATCTTTTCTTCGCTGCTTTTGATATCATCTACTTCTGTTTCGTTGTCTTCTAGTCCAGCAGATGCGTATATTGAACAATAGTGTCGTTGGTTTCGGTGCGACCCAGGCAGTTCTTCTACTACGTACCGGTAGTTGTCAAGGTTTTTGGTAATATGAAATGGAACTTTGTAACGTGATTCCAGTTTTCTGGATGTACCGGTGCTTTGGAGAACCGACTTCATACTATTTTGGCTTCACATGACATCGATCAAAACGTTCCTTTTGCCGATATTCGCTGATTCGCTGCACTGCTACGTCTCGTCGTTGTTGAAGTCTTTCATCTCATAAGATATCATTTTCTGCAGAATTAACGTGATCATCGTGCAATATTAAAGATATTTTTTTTCCTAAAATATCGTGGGGCTGGTGTGGAGTACAACCAACAGTTTGGTTCGACATAGAATTTATTGTCCATTGTATAGTTCTCAGCTCGTCATCCCAACATCTGTCTTTTGTTATGGACGGCAGCAACATTGATAATATTGTTCTATTCAATCGTCCCACTTATCCATTGGCACGCGGTGTCCGTACGGCACTCAGCGTTCTCTTCGCAAACCCGCTTGAACTCCCTGGATGTAAATGCGGTGCCTTGATCGCTGACAATCCTCTTTGGTATCCCAAAATAACCGCTGACTTCTTGAAGGATCTTCAAAACAAACTTCGCGGCTGTACTAGGAACCGCTCGTATAACTGCACACCTTGTTAACGCGTCGATAACAAGCACATGCTCGTTTCTCTTGCTGATTTTAGGAAAAGGTTCAAGATGATGGATGTGGATGATCTTGAATGGTATTGGCTGAACATCTCTATAGTGATATTCTCCATCTTGTTGACCTCCAAGACGCTTGTTTTGGCATAATCAACACAAGCCTTATCGTATGACTTGACTTAGTTGCTCATACGTGGACACCACATCAGTTGCTTTTGTTTTCCGATCGTCTTGTCAATGCTTAAATGTCCGGAATTTTCAGGCGCATCGTGAGTCACCCTATACCGCATCGCTTTAGGTACTACCCAGTTCTTTCCCTCGTTGATACTTTTGTATAAACGCCCATGTTCCAGATTGTACTCCTTCATTGTCGTCTTGACTTTTGCTCGCAACTTCTCGCATATCTATACTTTCGTCCTGTAATTGCATGCTAAATAGCCAGTCATCTGCATCAATATCTACTTTTGCAATTTTAAAAGATGCTGGTTCAACATCGTGGCGCGCCTCATAAGGCATCCTACTCAACGCATCCACATGGCTCATTCTTTGCCAATCCAAGATCAATTGTTATATCATAATCCTGTATTTTTAACTACTAAAGTGCAATGCGTGGGGTTTTTTCTCTTTTTCCATGGTTGTTTTCACAGCGCTGCAATCAGTTATAACTTTTATGTGTTTTCCTTAAACGTAATATCTAAAAAGCTCTAAGCCCTCAACTACCGCTAAAGTTTCTAGCTCAGAACTATGCATTTTTTCTCACAATCGCTGGTCGATCGACTATAAAACGCTACTGGTTTCCATGAAAACTGCTCCTCTGTAGTAAAACCGCTGCTAACCCTATCGAGCTTGCGTCTGTGTGTATCAGATGATTTGCATTGACATTATATGCCGTTAATACCGGGTTTGTTGGTAAAGCAACTTTAAGTCAGTTAAAAGCGTCCTCCTGAGAAGTTTCCCATATAAAAGGTTCATTTTTTTAAGTAGTTTGCGTGTAAGCTCAAAAATTATGAAATATGCTGGTACAAACCTAAAGTAACCGTTTAACCCTAAGGATCATCTAATTTCTGTGATGTTGGTCGGAGCCTGGAATTTCATTATGTCCATCGTTTTTATCAATCCAGGAGAAATTCCCCCCGGAGCTAATTGGTGAAATAGTTTTCTCAAAGAATGTATATTTTTTACGTTTAATGTAACGAGAGACTCTCTTAAAGCTGTAAAAAGTCTGCGTAGCTTTTCAAACATTTCGTCTTCGGTGAAACTTTCAATGAGAATATCATTCATATAGTGGATCATATCATCCGGCTGAATTCTATCTTTTATTTTTGCCATCAAGCGTTGAAATGCTATTGGGGCATTTTGTAGCTCAAATGGCATGCGTGTGAATTCGTAAAGCCCGTCTGTAGTTATGAATGCGGTAAACTTTCGGCATTGTTTGTGATTTGGTATTTGATAGTACCCGCAATTTAAATCTAGCGTGGAAAATAACTTAAATCCTCTATATTTGGCATCGGATATACTTCTTTACGCATGTGTCTGTTCAATCGTCGATAATCAACGCAAAGTCGTTCGTTTCCATCCTTTTTCTTCACTAAAATTAACGGGCTCACGTATTCGGACTCTGATCTATTAATTATATCGTTGTCTAATAACTGCTGTATTATCTGCGCGACGACCTGTTTTTCGGTTCAAGAACCCTGTACGGTGCTTGAGCAATAGGAACATCTGTACCTAGCTCAAGCTTGAGCTCGACTAAGTTTTTTTTACCAATTTCACTTATATCTGTAGCAAAGATGTCCATAAACTCGCATAGTATTTCTTTCAATGTATCTTTGTATTGAACGCCTACGTCACCACATGGCAGAATATCTGCGTTAAGTGGTTCAAATTTAAAATTTCTACAATTAACTGCAGCACGTACCTTATTATTGGTAAACAATTCTTGACCTAGCAGCACTTCCTCACTCAGAAGTAGTCGTCGCCCACGTACATGACGCTTTCAAAACTTATGGCATCTATTTCAACCCTTAATACGAGTAATACGAGAAGTAGTCGTATTGAGTTCCTCACTCAGAAGTAGTCGTCGCCCACGTACATGACGCTTTCAAAACTGAGGCCATCTATTTCAACCCTTAATACGAGTAATTCGAATACGAGTAATACGAGTGTTTGAATGCTGGATACCACCGCAGATTCCGTTAATTTTTAAAGAACATGGCCTGCGAGCACAATTTAATTTGTCTGATATCGTTTTACGCACTAGATTGCATTGACTTCCGGTGTCAATGAATGCCGAAAATTCTTGATTTCCGATTCGAATTTTCTTTTTGAATATGTCGTCATGACATTTCGTCACGTATTTCGTTTGCCACAGTTTTGAGGTTCATTCACCGGATGAACTCTCTGACAGTCATTGCATCTACTACGACGCTGAGGATTGGGACACTGCGATGATATGTGCCTAAACTCAAAACAATTAAAACTTCTTACACTTTAAGGACATGCGTGAAACTTTTTTAGAATTTTTTAGAAAGAAATTTAGCTAGTGGTTGAATTTTCAACCACATTGGCCTGAGTTTTTTTAAATTTGTCTGAATTTGTTTCACTTTCCACTCTTTTCTGATCATTTGGTTGACTCGGGTACCGATCACCACTAGCTAAATTTCTTTCTAAAAAATTCTAAAAAAGTTTCACGCATGTCCTTAACTGACTCAAACGTAGAGCTGCAGTTGCTGTTTGTAGTTCGTGATGTTTTAACCCATCTCTCGTGTATTTAATGATCCCTTTATCACTTAACTTGAATCGCCGACCAACTGTACAAATACGGAAGCAAAGTACGTTTTCGTTTTGTTTGCGCGACGCGTTGCACATTTTTATGTAAATATCTGCCTTATCTAACGTGCACCCAAATTCATCATTAATGGTTGTAAAATGTAACTTGTTTTGAAGCTTCGTGTTAATAAATGCAAATTCAGAAAACTTTGTTTCTGCTGCAGCCGAGCTGTAAAGCAGCGACACCAAATTAAAAACAAAATCTGTTAAATCTGCTGGTAAAAAGAAGGAGCCTTTCGGGCAGGTTACAATGGGTTGTGGATCGTTTAGTGCGATTTTTGGCCGTTTCGATGGGATGTGTTAGGCAATATCGGTTGTTTTGCGGCTTCCGTTGCGAACAGATCATTGTGGGTTACAATGAAGTTGGGCACATGTACCTGCAAGTTAAGTGGGTTATTGTGTTAGCTTTTTTGTGGCAGTCTTTGACTGTTTTCGGTGGATTTTGCAAGGCAATATCGTTTTATATATATATATGTATTTTTTCGGGTTTTATGGTTTTTCTTATTTTATTTTTTCATTTATTAGGTTTTATTTATTTTGTTAGGTTTCACTAGGTTTTTATTAATTTTTTGTTAGGATTTTAATTTTATAAGTGTTTTTTCTTGAATGAGTTGTATGAATGTGCTACATATGTATTGCATGTTATGTGCTACATGTGTATGTTTGAATGTGCTACATGCATGTGTTGTATGTCATTTTAATTTTATTTGTCATTAGATTAGCTTACTTCGAAATCGTAGCATTCAGATTTAGAGGTTGGTCAGGTTTTTTTAGTTTTTTTAAGTTTTTTCAAAGCCTTCTGATGAGACTATGTGGCAATGGTCAAAAAACGTTTAAAGGTAGCCTTTAAGCCTAAATGGCAACGGAATAGGTTTTTAGGTTGGTTTTGTTTCACTTATAGGTAGATGGGATGATTATTTTTTATATAGTAAGTTTTTTAGGTTTTTTATATGTTTCTGTTAGGTTTTTATTTTATATCATGGTTTTACTGTGTCATGCTTAAGTAGGTCATTAATTTATATTATGACGAGTGTTGTATAGTATTGTGTCAATTATTGACGCGATATTGTATGACATGGCATGGTCATATTTAGGTAGGTATTTTTAAGAAAAAATTGAGTTTTTAAGTAGAAGACAGTTTTTGAAATATAATTGTAACGCTTAAATTTGAGGATAAGTTATTGACTTCAATTTAAGTGATAATAAATTCAAACATACGGACATGACAGGTACTTAATGGCCAATTATAAAATTCTATTTTTTTCACCCCGTCTCTAGCCCCATGGCTTAGCGCTTTGGAGTTCTGCTGCTTGTAAGTTTTTCTGTCTTTTTGACATATTTTTGTGAGTTTACTTACAAAAATTTTTTTAAACGGTTGCAGAGTTCTGAAACGCTTTGCCGAACAAAAATCAATGAACTTGGTTTCAATTAGCTGTTTTTTAGGCAGGTGCGCGGTCGAAAAAAAGATTCGTTTCGGGGTGGGCCTATCTGACCATTTGTAAAGGGGGGTTTGTTTAAAATTAAAAATATTTTGTCTGTCGTCGGGGGCGATGGTTCTGGGAATGGACCCGCAGCGCTATATCTGTGTTGCTTCTTCATCTCCTGTGGTGGAGCGGCAGTAGGGTGAAAGTTGAAAATTTTGTCGACGTTCGGGCTTCAAGCTATCGACATTCTACAATGGTGGAATTAGGATAAATTTATTGTAAACATTAAGGTAAAATTAAGTTATTATAATAAAAATGGTTAGTTACTAACCCAAAAAATTAGCTAAATAGGGGAATGGACTAGTTTCCCTAATTCTTGGGTTATATCTCCACGCCCCTAGGCACTAACATATCCGCCCTTGCATGTCTCCTCTGGTCCATTAGTCGCCACATGCTTGTGAGTGACTATGGATGAAAAAAATCAAATGATTAATTGTCTACAGTGGCAAATCAATCATATAGGGATAGTGGGGTTTTCCCGTTTTTAATTGTTTTTGTAGGTTTTTTTGGGGGACTTAGAAGGCGGATAAGGAGAACACGTGTGATGCTCCTTAGAAAAACTTTTATTGCCTTTCACACACAGTTTTATTACCTTTTGTTAGGTATATTTTGTTTGGTAGGTTCCATTGGGAGCGATCCGTTCTGAGCGTTCAACGGTGTTCAATTCTCATGCCTCGGACAATTTGGTTAGTAGCGGTAGATAGTTGACGGCAATTTTATCAGCCGTCAGATTGCATAACTTATGAGGTCGTTTTTCTTGATTCGTAAGCCTAGGATGACCTTTCTCGAAATTCTATCTTGAACATGGTTGTGTGGTTTTTCGGTGTCAAACACTGACTTAATTAAATTTTGGCTACATATCGCGTGAACGCCATATTGACTAGAAGGGTTGATCTGCTGGTAAAAAGGTGGAGTTTTTAGGTTTTGTTAGGTTTTTATTTTATATCATGGTTTTACTGTGTGGTGTTGTGTTAGGTTATTGATATGACATTGCGCGGTGTAATCATGCTTAAGTAGGTCTTTAATTTATATTACGACGAATGTTGTATAGTATTGTGTCAATTATTGATGCGATATTGTATGACATGGCATGGTCATATTTAGGTAGGTATTTTTAAGAAAAAATTGTTTCTTAAAATTTAGAATTAAATAGGAGTTTTTAAGTAGAAGACAGTTTTTGAAATATAATTGTAACGCTTAAATATGAAGATAAGTTATTGTCTTCAATTTAAGTGATAATAAATTCAAACATACGGATATGACAGGTACTTAATGAACAATTATAAAATTATATTTTTTCACCCCGTCTCTAGCCCCCTGGCGCTTTGGAGTTCTGCTGCTTGTATTTTTAAACGGTTGCAGAATTCTGAAACGCTTTGCCGAACAAAAATCAATGAATGTAACTTGTTTTGAAGCTTCGTATTAATAAATGCAAATTCAGAACACTTTGTTTCTGCTGCAGCCGAGCTGTATAGCAGCGACACCAAATTAAAAACAAAATCTGTTAAATCTCCCGAGCAGTTTTTTAAATTCAAACTTTATTTCAAAAAACCTATTACATCATAATCAATGCTAATTTCAAGGTTAGAAAACCCTAGAAGCTTCCATTGAGTGACAATATTTTCAATATCTATTAAATATGTATTAACCAATTAATGACTAATGGTTATTTAAATACCCTTAAAACAGTGTTTATGAAAAAGGCCATATCTCGAAAGTGGTAGGAGATATCAAAATTATTTTTTTTAAAACATTACGGAAAAATGAAACTATTTATTGTCTTTACAATGTAAAACGATATTCATACTATTAAATGTTCATTTTCGAGATCGAAGATGTGTGATGTTCAAAAATGACAAAATCCATATATAACGCTATGTAGAAAATTAGAAAATGGAAAGATCGAGAGAAAAATTCGTGGTCAGTTTGTCTCTAGTATACTCTATTTATCAGGTATTCATTATTGCAAAAGAATGTTGCCATATATGTAAATTTTTATTAAAACCAAGAACCCGGATGAGCCGATTGGGTATTTAAATACCCAATGCAGATCTCAAATACGGTGACAGTTTCAAACCTGAAATTTTGCAAAGCAACTTCTATGGCCTATATAAGCTTCCTGATAAATTTTAAAAAAAATGTACGGCGGAATCTATGAGCAGTCTTTAATGGGTTAAATAAAAAAAATTGTAGATCAATAGTAATATAGAAAATTCCGATTTTGACAATATAGTACTAGGAGTTAAAATTGAGAGGTTTTTTATTTCGTCTCTGCAAAAATCTTAAGGTGAACTCTTATTTTTTCGGAATAATTACTTCATAATAATTACTTATTAATTTACCTTTAGCTAAAAAATTCTTTCATTTGCTTATATTGCAATAACTGACAAAGATAGAAAAATTTGTCTCAAGCAAGAGGTGAGCCTTTTTCTTAGCTTTCAAATGATGTTCAATAAAACTTAATCATATTATTTTCTGGTTGCGAGAAATAGAGATTTCCAAAAGATTAGGTTTATTTCAAATTTGAACCTTTTTCTTGACTGGCTGACTTTAGACATATGATTTCTAGGAATGCTTTTGGAAACGCAGGTGAAAAAGCTAGCTCTCACGCAGGATTCAGATTCCCAATTTCCAATTACTGATTTGGGAACCTGGGAATTGGGAATGTAATTCAATTGTTGGTGGTGTTATTTCTCATATATTCTATCTACCTTTAATTGAAATTTATATTGTAATCTTTAGTTCTAAAATTAGCGTTTTAGTTAAGTAGATATGAACTGATAGTAGCTACAAGTTGAAAAAACAATAGAAGAAACTGGGTAAACTCTAAAATATTTTTACCCATAAAAAAGACTTATCCTAACATTAAATTTTGCCTATAGCTAAAATCTTATCTTATTTGTCGTTTGTTTTTTAAATCAAAACATTATTCTTAATAATGATATAATATAAGAGTGGAGAGTTAAATACTTATGGATTGAATGAATTTTTCACGACAAACAGATTGCAAAAGTGGTTTTTGAATTTAGAACACGACATCTTTGACAACGTCACCGGAACGTTTTTAGAAATAGACTACCAAGTTTATACAAATAGGCAATGCACAGCAATCATATAAAGAAAATTACGACAAGAGAAAACCCGGAGCATTGCTACATCTTAAACGACCTCGTGGCCATACAAAGAGTTTGTCCCTGGTAGGAAGTTAGCAAGCAAGTATCTGGGTCCATATAAAATCACGAAGGTAAAATCTTGAGAGATAGTCGCTACGACGCACAGTAGTTTGTCTAGTGAACAATAATCAAAATTTTGTTGTCAAAAAAATCATACAAAATGTAAATGTATCATTGTAAAGGAAATATTCCAAATAAAAAGAATATAAATTTTCAGTTCAATAAAATAGTTTTTGGGGACTTAATTACTTAGTTGGCGCAAAGTCGAAAAAGTTCAGTCGCCGGTCGTATAAGAAGATTTGAAAATTTGCTTTTAAACATTTTTACATATTAAATGTTACCCTTAACACATTATAGGACTTCATTTCCTTTATTCTAATTTGTCGATTTTACATAGCTTCTTCTTTTTTAAAATATTTTCTATATGTACAATTTTTTTCATAACATTCTAAATTATCCTAGTGTACCTGTTATTAAACTTCAAGATGCTCTTTTAACAGTTAAAACTTTTATACAGCTTTTATTTATTGATGTTTTTATTACTTTTATTTATGTCTTGTATGTATGCACCAGGTGTAATCTTTTCCTCGTTTTTCTGGTACTGCTGTGCTGCTGTCAACTTTAATTTTTCCCTTGTTGTTCATCGATGTGCCGGAAAATGTGGTCAATATGTGTAGTTAAGCAGTGCTTTATTTACGTACTGGTTGCCAATTAGTTGTATTAACCAAGTTATTTTCAAATAGTTTTGTTTTAGAATGTGTTAAGTTCTTGGAAAACCATTATCATTAATGTCGTAAATCAATTCGCTTAATAGCTATCGAAAAACTCTGAGTTTCCTCCTTCGCAATATGCTCCACATGCCAGCATATATTTGAAAATGTAAAAAATACATAATTCCAAATTGTTGCTAAGTAGTAGTTAAAAAATGTTTTAAGTATTTTATATCTTTGCTAGATTTGCGCATCATTAGTTTTGTAGACTGTGGATTGTAGTGTAGTGTCATAGTACAGCCAGCTAACAGTACGCTACATATTAACAGCAAAATATGTTTTGTGTTTCGTTTTCTTTTCTTTCATTCATTTTTTTGATACAAACAGTGTTTAATAAATGGCATTAGGTCATGACTACAATTAGTCATAACCAAAACTAAACAATGCGCTCACTGGCCAGCGAACCTAATTAGCAGCTCAAGTGCAAGCGCAGCACAAATTCCCAAACACCAATCGACGTGGAAGCAAAACGAATGCGAAAGGAAATTTTAAACTAAAACATAAGCAACAACAGTAGGGAGGAGTTTAAGAAATAGTGTAAGAAATAAAACATTATTATTAGTGGTATTTTTATTTTAAACACGAGTACAATTTTTAACAACGAACAGATTTTATTCTGACATAGGATCTGAATGAATGTTTCATTTTATTCTTTCATAAAATTACGGCATATTGGCCATCTAATAGCTCAGCCTTATCTTTCGCAATTGATATTCATCCTAATTAGAAGACTCTACTATTCATACAACGCAAAATTTATCACATGGCGATCCTGCTCAATAAACCTGCCACCTTCTGATACTGCCCAACTTGATCTTGATCCTGCAACATACAATTCTGAAGTCCTGTTGATCCTGCATCATACGATACTGAATTCCTGCCAATTCCGCAATATTCGATCCTACTGATTCAATCCTGCGAATCTTAACTTGATCCTAACAAATAAAATCACCGATTGTTCCAAATAATCGTCAAAATAATAATCAAATAATTATTCTAATAATTTCCATAAAAGCAAATATTCCGATCATCAAAAACATCCATAGCGTGTCAAATCAGGAAGAGATTGACAACATTTTCAAAAAGTGGGAACGTTACACCGCTCAAACCTAACTCCAAAAAGAATACGTACCGCAACCAATTACCGCTGCAACTAAGAAAATCAAATAAAAGGGCCTAACTCAACAGATTCATGTGTCGGTTGGGCTATACGGCTAAGGTTTAAGCGGGTAGACAACATATATTTTAGGGCCACGATTAGGACCTACGTGCATCCTCACGGGAGGACGCAACAATTCACAAGCAAGATGAACTTCATCAGCAACAACAGCATCAACATTATTGCCAACAACGTCAGCAACAACAACATGAGTCTTAGAAACTTCACAACCGACAATAGCAGCATCGCCTCTAACAACAACATTGCCATCACCACAAACAACAACACCTGCAGCATTATAGCAATTCTTATTGACTGCACTAAAGTTATTACTTTGATGCTAATGTTGTTGTTAGAGGCGATGCTGCAATAGCAAATTACATGCGTATCGACAGTATCTTTAAGTTCAGTGACCTCAGTATGCATTATAGAGCACTGCGACAAAATAGAACTCGAAACAGAGCTATTATTAGCTAACTCTGAATTAGCACTCAAAACAGGTTTAATTATGTTTTTTCACAGATTTTTTCGGCACTTTTGCACGAGCATTAGGTTTGTTGTTGTGATTTTTGGAGTCACGCACTTTTACGGGGGATGCGAAGACTTTAATTTAGAACGAGTTAATATTGGACTAATATTTAAACTATTGTTTGTTAAATTATCGCGATCGTTATTTGGAAACATAAAGGCAGTAGCTTGTTCAGTCTGATGATTTATTAGTACAAAATTCATCTTTCAAACTAGTAAGAATATTACAAGCTTCACTCATCTTAGAAAGGCAAATTGTTATTGGATAATTGAAATATTGGTAACAAAGATCACACTTGTAGATCACATTTTTATTTGATTAGGGGCCCTCAAACGATACTACATGACGGACGTACATGTAGTTCGATAAAGTAACGGGGCTTTTTTCGTAGCCCTCACACACATCGCACATGACGGATAGACTTTGGATAGACTTCATTATTTTTTAGCTGCCGAAGAGTTAACATCAATTAAAAATATTAATATAAATTGTTTTGAACATTTATTTTTTTGTTTTTTTGCTTTAAATATTCTAAACCATCACAATTTTAGGTAAAGATAAAAAAATTCGCGTCCAAATATAATATTTCGTACATTCGGCAGTTTTGCCGCGAGATGTGCTCTCTCTGAAAATTTTCAACAAATGGCAAAATGTACTAAGTTGGATGGCCGCGCACGCAAACGGAACTACATGTCGGACGTACTTAGCAAAAAGTCAAAATTTTTCAACTTTCATCGGACATGTCCATCCGCCTTGATTTCTTGCACACGAACGATACTACATGTGTGATGACTTGACAGGTCGGATGGACATGTAGTATCGTTTGAGGGCCCCTATTTATTTCTACATCATCACTGATCTTGGCACAGTTGAAATGCAGGTTATTTATGCATATAGCTATAAGTCAGTGAGAACTGAAATTAGAAATTAGATTCAAATCGCATCTAATGCAAGACATAGCAAACGCATTAACTTAACGATGTGTTTAAGACAATAGCTGAGTTAGAACTGGATATATGAACAATTTGTACATTGTATATTCATATGTGTTGTAAGCATTAATTTTTTTAGTTTAAAAGGGGTTTAAAGGGGGTTTTTAAACACATTAGTGAACTTGCTCCTCAATCAATCTAACTGCGGATCTAACTTGTTTGAAAGAGGTAGCGTTCAAATTAAAGTAACGTGTTCGTCATACAAGCATGGCATTTTTGTTGTTTTTCGCCATCATTTTGTTATACAACCCAGTTTGAAGGAGAAAATCAAAAAATTTTGCCAACAGGTTCGACAAACCATCATATTAGCTTCTTAACTATCAAATTGGTTCAAACATGGCCGCCGTATGACGAACAGGTTCGCTAATGTGTAACCCCTTTAACACAAATAGAGTTAATCCAGCTAGAGCAGTATCTGTTACATACGGCGTATATAACACGAGCAGTCACACGATTTGCTTTGCATCCATATACAATTTTTTATACAAAACTTGTGACCATTAAGTCACAATCGGTGATCAAAATGTCACAAGGTTTGCATCTCTGATGCTCATCCTTGTGATCTAGCATCTCTTTCTGCCACACATGTTTTAACCTTAAGAAAGATATATAGCTAAACTGCTCACACCAATTATAAATGAAGTTGCAAGCTATCCTTCCCCTCTCCCTATGCCGTTGTGTCTAACCCACCCACTAGCCAATAGGTTAGAGCTCTGGTCTATTATATGCCAAATTGTAAACACAATTGTTCATAGTTTTTGCATTATTTGTTTAATAAAATTTTTACCCTCCGGCTAGATTTTGAATTATGATTATAAAATTTGATCCAACAAACAATTAAAAAAAAATAAGTCAGCATGAAGAACATCAAAAGCACATTTTTGCCAACAGCAGTTGCTTGTTTTTTAAACAATTAATCTGAAAAGAAAAATTATTAAATTTCGTTTGGACTATTTCAATTTAGTTTCAAAAACTACTATTTGACTGCACTAGCTATTAGCTATTGACAGCTAGTAAAAAATATTTTGCTAGTGTCCGTGTAAAACGGACGAATTTCAGCAGCTTGTGCCCGGATGCAAATGAAAATAAACAGCATGAATAGCCGATGCCGTTGTAGTGTCCAATTTTTCAGGACCACAGCTGTTGTGAAAATTGGTCTTTTTCTGCTCGTCGCCACTTTGAGCACAGGTACGCTTGGAAAGGACAATATCGGATGAAAAACATATGATAGTCAAAACAGGCAGAAACTCAGAATTGTATTTGCAATATACTCAGAGAAAATCAGAATCTAAAACCTTTTCGGCATTCGCACATCATCAAATTGTATCAGGTGAGTGTGATAGCTAATAATTCATGGGTGGAGCCATTTCATTACCTATATCCATTTGTTCGCTTGCAGGTCACCTCCACGCCAACCGATATCTACATGATAATGTTATTGATGCTGTCTTCGAGGTTTGTGCTTAATTTTGTGTCAATGATAACAGCTGTAATTCATCATGATTGCGTCTTTATCCCGAACGCATTGCATCGTTACGCGAACGCCAGCTAGCAATCTATTTTCAGAATTCTGGCGGCGGTACTTGCAATACGTTCCCAAATATGCCATATGATTATCAATCCGTATCAAATGCGAGTGCATCGTCAGAACACTTTAAATGGAAAGTATTCCAAGGTATCACTTCAGTTGTATCAAGTAGATACAAAGAACCGGTTTGCAATAGTCTATACAAATAATAAAACAGTAAAAAAATTTGTGCAATGAATATTTTTTTAAGAAGATCAATATTCCAAAAATGTTATTATTAAAATTGTTGTCTGTCTGGATAGATCATCATCAAACATGTAGGTTGCTTACGTCTCTGGTCGAAACATAGAGTACTTTTTATCAACAAAATAAATTCATTTATAAAAGTTTTATCAAAGTACTTGAAAAAATTATTGCAACATTCCCGTTAGCTAAGCATTTATATTTTTAATCTTTTTAAAAAAATCAAAAAAATTCTTTTTCTTGAAAAAATGGTGCAAAAGTTGTTTTGTTGTAAAAATAATCAAAACCGAAAATTGCTACTTGTATACTCTATTTATAAAATTTATATCATTATTTATGTATAATAAGGGTATTCGTGCAAATGGGCAATACCCTAATAAGTGGTATAAACTGTATAAGTTTATCAGCCTTATAATTGAACTGTCAAATTTGAATGAAGAAGCCTTTGCACTGGTTTGTGCAAGGCTTCTTCGATTTGCCCTTTGATTTAGTTGAGCAATCGAGGTGGCAAAATTTTTCTATACAAATAAATAAATTGAACTTGTGACAAAAATTTTTTGAATGAAAATGTTTGATTATAAAAAATTTGACAAAATTTAAAATAATATATTTATCAGTTTTAAATTAAAGTAAAGTATTTAATTGTTAGAGTGTTTGTGATTGTGCATATTATTTATGCGTATTATTTATGTATTATTCGTGTGGTGATAACACATCACATTATTTCCCCCTACGGAAAAAAGTGTTTTGTTAGTCTTTTTGTAAAAAAGGTTAAAATTTACTTTCTTATTTTTACTGCATTTTGATAAGAGTGTCTGTATTGTTTCTGTGTCTAATGAAGCTGGTTTAAGTCTGTCTATTTTAACTGTTGTGTTGGTGTTGTTTTTACAAATTGTGAAATATTTTGGTGTTCTTTCTATGACCCTAATTGGTCCTGTTCTTTAAACAGGAAACAATATAAAAAAAAATAAAGACGCAATACAACAAAAGATATAAAAACTTTCTTAAAACTACAATAATTCAATATTAAGAAGTTAAAACAACAAAAAGTATAAAAACCTAACTAAAATCAGAGAAATAATACAACTAAAGATATAAAACTTTTCTAAAACTTTCTAAAATTAGAGAAATAATACAACAAAAGGTATAAAACTCAGAAAAATAAAATAAAAAGTATAAAAACTTTTTAAAATGACAATAATTCTATTGAATTATATTTTAAAAAGTAAAAACAACAAAAGGTATAAAAACCTTTCTAAAGCAGAGAAATAGTATAACTAAAGGTATAATAACCTCATTACAGCCGGAAAAATTAATACTGTAACGTAAAAAAAGGTATAAAAATCTTTTTGAACCAGAAATATGGAGAGGTAATACAAAAAAGATATAAAAAGTCTTCCTAAAAAAGATAAGAGTACGAGTATTTACTTTAAAAAGATAATAAACAACAAAACTAATCAACAACGAGACAAACAATATTTAAAACAACAATTAAATGCAATAGAAAAACTAAAATAACAAAAACTTTAGAATACTGCTTATAAAATGCAATATCAATAAAAAAGAAACCAAGTTAACCAGCAAAGACGTGAAGTCTCCTGGCCCATTTTTAAATGTAAGACCAGGTTAACCAGATATAGGGCTCAAAGCCTCCTGGCAAACAAAAACAATATAATAAACAACAGGAATAACAATAAGTTTAAAAAAATCATAGTATTGAGTGATTAAAGACAATGAAGACGAGATCGATCAAATTCTAGTAGTATCATAATGTATATAATTCACATAGTATCACCAGCACAGACACTTCAACAGTATCTGCGTCGAAAATCCTAACCAGAAGCAATTTTAAAGCCGTGACAGTTTTTCCGGCGCACCGATGGACAACGCTGAAAAGAAAACTCAAGAAAACACAAGAAAACAACAATCACCCCCAACAAGTGCCAGGAAGTAAGGGATTTAGAATTTATAGTAAACAGATTAGTAAAATTGTAGAAAAAATAAATTGAAACTAAATACAGAAGCCATACGACAAGTAAAAAAAATTGTTTTTGTTTTTAACAATGAAAGCATAATTCAAATAATAAAGATAAACACGCAATGTAAGTCATATATAAAGCAAAAATTTATTAACAAACAACTTGTTGACGCAATATTAAAGCGGCATTTTATGAATAGAAATAAAGTAACGAGAAATGAACCAACAAAATTAGAGAAAAAAATTAATTAACGAAAATTTCAACCTCTTAAGGAGAAAATTTTCTTTGTGTAAGGGGGCAGGAATGTTGTGACTCACAACGATTCATTCCCCAAAATATTGTCTGCTTACTGGTAGCCAAGTGCTGGCAATGAAAGTTGATATACCGCAACAACTAAGCGAGCGATCAACATTCATTGCATTGCGGCACTTTTATATGAATTCGATGCCAAGGCCAGAACTAAACAAAAATAAGACAATAAAATTAATACTGATCTACCGCATCAGAACGGATCGCCCAGTTTTCATTTTATTTAAAGACAATAAAATAAAGCCCACAATTCTGTGCGGCCAGCGTCAAATGCTGACAAAGCAAAAACCAGAGGTAGATTAATTTTAATATTTTATTGTTGTAATTAGCGTACCGAATGAAGTAGAATAATAATTTATCGATGGGCAATATGACCCAATTACACATGTTATAAATGTTATGTTTGTACGTTTGTTTAGCCCAAGTTGGCATTATGAAATAAGTATGTAGGAATGTATATCTAAAGGAATAACGAATGTTAACGTATTTTAAAATAATGATTGCATCATAGGAACATAATAATGATGTTAAACTAATCTGAATTATTGTGCAAGAGGCGGAAAGCAAAATTACACAATCGCTGATTTATCAATATGTAGAGTTAAGAATATAATATGTATGTAAAAATTAAGAGGAAGAAGCGCGGCCAGATATGTTATAAATATCTGGTCCCCGCTAAAATAAAGAGTCATTAAGTTCGCTGTAAAAAGGGGTAACAGTACACAGTATTTTTTATTTAATTAATGCAGTCGCTAGATTTTAGATTAAGGTTTCTGCAGTCTTCTGCTTCAAGGGGTACACGGTCAAGACTTCTAGAGGTGTGAACCAGCAGGAAATCCACAGGACTAAGTAAGTTTGAAGTAACAATCTTTTTCACTTCCTTACAAGATCCAGCGGCTATAATAGGTTCAAGTACCTAGTATAGCAACGTTGTAACAAGTCCTGCTTGTTACAGTGAAGACAACCGCGGCTACAATAGGTTCAAGTGCCTAGTGTAGGAGGACGCAACAAAAATTGCGCAGCCGATTGTAACAGTTCAAGTGCTTGTTGCAACATCGCGATTAAAACGAGCAAAAGGGCCTAACTCAACATATTCATGTGTCTGTTGGGCTATACGGCTAAAGTTTAAGCGGCTAGACAACATATATTTTAGGGCCACGATTAGGACCTACGTGCATCCTCACGGGAGGACGCAATGCAAGTGTAAAACTCAGTACAATAGTTCGAACTTTAGGATCAAACAAAAATTCATTAGGGGATTTTAAAACAAAACTAAGAGAAAGATATAAAAGCAACGTGACGATACCTCAAACACAAACACAACTATCCTCAACCACACAGAGAAACAACACAGTAACTAGTTTTAAAGGCAAAATCTTAAATTTAATGTCAGAACTGAACAGACTACAAATAAATGATTTAGGTATCAATGCAACTAACGAACAAAAAACTGTTATAGAAATTACCGAAAAAAAGCCTTGACCACATTTAAAAACGGTTTAGATGACAGCATCAAATCAACACTATTTGCAGCTCAACCCAAAGATTTAAACACAGCAGTCAATTTTGTGGCTTTTGCTTTTTACCTTCTTCACAAATTGATCAAAGTAGTACACTTCATTTTGTAAGCCCGCGTTTAATTAAATATTAAATCAAATATTTCCACTAATTGGAAACAAATAATCACTTATTGATTATCACACATTCACACACACACTGGTTTATTTGGCTGGCTTCGTTTGTTTGCTTTGTTTGTCGCGTTTTTATTATAACACAAGTTGTTATAACTTCTATTTTGTTCTTGATAACTTATTATATTATTTCTTTGTGTTATATTAGTTATTATTTTCACAATAAATATAAAGCAATTGAAACAGATTAAAACACAGAAAACGAGCAGGTAAACAAAAACGAATTGTGCAGCAAACAAACAAGATGAAAAAATAAAACTTAATCGAAATAGCTGGTCGATTTCGGAAAAGTGTTCGTCAAAATTTATCGCACATATTGCGATTCTAATTTTTAGCACTTTTTCGGGAATTTTAGCTGTTTTAAGTTAAATTTCAATTTGTTTAGACCGAGTCGGCAATAAAAATATATTATCAAGTTCCCGGTGTTGTTTCTGAATTTTTAAAATTTCAAGGGATTTTCATTTTCAATGTAAATTCTCCCGGTTTAACTCCAATTCATCATAGAAAAGACAAACTGTTTTGAAAATTTTATTCGTTGTAAATCTACGCGTTGCAATTCAAAGATTTTTTGAAAAGCGAATAAAAACAGTGTAAATTGATGAAATTTATTTATTTAATAAATAAAGTTGATTTTTTCATATAAAAATTGGCAAGTTCTTTATATTTAACAGTTTCTATAAATTAGCAACTAGGAAAAAATATTTTAACTAGGAAAAATTCTTAAATCTAATATTTGCAAGTTTCTATATATTAGAAACTAGGTCAAAAAATATTTTCAAGCCATTTAAGCTTAATTTTTGCCAACAGCTTAAAGTGTCTACGTATTAGAAACTAGATAAACAATATTAAAGCAATATTCTCTTAACATTACCTAGTAGAATAGCTATGACAGTTCTGGACCAAAAACGCGTGTATTTTCTTATGGGCCTCAAAATTTACAAAATTGTGCCTGACTGCGCAGTCGGCGTAGTACGATCGGTCAAGTTGGCCGATAGTAGGGTGGCTGAAGCGTGTTGTTGTTGTTGCAAATTGGAGATAAGCATGCAAGATGTACGGATGGAGGGATAGCTAGGGGGGTATGATTGGTCAAGCTAGCTGAAGTAGAACGGTTGAAGCGTGCTGTTGCTATAAATTGGAGATAAGCACGCAAGATGGACGGACGGACGGAAGGATAGCCAGATGGGCTATAACATATGTTTTAGAAGCTTCTAGAATGTTCTAGAAACAATTGCCATTGGAGATAAGCATGCAAGTTAGACGGATGGACGGACGGATAGCCAGATGGGCTATGACATATGTTTTAGAAGCTTCTAGAATGTTCTAGAAGCAATTGAAATTGGAGATAAGTATGCAAGTTAGACGGATGGACGGACGGATAGCCAGATGGACTATGACATATGTTTTAGAAGCTTCCAGAATGTTCTAGAAGCTTCTAGAATGTTCTAGAAGCAATTGAAACATTGGAGATAGGCATGCAAGATGGACGGAAGGACGGACGGATAGCCAGATGGGCTATGACATATGTTTTAGCTTCTAGAATGTTCTAGAAGCAATTGATACATTGGAGATAAGCAAGCTAAGCAATAAGAAGTGGGAGATAAGCAAGCATAGAAGACGTATGGGCAGACAGTCGGACAGATAATCAGATGGATGGACGGACGGATAGCTAGCTAGATGGGGGTATGATTGATCAAGCTGGCTGAAGTAAGATGAGTGATGTTGTTGTTGTTGGTATAAATCAAAATTTTAAGTTTAAGGTGATAAGCCCAAGCTTCATAGCAAGCAGAATGCTTATAGATTTAAGACGCTACATAAACTTCGGTGGTTGTTGTTGTTGTTATAAATCAGCATTTCAAGTTTAAGGTGATAAGCCCAGACCCAAAACCGCAAGCTGAAGATAAGGAAACAGTACAGAAGTAAAGAGTGTAGTTGTTATGCATTTATTAAATTGGTTGACTAATGTAAAAACAAAGTATGAAAACAGCAAAATAAATTAAGCTAACGATTGAAAGTGATATCATAGCCATGACCATACGCAACTATGCTGATATAAATAAAACAAAACGAGTTGATTTATATATGAATCATTATTGTTCTTTTATTGATTTGTTATATTTAAAGTTTGATAATTACGTGTATAAAAGTAATAATTAAATAAAATAAATAAACTGGCCATTTCAGCCCTTGGAAGGACTTTGACCTAGCTTCTATTGATCAATTGTGTTGTGCGTGTTATTAAATGTTTGATCACAGATGACCGAGAACTGGACCTACGTGTTTTATGCCGACTCCGAACGGCTAATGTTCTCAAGAAGCTTTTACATGGCAATTTTTACTCTCTGAGGCTTGCCATTGTCTGCAGAGAGGTGACGACAGAACAGAAAAATTATTTCAATTGAAAAAACTTTCTGTCTGAGCTGGAATTGAACCCGGTCTACCGCGGTTCTTTAGCTTAGGGGCCACGCACTCTACCCACTAGGCTACGGTCGCCAAAAGTAATAATTACATACATAAAAAGTAATTGATTTAACCATTCAGCTTCGAGTATAGTTTTGCTCTATCTTCTTCTTCTGTTTCTGCATCTTTTTACTCCTTTACCAATCTTATTTTTAGCGTCCTTTTGCTCCTTTGCCCATTTTGCTAACTTTTGGTCATCCTTCTTCTTCTTACACTTCTCCTCTAAGTGCGAGTTGCTACCACAGTAGTAGCAATAAATTAATTTACGATACCCTCTCAATCTATTCATATTATTTTGCTGATGGCTTTATTCAAAATACCTTCAACAATAAAGATCAGATGATGACTGGTTACCTTTTTAAAATTCGCACACATTTAAATAATTATTCTGATTTCGCTGGTTAGAGGTGAGTATTCAATTAAACGATCATGGATTACTAGACAATAGGCTGATGTTTTATCTGGAATCGGTTTGTTTGCTTCGGTATCAAATTCGATTCGTATATCAATAGGTCCAGTTTTAACTGCTTAATTTTAATGTGTTACATCAACAATAATTAGTGGGGCAATAGACTTGAATCCAACGACATCTAGCAATGGTTGAGGTTCTCGCATATAATAACTTTGTCGAAATTTCATATACATATCATATAGAACAGCATACTGCCCCATTTCAAAGCGACTATTCAAATCATCATAGGGATATGAATCAGAATTTAGATATACTTTTAAATTAGCGATATTACAATGATCGAATGTATTTCCATCCTCTTTACCTTTTTCCTTCTGTAGGCCAATGATAAGAAATCTAGGTTTTTCATTTTGTGGAGCTAGTTTTACATTCCATAAAACCTATGTACTTTTTGGAAGCATTGGATTTACATGACAGTCCCAACTTCGAAATGACATTAATATACGGTTTTTGTTGTTTATTATCTTGTACATTTCCAATTTTGCAAAGTCCGATAATTGTATGTGGGGCATTTTCCATATTATATCCAATATTGTGAATTTTAATTGATCTGTAGCATTAGTAGGATGAAATGATCTCTCATTAGATGAAGAACGTTGAAGGATAAGCTCATGCTTCGAGTTTAATATTATTTTAGTATAGTGTTCGGCAAAACCCATCAACATTTTCAGAGGTATACAGCAACTGAAATGGGTTTTTCTAATGCAAAATTCTCTTCCAAGCACCAACCGGCGTTTTTTAATGCATTGCTTTCAGCTGTATTCAAAGATGTAAAGTTTTTCATGGTGGATGAAATTCCAAGATTGCGTGTACGATCAACTTCAAAACCATTAATTTCATATCGAATTTCATCACAAAAATATGAAACAAAGTTATTTTTAAATTTCACACCTGTTGTTGCTACATCTTTTCCCCCTTCATGTTTTACTATAAAGCCATGAATGTAAATCATACCTCACTTGGTAAGACAAAGAGGTCCTGATTCTGAATTGGTATACGAATCTCATCATTATTATTAAAAGATTTCAAATATGGTGAGTAACTATGGTATTCCTTTTTTATAATGCTCTCATCATATATTGGTTTTCGAAGGACATTTAATATATCATTCATGCTTGTAGATTAAGTCTCAAGGATTTTAAATATTCTATATTAGCTGCAGTCAACAGCTTCTTTTTTTTATGTCCCGGGTTGAGTGTAGAAGAAGGAGTAATTTTAAATTCTTTTTGAATTACGTATTTATTGTTCTTAGTGTAAATAATCATTTTTATTCTGGCTTAAAGTGAAGTCTTATGGAAATTTTTTTCTCCTTGAAAATTTATAAGGTCTCCGTCTTGATTTAAGACTCTTATCGTTATGTTGTTTATTTGTTGACAGTTGATGGGTAAGTAAATGACATTTCGAGGGTTCTCATTTATTTTATATCCTGGTGAGACATCCAGAGGAAATTCATGAATTGTATGAACTGATGTGTTACTAATATATGATCCAGTTGTCAAGTTACATTCAATTCGTATTGTGTTTATGTATGTAATATTTAAAGGTAAATCAGATTCAAAATGTTTCGTAGTTTTATCAGACTGACCTTTAGGCATGTATTCAGTTTTTTCTATTTCTTGTAATAGGTCTAAAGATATCACTTTGATAAACTCCTCATACGGTAGCTCATTAACTATCAATTTTCTTTTACTGAACCCTAACAGCTGTCCTATACTGTTTGGTTTCGAAAAATATATATCCATGGAGGATACTATTTCAGTTTTAAGAGTGTTGTTTTTTGATTCAATTTCCAGGAAAATTGATCCATCAATGTCCCTTACCGCTGTTTCCAAGAAAAACCCAATATCCTCAAACTCATATGAACCAACTGGTATTGTAATAGTATGTGGTCCGATATGAAATAAATTATTGTAGACATCTACATTGGGTATATAATTAAATGTTACAAAATTTACAAGTCCGCAAACATATTTTGAAGCCAATTCAATTGGTGGAAAATATTTTCCAATAAGAGTTGACGTGGTTCCGCTTAAAGAGATTGTTATGGACATGACGAGTTTTCGTAATGAACTGATTGATGATCGATATTCATTTAATATAATTTAACTTCTTAATAACAACGCAAATTGTTTTATCTTTATTATATCTTTATTAGATCTTTATTTATAAACTTCTTCAAGAGTAATACATTTTTTTCAGCATAAAATGTTTCTTATGATAGCTACAAGCATTTATTGCTTGACCATTTTAGTACAGAGTTTTTAAATTTGGACAGTTTAAATCATCTAGGTTATTATAAATAATTTCATCTTTAAACAAATTTTTAATCCACTTAATTTTTTCTAAGCCTTTAACATAACAAACAAAATTTTCATCCTTAATATATGCTATATAATATGCTATAATATTTGCCAAAGTTGAATTGCCTTCTTCCCATTTTAGCCCATGATGATTATTATAAAGCCAATAATACGAAACTTTTTCTCTTGATGTCAGCATAGAATATTAAAGAGCCGGTTTCATTATAAATGTTTGAACTTGTTAGTCATCATCCACTAAAATACTCATCTCTTTTACACTAAATTCATTATTGATGTAGAAACCTTGAACATCCATAACTAAAATTCTGTCCTCAGACATTGTCAAGTGTTATGTAGATCTCGATGTTGACTGAAGAAAACTTGATAAAATTTTAACTTTTATATTATAATAAAAGTTTATTATATTCAAAGCGTCATCCCATAATAAAGGGTGTCCCAACAAGAACGCAATTTTTAAATTTGGCGCCATTCGAAGTGTCATTGTTTGACATTTGAACAATTGTTATTGTTTGCTAGTAGAAGGTACGAGGTTAGTATAAATGGAGCGCTACACGAATGAACAACGCATTCTCATTGTGAAATTGTTTTACCAAAATGGTGAAAGTTTTGCGGCTACAGTTCACAAATTGCGATCAATTTGGGGTCACAATAATGCTCCAAAAGAGTCAACTGTAAAGAGATTAATGGATAAATTTGCCGAAACTGGGTCTGTTAGTGATGCAAAGACAACAACGCGCCTTCGACCAGGTCGATCGACCGAAAATGTCGCAGCTGTACGTGATGATGTCGCTCAAACTCCATCCACCTCAATTCGACACCGAGCTCAGCAAATTGGTGTCTCCAAATCCACTATGCAGCGAATTTTGACGAAAGTTTTGCATCTTCATGCATACAAAGTTCAATTGACTCAGGAACTGAAGCCAGCTGAGTTCGTTAATTGGGTATAAGGAGAGACAACATGAAAATGCTGATTTTGCCGCTAAAATCATCTTCAGTGACGAGGCCTATTTTCATCTTGATGGCTTCGTCAATAGGCAGAATTGTCGCATTTGGGGTGAGGAAAATCCTCGAGTGATTCACGAGAAGCAAATGCATCCCCAACGTGCCACTGTGTGGTGTGGTTTTTGGGCTGGAGGAATCATTGGACCTTTTTTTTATGAAAATGAGGCAGGTCAAGCGCAAACAGTCAATGGTGTTCGGTATCGTGAAATGATAACCAGTTTTTTCTTGCCTAGAATTGAAGAAATGAATGTGGAGGGCATGTGGTTCCAACAAGACGGCGCCACAGGTCATACAGCCAGAGAAACAATTCAATTGCTGCATCAGTCATTTCCCGGTCGTGTTATTTCGCGTTTTGGAGATCAGAATTGGCCGCCTAGATCGTGCGATTTAACACCATTAGATTTTTTTTCGTTTGGGTTTTTTGAAGTGGATGGTTTAATCGAATAAGCCGACGACGACTCAAGCCTGAAAAGAAGAAATTGGACGCTGCATTAATGAAATACCGCAACATTTATGGAAAACGGTCATTGAAAATTTCATTAAAAGATCGCGTGTATGCCAGCAAAGCCGCGGCGGCCATCTGCACGATATATTGTTCCATACATAACCTAATTTTGTCTACTTTACGATATAATAAAGTTTCACGATTTTTTTTTTTAAATATCTGTGTTTTATTTAAAATTTAAAAATTGCGCTCTTGTTGGGAAACCCTTTACATCAATAAAGGATCATCCACATGTATCAGAACCACGAGTTGTTTCATCCCTTGACCATACACAATTGCTATAATGGTAACCATATTTAGACGTTTTTATCTTATATAGTGCATATTCATCTAGTCGAACTTTTAATTTTTGTAGAATAATCTTGAGCCTGGTTTTCACTAGGTCAGTTTTCAATGACAAATGTTGTCAATCTAATGGAAACGTATTGTCATTTACATTTGTTGTCATATATGACCACTGATTGTCATATAAAATCACAAACAAGTGAGAACAGATAGAATTTTGCTTGTCAATCAAAATATCGTTGTATGACAAGAAAAATCGAAATGCCAACATGTTGGCATTTTGTGTCAGTTGTTGTCTACAAAAAAGTTTTGTTTTCATTTTTTTTTTTTGTTTCACTGCTGGCAAAGTTTTTTAAATATTGTTGTTTTAATTTGTTTAAAAGAAAAAGTGCACTTAAACAGGGATTATCGCAGTGGCCGGTGTTGCTTCCAAGGGATTTGTTGCAGGACGCATTTTCGGGATTCACGTTGTTGCGGTCGCTTTACCAGGAATTTGTCATTTGAGTGAATCTTGAAGACGTATCTTGCGATAGAAAGTAGCGTTAGTAGCGTTACTAACTTCAATGAAAATTATATAAATAAATATATAAGTTATATAAATACTAAAATAAATATAATTTTGTTCGTTTATTTTAATAAACACATTAAACCTAACTATGAAACCTAAACAAGAGCGTTTAGTGGCGCGTTCTAAATAAGTTTATTAACCTAGTTAATTGCGTAATTGTATTAAAAAGAAATTGCCATCACAAAATTTTTAAGAGCTTTACAGAAAATTTAGATCCATTAATGGTTAGTGCATTTATAATTTTTAAATTGTTAAGAAAGAAAAAAGAAACAAAAATTTGTCAAAACAAAAATGAAACCACGGTCGCTTAATACGCATTATACGTACTGTATACATAATTTGGCCAACCGTACTCCTTTTGGGAGTGTTTTACTTCTTTTTTCTCGCTGTACTTCTTGTATCGAAGTACGCTAAAAGTACTTCATGTTGTACTTCTTTTTGACATCATTTTGACAATTTTTTCATAAATCTATTCAAAATACACTTTTCTTACTACTGCAAAAAATTATTTAAAGTTTGTTTCTGTACTCGATTCAAGTAACTTTATTTATTTTGAGGTAGTAGCCCAGTGTGACGACCGAAATATTGATTTTTTTCATAATTTTTTTTTAAATAGGATGCGATCGTTTTGAAATTTTAACATGTTTTATTGATGTCGTAAAGTGGCAAAAGAATTTTCTTTGACTTGATTGTACATTATTTTGCTTATAGTCATCTATATCTATTTATTTATTTATTTATTTATTGGCCATTTATTTTAACAGGTTTTTACAAATTTATTTACTTATTCTAATAGGTATGTAATTTTTTATTTTTTTATTTTTTATATATATATTTTTTTCCTTTTCTCCCCCTTCCTTGTTTTGGTGTTCAAAGATGTGCAATTCGAAGTGGGCGTAATCCGCCCACCTTATTGACATTATTTCACGAACACGCCAAAAAGGAAAGGAAAGAGGAGAAAAAAAGAGAGAATTCAGAGGTTGGGTTGATTAGGCAGAGAAAGAGACTTGTATAGAGAACGCTTGAATAAGAATTTGGACATGGAAGGTGAGTAGTGGTCGGATATATTATGAAATTTTCTACAGCAACGGTTGATGGGTTCATTACTGGCATATGCAGTATGATGCCGATATTCAGTTAACAGCCGAGTATGCCTTGTACGTCTTAAAGGGTCATTGAGGGTAATCTTGTTAGAGATATATTCGCAGTTAGTTACACCGCTCAGAACATCGAAAGTAAAGCATGTATCCAGGACCGTTCTTCTTGTTGATAGCGGTGTCAAATTTAATAGGGTGAGTCTGTGTTCATATGGTGGAAGGCTTCCATAATCGCGGGGGTTATAAGTTTCTCTCAAAGCGAATAGTAAGAACTGTTTTTGAATGGATTCGATTCTATCACAATGGGATCCAAAAACTGGATTCCAAATTATGCAGCCATATTCGAGTATTGGGCGCACTATTGCACAGTACAGGGATGTAGTGACCCATACATTCTTGAATTCGTATGCTCGTCTTTTAATAAAACCGAGCAGTTTACTGGCCCTGGATACAATCTTATCATAGTGTAAATTAAAGCGCAGTTTGTTGTCCAAGACCACTCCAAGATCAACTATATAATTGACCCTGTTAAGTTCATTATTATTAAGGCGGTATTTGTGATTTACAACTTGGTTTCTAATGGAAAAACTTATCACGCTACACTTTTTTACATTGAGGTAGAGTTTATTTTGGGTACACCAGGTCTCAAGAGATGAGAGTTTTAACTGTAAGAAAGTTACATCTTCCTGCGATTCAATTACGTGGTACAATTTTAAGTCGTCCGCATACATAAGATGTGGAATATCCTTCAACACCATGGACAAGTCGGATATGAAGATATTGAAGAGAAGAGGACCAAGGTGACTACCTTGCGGTACTCCAGAGGAGACTTCAATTTTCTTCGAAACAATTCCTTGAAATTTAACATATTGGGATCTACCATGGAGATAAGTTGATAGCCAACTAAGTAAAGATCCAGAGAAACCAAATTTTTCTAATTTATGTATTAAGATGCCGTGATCAACACGATCAAAAGCTTTACTGAAATCAGTGTAAATAGCGTCTATTAGGTATCCTTTCTCCATCTTGCATAAAACGTCAGAAACCATTATCATGAGGTTAGTGGTTGTGGACCTTCCTTTTCGAAACCCGTGCTGCTGCTCGTTTAGTCTCTGGTTGATAAGGTACGTTAGCTTTTCGCAAATAATTTTTTCAAATAGCTTTGGGACGGCCGACAAAATTGCTATGCCTCTATAGTTTTCAACTGAACTTTTTTGACCGTTTTTGTATATTGGTATTAGGTGGGAAGTTTTCCAAAAAGAGGGAAACACTCCAAGAGACAGTGATTTGTTAAATATAATATATAAGGGCACAAGTAGTTGGTCTAAGCATCGCACCAATAACTTTGGGGGAATTAGGTCTGGTCCAGGTCCCTTGGTTGCATCTAAACTCTTTATTGCATTCGATATGTCTTCTATTGACAAGCTAAAGTTTTCAACCATATGTTGTGAATTCGGAGTGGGGGGAAAAACATCCGACTGAGTAGTTGGTGGACAAAATACATCCTTAAAATGATCCGCAAAGAGGTTACATATTTCTTGAGGGTTGGAAGAGATAATATTACCTTTATACATGGATGAAGGGTAACCGGCTGATTTTCGTTTCAGATTGACAAAGTCGAAAAATGTTTTGGGGTCTCGGACAATTTTCTCTCCAATTAAGTTTGTGTAAAACTTGTAAGCTTTTTCAGATTTGAAAGAGAACTCTTTTGATAGCTCATCGTATCTGAGCCTCATTTCTTCGGTAACATTTGCGGTAGTTTTGATGAGTTTGTAAATTCGGTTTCTCTGGTTTCTCAGGTATCTGAGATTTGAATTTAGCCAAGGTTCTGAAAGTTTGTTTTTTTTCTTTATTTTAGGCACATATCTTTCGATAGCTGTATAAATGTAATTATAAAAACTCGAAACAGCGCTATCTAAGTCTAAGCTCGATAGAGCACAACTCCAGTTAATACCATCTAGAAGAGATGTTATGCTTTCGTAATCAGCATTAAGAAAATCGTACACAATGGAGTTATTGAAGGACTGGGTAAAAGAGATATTTATATCAGATAACATTACTGTTAGGGCTGTATGGTGAACAGTGTTAGCAAACAAATTTTCTGCTTCGATGGTTGGAACAACCCTCACTTCGTCGTACGAGTTAGTAAAGATTAAATCCAACCACCTACTATTTTGGTTTTGTGTTGCAGAGACTTGCTGTAGATCATTGCTATAAAACATACTTATTAATGTAAAGTCTATGGAACTAGAGAGGTTTACAGGAAGAAGATAGTTGTCATTTTCATCAATGACAAATGATATATTTGGACGGTTGAAGTCACCAAAAATAACAATCCTATCATCTTCATTTAAGGTTTCCGTAAATGTAGTGATTGTTTCACATAGCTCATTGTATGATGCTTCGCTAGAGCTTGGGGGGATGTAAATGACACCAATGTACATAGAGAATTTTTTTCCTATATAAACTCTTACTATCCGGTGTTCAAAGAGTTTGTGAGTAGGGGTTTCTATAAACTCACTTGAAAGAGAATTGTGGGTAGCAATTAGTACGCCGCCACCTCGTGAGAGGCCTGTTGAGGAATAGTCCCGGTCATTTCGGTAGATAGTCCAATTGCAGTCCAGATTTTCTTCATTTTTAAAAGTTTCGTTTAACCAAGTTTCTGTAATTACCAGAATCTTGAAGTGACAAGATTTAGCGTCGATAAATAGTTTATTTAGTTTACCTCTCATACCACCACAATTGTGATAAAAAATTTTAAGAGAATTAATTGAGTCGGCAGGTAGGCATGGATCCTTGGACATTACTTGAGGAATGTTGTTAGGTGACTTTGACTGGTTTTTAGCAATAGGGGTAGTGTTAGGGTCAAAGTTAGGGGCAATAATACTGTTGGTGTTCCTTACGGGACTTTTGCAGAAAAGAGACATGTTTAGACCTAACGTGAGTGCCATAGGTGTCAAGGTCCGCATTGACTTGACTTATTGACACTCCAAGTTGCTCGTGAAAGCAATTAAACATATGACGCAAATCGTTCACATCGGTCGGCAGCCCTTCTTGTTGTATTAAAACTTTTAAATTAGTTTTGGTCTTACCCTCTATGCATGTAGAATCAGGGGCTTTATGCATATAGGCGAGATACAGACGGACGTTGTTATAGACGCTGTTCTCTCTAAGACGAGAAAGGGCATATCTGCTTTCAGTGTCTGCACAGGAGTTCAATGTTAATTTCACTCTTGGAGGTATTAGAGGGTCTAAAAAGGTTTCAGGGTTACCAGGTTGATTGGAAGGGATGTTATGGAAAGGAGATGGGTCAGAAGTGCGGGGATGGATGGTTGGTGGGTTAGTTGAGGATTTAGTGTCTACGGAGGGGGATGGAGACGGGTTGAGAGTATGGGAGTGAATGAAATTCGGATAGTTGGTAGATGTGTTTGTTGGGTTTTCTCTTGAGTCGGAGACGGGTGAAAGGTTGAAATATACACGGCGACGTTGTGTGATAGGTTGTGTGGGAGCTGACTTTTGATATAAGTTTGCAGGAATTAGCTTACCGTTGTGCTTGTTGTTGCTGTAGTGAGTTGTGGTATTTTTAAAAGAATTGTCATTGTTGACCGATCTGGGCTTATGACTGATCTGTGAAGAGAAGGTGGGAAAAATATTGGTTTTAAGTTCCCAGTTGGGGACAGAACTGCGATGGGGTTTACGAGAATTAGGGTTGGAATTTAAGCTGGAGTTTGGAATACCATTAGAAATAATATTATTTGATTTTGTTTTAGGCTTATAACTATTGCTTATCTTATGATTAGATTTAGTGTTTATGCTAGGATTAGAAATAACATTAGAAATATTTTAATTAGACTTAGGTGCATAACTTAGAGATACGTTTGCCTTAGATATATTTCTCGGTTGCCAGGTTCTGCCAGGTTTGTCCGTCCACCTAGATATTTGTGCATTTCCGTGTTCTTGCATACCACCGGAAGGACTCAGGACCAACCAAGCGTATTTAGATGGTAAGCTAAGTTTAAAACTGCTTAACTTGGCACGAGTTGGAGATGTTTTTTGGCAATCGGATATGGTGAGGCGGAATTTTTTTAAAAAGTATGTACGCACCCAGGATATACTTGCTTTAGAGGGGAAGCCTTTGATAAATACAGTGATGCACTCATTTTGGTTGACCGAATTTAACTTTTGGATGCGGCTTTCCCATTCTGGTATTGTCCACGAAGTTCCAAAACGTTCGATAACTCTTCTAGGTGCAGCGATTGGAGTTGTAAGCATGGTGGTGTCTGAGGCAATGGTAGAATCAATAGTTATACTATGTTGCCTTGTAGGTAAAGGGGCAGCTGATGGAAGATGCTTGGATGCTAAAGTGATTTCGTCGAAAATAGAGGAGGAGTTATGTTGAAGCGCCTGTGGTGGTGGGGATTCAACTCTAATGGGGGCGGATCTAACTTCATCTGCTATATCTGCGAGCGTCACACGGAACACATCTAGATCGTCGCTGATGTCACTCATTTTTTGAAATAGTATTTCAAACATAGGATCAGGCTGCAGAGTTGTTGATTTAGCTGCACTTGAATTAGATTGTAGTGCAATATCCAAATCATGTCGCAAAGAAGAAAGGTTACTCATTATATTTTTGTTGGAGTCGTCATTTCTTAAGATTTCGAAGCCATTTTTTACTTCTTTTTTAAGCTCATTAATCGCTTCTTCATAATGTAAAGCTTTCTCACTATCTCTTACTATTTCAGTTAATACTCTGAGGTTCTTTGAAATAGTTGAGATGTCAGAGTTATTTGCTTTACACATGGACTCTATTCTGGCTACATCATCAGATAAGTGTGTGAAGACGTCGAAGTTAGGTTGGTTACTGCAGAGTAGTTTATAGTTTGAATGCAATGCCTTTAGAGAATCGCTCAAACATTTAATGGCGAGCATCACATGTGAAAGCGACAAATCCCTACACTCGTCACAGAAAAATTTAAAATGTGAAGAGTAATCCTGAATGTAGTTCAGACTCCTCTTTGTCATGCCCACACAGCAGCCGTGGTAAGATTTCCCGCAGAGACCATTGCAGCTCAGTGTTAGTGCATTTTTGTCCTCGATAGAGCAGTTGTTGTTGGCACAAGTGAATTCCATTCTTAAGTTCTTTATTAAGGTATTTATAAGGCACGAAATGATGGCACGCACAAATTTTTTTATTTTTTATTTTTATAGGTTAATGCTTGACTATTGTTTTGGGTATAAATAACAAATAGAATCTGCTGGGTCAACAAAAGCACATTAACTTAGTGAGTTAATTTTATTTAATGGTTTGTTGTTATCACTTTCGATTGTTTTGCTTTTATTTGGATTTAATTTAATTTATCGTAAATATCGTAAACTGTTTATTAAATAGCCCGCTGAACTTTTAGCTGTGGACGAGTGAAAACGCAAACTTTGCACTTTTGATAAATGGTTTACTTAAAGGTTCTGTAATTTAAATACTGTTAAATGCAAAGAACTTCACGAAAGAAATTTAAGAATATTGCGGAGCTTACAAAAACACGACTGAACTCTTCGACGGTCGAATATATATATCAAAAAAGAGTACTCGAAATAAGGTATGTTTTTTGGGGGAAGCACCCAGTTTTACGTGTTTATCTAAAATAACAAAAATCAAAGAGAATATCGTTCGGCAGGCTTGATTGTAGTGCTATCCTATAATATGTAAATTTAAAAAACAAATAAAAAATGGTGGACTTGTAAAAAAAAATTTGTAATATCTAATTTTTTTTAATTTGTTTAGAAAATATAAACTTATTGAAAAATTTATTGTTTTAAAGTTTTGGAACTAGCTATGTATGCCTTAAATAGCAGGTAAAATTTTTAGCCAAATCGGTCGAATAGTTTTTAGTTAGTGCTTAAAGTTTCGAAAACGTAGTTTCGAAAAAAATGTGTTTAAAGTTTTTACAACACTTTAATATACGTTACGACGCTTTCTCTTCTTTTGGCTATAACTTTAAAAATATTTTCAATTTAGGTCTAAGACTTTCAGAGTATATTTTTAAGATTTAATTTTTATATTCTATTGCGAAAAATTTTAAAAAAATTGATTTCTTGAATTCGTCAAACTGGTGGACTACTACTTTAATAAGCAATGAATTGTAAGCTGGATCTAATTTTGAATCTCTTCTAAATTAAACTGTTTGTTTAATGGATTTATTCATGCATCTTTTAATATCTTCATAATTTTTTGTGGATGTACTTCTATTTGGTAATCCTATATTTATTCTATGTACTTCTTTTGTGTCTCTTTTTAAAGTCTGTGCGTGTACTTCTTTTTGCTTTGAAAATGTTGGTCACATTATGTATACACCACGTTTTTGTGCCGTAAGCTGCGTATGTTTAATCCCTTACAATTTTATTATTGCAAGTTTCGCTGCTGTAAACTTACCGAACATACGCTGTTTTCATCAACAACACGGCGTTCATTGAATATCACTTGTATTTCTTTATACTAGTTTTTTGTCTAAACTAACTTTTTTCTAAATAACACTTTCTATTAATTAAATTCACTGAGTAGGTTTTGAGCAATGGTAAAAATAACTTTTTATTTTAAATTTGCAAAGAAGCTTTCTAAATTCCTAGAATATACTTACAACATAGCATACACTTACGACGCAACACCTACGTAGCTTCTTCTTCTTATTAACTTGGCAAGAAATCATTGAAAAACTACTACGATAGAAAACTACACAACGAAGCACTGAAACATACCTTTTTTTTCCAACAGCACAAAACACTGTTAGCAGATTGTCAAAATATGTTTGTTTATAAAAAATAAGCATACTTCAAAAAATACGAATAACCTTATAATAATTGAATCATGGGTTTCAATGAAAACGCATTTGACATCATATGGTCAAGATGCCTACTGACATCAGTGATTGTTGTCATTGAAATTGACTTAGTGAAAATCAGGCTTTGTGCTCAGGCCATACAAGTATTTCTTCACTTAAGAAATCATTTAAAAATTTAGCACGAAACTCATTATTCGTTCTTTGATAATTAGGACCTCTTATCATGATGACTGCAAATTTATAACTGATTGATAAAATTTTAGTATATTACCATTTCCAAATCGTGTTTGTAATCTTGAATGTTGATTAATGTCATATCTGAATGGAAAGAAGTATCATCCTCAGTAATCACCTCAATTTCACCGTTACTTAAAAATCTATCGTATTCAACTTGACGATATTCAAAATACGAAATATTTAATCGACGTTTCAAGTAATTGCTATCATATGTACAGCGAGTTCTCAATTTTATATTATCTTTGTATTGTAGTTGAAAATGCCTGTAAAATGGTTGTGAACTTTCAATAGTTCCGGCAATATTTTGCTCCTTTTTAACTAAGTCTTGCCTAAATGCTTCAATAGCCTCACCAGCTGTAAACGATTGATCTATAGTCGGCTGGCGCTTTTCCTCTCCAGCCGACTGAGGTTCTACTTCTGTTCCTGACTCAGCGTTTCCATTTAAATCTTTACTAAACTTTAAAAGTTTAAAGTTCAGTTGTATGCTTACAGTATCATTATTAGGTAATTTTACAGCAAACTCGGTATTTTTAAATTCATTTTCACTCAAATCAATTGGTACTGTAGCTGAAAATACTTGTACGATGCAAAAATTTCATTTTTTCCATTTTTTTTTTTGCTCTAACAGATGTGTTCTTTTGTCGACCGTATATTTTTAAATGACATGATAAGAGTTGTCGCTCGTATTTATAGTCTAATCTAATAATCATCGTCTTCAAATGAGCGATCAACTGAGCTGCCACCACCACCACCAGCTAATTTGATAGTTTCACTCTCATCATTCAAATTTTTCTTTTGGGTGTGGGTTTTTGTATAGTTTTTATAAGACGGACGCAGCCTTACCAAGTATTTTATCCATACCTCCGAAAAATTCATCTATTTCACGGAAAATGCAAGATAATTTGAATGAGTATACATTTGTATCTTTATAACCACCTTCATAGACTGTACCAACTAACGATATCATACCACCAGTAACCTCAATTTTTATATGCTGATTGTGACTAAATTCAAATGTTGGTATGTTTGTGGGCATTTGCTGACCTCTATTAAAAGAAAAAATTTGTGTTCTAACCCCTCCTTCTGCGGCTAGAAACACCTGCAACATAATATCCAAAACTATAGCATTTATTATTTGTAAAGTTTTCCACTGTGCATGACAAGTGCAGTATTTATCACGACTTCTTAAAACTTGCCCCCAATACATATTTTACTGAAGAATGTAATACAACTAAATCGCTCTTATATAAGCATTTTCTATTTATGTCTTGCACACATCTCTATAAAATTAGAATCATGTAGTCATACATATTTACTATTCTTTCTAACTTCTCCTAGCATACCATAGTATTTCATCATATCCTGTAATATTTCATGTGTGTATATATATATAAATATATATATTATGTATATATTTTTGTAACTAAATATGTGTTTATATAAATATTGAAGACGATATATATAAATATATACACATATATACATATATTTATATAAACACATATTTACTTACAAAAATATAAACATACATACATGCATTCATCATAAAAAGTTATGATTTTATATACGCATTTAACCGCAACTGATAAGAAATAAGAAATTACCAAATAACCGGATGTAAATAACGACAACTGATAAGAAATCGTTAAAAAATATGATGCAATATGCTTCATTAGACCATTTCTAGAATATTAAGAATCAGTTTAAAAGTACCTATCACAGCGTAAAGTTTAAAGAATAAAATGATGAAAGCCAGTTTAAAAATCTTTTTAAAAATCCTAGTATTAATTACTTACCTATAAAGGATATGGAAGTAAACTTCCCATATGAAGTCAACAGAATCGAGAGAATAGATACAAAATATGGTGAAAGTATCAGATGTCTTGTAAATAAAGAATTTCACATTTATTTACCGAAAAGATTTCTGATTATTACTAAGAATCAGATGGACTACTTAAATGATACTCCACACAATTTACTGAAAACCAAAGATATGCATGGCATATTTTCCTTAATAGTTAAAAAGAAGAAGAAGGAAAATATAAATTTTGGTTTCTACAACAACAACAACAACAACAGCAACAACAACAACAACTTATATGAAAGCTCTGGAGAAGATTAAGATGGCCCATGTGTTGTAGAAAAAAACGTATTTTAAAGAATCAACTTAAAAATTTTATAAAATAAAATTTCAATAAAAAGCCAATCAAATTTTCATTATTAAACAAATAAAATGTTTTTCTTTATTAAGTACAGATATTTATCTTTATTATTTTAGGTGTTTTAGTTCATCTTTATTAATCCAAGAATTATGATGGCTGGAAAATCCTAACCATTTAACGTAAGCTTGCTGCCCCTTTGTTTTAATAACCTTTTCAATCAAGTACGTATTCGAAAAATGTGTCTTCATTACTTCATGTTCATAGAATCCGCCAAGAATAGGGTTTCCTTTATAGTCGTCTAATAAATATGTTACAGGGTTTGTGTTTTGTATGGAGCGAATTTTAAAAACTTCAGTTAACCAGTTTGGAGTATATCCTTTTGCAAAAATATGCTTATATTTGCTAATTCGAACGTGATCGCCAATTTTTAGTTTACCTTTTTTAAAAATTTTAGGGTGATTATAAGCTTGTTTTAGTATAGAGCCTTCATTTCTTGTGCTGACCGACTTTGGAGCCATTCCAATGGTTTTATGCTTTTTGTTATTATATTCATTAATTAAATCTTTATACATGTTTATCCATTGATAATTCCCTTGTAAGCTGAATTTTTTCCACATCATACCTTTTATGGTCTTATTAAATCGTTCTACAATAGAGGCTTTCATGATGCTATATGTAGAAAAGTGATTAATATTATGTTTTTTCATCAGGTTTTGAAATGTTTTATTATAAAACTCTTTGCCATTATCTGTTTGCAAGTTTTTTGGAATCGTCTTTTGCGAAAAAATGACCATCATTGCATAAGTAATATCTTTAACCGTTTAAGTTTCATTTACTCCAATCTCTTTATTTTAGCGGGAACCAGATATTTATAACATCAAACTTATTACATACTTAATTGTACTTATTGATTAACCAGCGGTTGCGTAATTTTATCTTCCGCCTTTGGCTTAAATTGACTTCATTATTAAGTTCTTAGTATAGTTTTGTATTAATTCTTATTATAAAACATATTCATACATACTTATTTAATGATGCCAACTTGGGCCGAACAAACATACAAACATGTATAACATGTGTAATTGGGTCATATTCCAACGTTAAATTCTTATTTAAATTATACTTGTTTTGCGTTATTCGCTTAGCTTAACTGTGTGTATGTTAAATACAACAATAAAATATTAAAATCAATTTACCTCTGGTTTTTGCATGGTCAGCATTTGACGCTGGCCGCACAGAAGTAAATTGTTGGCTTAATTTTATTGTCTTTAAATAAAATGAAAACTGATCGCCCAGTTGTTGTTGCGGTAAATCCGTGTTCATTTTATTGTCTTACTTTTATTTTACTTGACTCGGTTTGTTTACTTTACTGGCCTTGGCATTGAATTCATATAAAAATGCCGCAATGCAATGAATGTTGATCGCTCGCTTAGTTGTTGCGGTGGATCAACTTTCATTGCCAGCACTTGGCCACTAGTAGAAAGACAATATTTTGGGGAACAACTCGTTGTGAGTCACAACATTCCTCCCCCCTTACACAAAGAAAATTTTCTCCTTGAAGAGGTTAAAATTTTCGTCAATTAATTCTTTATTATTTTGTTTGTGTGTTTGTTTTGCTTTTCTTACGATATACTATTCGTTTTATTATTATATAGTAGTTTCTTTTAATAAGCTTCTTTGTTTTACTAGATATTTTCATAAAATTCTCTTTTTTCTATGAACAAATTTTTCTTTTATTTCTATAGTTTCTATATATGATATTGTTCAACAAATAAGTTTTAATTTATTGTTTCTACAATTTTACTTAATCCCTGGGGTGATTGTTTTCTTTTTAGCGTTGTCCAACGGTGCGCCGGAAAAACTGTCACGGCGTTTAATTTATTTTTCGTTATAGTTTTTGATGCAGATACTGTTGAAGTGTGTGTGCTGGTGATATTGTTTTTGTTTGCCAGGAGGCTTTTAGCCCTATAGCTGGTTAACCTGGTCTTCGCTTAAAGATGGGCCAGGAGACTTCCCGGCTTTGCTGGTTAACCTGGTCTCTTGTTTATTATATTAATTTTTCAGGCTTTTATAAGGATATTATGCATTCTGGTGTTATATTTTTCTGCATTAGGAAGGTTTTTATACCTTTTGTTGTTTTAACTTCTTAATTATTCTTCATTAAAATGGTTCTTATGTCGTTTAATATAAAATTCTTGCTTTTTGTAGCTTTATAAAAGTTTTTATACCTTTTCTTGTATTACTTTTCTGATTTTAGAAAGACTTTTATATCTTTTGTTGTTTTAAAATATTATATTACCAAAATGTTGTTTTACGAAGGTTTTTATGCCTTTTGTTGTTTTAAAATATTATATTGCCAAAAATGTTGTTTTACGAAGGTTTTTATGCCTTTTGTTGTTTTAAAATATTATATTGCCAAAAATGTTGTTTTACTAAGGTTTTTATGTCTTTTGTTGTTTTAAAATATTATATTGCCAAAAATGTTGTTTATGAAGGTTTTTGTACCTTATCATGTTGTCGAAAATGTTGTTTTGGGAAGGTTTTTATACCTTTTGTTATTTTATAGCATTATTTTGCCAAATCTGGATTAATTGTTTGTTTTCGTTGTGTTAGGAAGGCTATTTATACCTATTTTATTATTAATTTTAAAATTTTTCTGCTTTATTAAGGGTGTCATACCTTTTGTTGTTTTAAATTTTTAATTTTTGTTGTTTTCAAAAAAAAAATTCGCAGCTTTTTCAGCATTTTGCGAAGGTGTTTTCATCTTTTGTTGTTTTACTTTTGAATTTTTTCTGCTATAATATTTATTAGTTTTTTTTTGTTGACTTTCCAGCACACACCTCTCGTGGTTGAAGTTTATTTCCTGACTTGCTTTATTCCTTTTAACTGTTGCTTCTGCTCACTGCTTTTTTCTCTGATAACGCTTACTTTGGGTTCCACGGCGTCATTTTTGGTTGCACCCCCAATCTCAGCCATATATGATGTTCCCTAATCTAGTTTCAACATCTTTTATTCATATTTATAATACTTTACTTTTTCCCAACTTCGTTAATTATTTTTAAATTGATTTTTACTTTTTTCTTTTTTTTTAATTTACACAATTGTTAAACATACATGCTTTTAATGAATCTATTGTATTTAACATTTCCATAACATTTACATCTTTTAATATTTCTATATTATTTCTTCAATATTTCTATGCGAACTCGCACGCTATTTAATATTGTTATTTTATCTGACTTTAAAGAAAAATTCACTTATAACATACATGCATTGAATAATTATAATATAGAATAGACACCGCGAACATTGACCACTACCCCGTTCTAACAGCGCTGCTATCGATTGGTAAACAGCAAAGGCTAAAACCGGTTCGTGTACATGCAAATATAAATCCCAAAATGATATCAAACATAATAAAAAAAGTCCCACATGCTTTCAAAGTTACTGCCTGCTACAGAAGTCATGTAGGCATGCTGTCGTTTATTTATATTTATGCAGATTGATGTTTTGCATATCTATTACCAAATTCATCGAAAATAAAAATGCAATACTTGTTAAAGAATTTTTCTATTTATTGTTATAGCAGCAAAAATACAAAAAACTATGTTTTTCGATATGTTTTACATAAATATCACATATTTATAAGAACTAGCAAATAAGAAAAATTTAAAAAAGCGCTACACATGATTTAAAATATCAAATTTTTTAATTTTTCTTTTTGAACTCTTTGCTTTATAATTTTGATTTTTGCGCGTATAAGTGCACGTAGTGTATGCAAAACCATTTGATCTTTATGTTCTTCAACGGAGCAGGTAAGCGGAAATTGTATTTCTGTTTTACAAATATTTTTTATTATACTTAAAACGTTTTGCTCAAAGCAATGAGTCTTAAAATTTTTTTCAAAAATGTTAATAATTTTTTTAATCAAGTCCGCAAAATGTGCTGTTGGTACGGTTAGACAACCATTTCGAGTTCCTTCAAATTCTCGAACTTCAATTAATTTTGAAATATTTGAATAATTTTTGTTTTGATCACACATAAATATTTTGCATGCTATGCAGTCGTATTTTTTCCAAATTGTTTGCAAAAAGGCCAAACATTTTCGGACAAAAGTAGCTGTAAAATTTTCTAGGGACTTTAAAAAAAACACGAAGTCAGCCCCTCACATGAAGTTTAAAACCCTTAGTCGGCTCACCAAAAAAACATTAAATTTTTTCCTGAGTAAATTTAAGGTAAAAGAAACTTAAAGTACTGAAATTTAAGCATTTATTTAGATATTGAAAAAAGTTACAGAGTTTTTTCTTATTCAAAAATGTCTTTTTTCAATTCTACTTTACTTATATCATTGAAAAATAATTAAAAAATATTTGTTTTTACTTTTGATATGTTTCAGATGGATGTAACAACCGCAATCTTGTACGCGGTCGAATGTAAGGCCTTAATTGAGGATGTCAGAAAAACCGCTATTTTGAAAAAAATTTAATTCTGTATCTAATGGACAAATAAATGCTAAAATTTCAATACTCAAAGTTTTTTTATCTTAAATTTACTCACGAAAAAAGGCATTTTTTTCGGTCAACTGACTTCGGGCCTAAAACTCTTACCAAATTTTTCTTTTTTTGTTTCAGATAAGTTAAACTCGAGATATCATGCACATCACTTTTTCTAGCATTTTTTTACTACCTTATTTCCGCACGTGTGACGCGGAAGTGAAGTCACGAAAACAAACTAATTTTTTTTTTGTTAATTTTTATACTTATGTAAAACAATAAAAAATATTTATATTTTAAAAACTCCTAAAATTTCGACAAAATTTGGTAAAATGTCTCTTAAACTAATTAAAACAATAAAAGCTTTAAGCAGTAGGTACCTGTGTCCATGAATAATTTAAGCCTCGTAACATTAACAGAAGTGAATGCTTAGCAAGGTTTCGATTTCTTCCATATTCACCAAAGTCCTCAAATCCATATATAATATCATCCTTTGAATTAAACTGCAACTCTGTTTTAATGCTCATCTCATCAAAAACAAGCACTCATTTTTTGTCTTGATTAGGCAGCAAATCAACTTTGTTTTTCAGCATTTTTAAAATATCATATGAAATGCCTGTCTGAAATGGCAATGTTTCGTACCATCGAACAATTGTTCTTAAAGAAGGTAACTCAAATTCTTCTTGCATTAAAAATTTATAAAACGATGGAGATTTATAATGAAATTTTAAGAATAAGTCCTTTTCATCAACATTCCATTTTGATTTTTTAGAGTGAAAGAGCTGACTCTTAACGAAAATACCGACACTTTTGTTTTTGTTTTTAACCATTCCATCAATTTGATTATTTTGAAATATTTTATTAACCTCATTTGGTCGCTTATATTTCTTTTTTGGAGATTTGAGTAGTTCATCAAAAGAAGTTGAATTGTTTTCTTTTTCAACATAAGAATCAATATCGTAATCAAATAAACTACCAGGATCTGAAAAGTTCACTTCACAACAAGGATCTGTTTCTGTGCGGCCAAAATTTTTAAATATATTTAAATAAGTTTTCTTTTCTCCTGTCATATTAACACTAAGTAAATTGCACTCATTAGCATTTGTTTTCAGTTTAATATAATTTTGATTTAAATTAATGTCTGCCAATACTGGTCTTTTACCTAAATTTGAAAATTGTGCATTTGTTTTTACATTGGTGAACTTTGATTTTTCTACAGTTGTTATTGAATTTTTTTCTTTCTCTATTTGTTTATTATAACCACAATTTTGTAAGTCACTGTATGTAAGTCACATGTAACTGCATTCGATGAAAGCCTTGATTTAAAATTACTTAAATTCACATACTTTTTTTCAAAGTGATCAGCGCATATAAAAAACTTTTCATTTTCTATAAGCTTAGCAGAAAAACTATTTCCCGAATTTTTAATCCATACTTCACGTCTATTGTCTTTTGGCATGGCAAATCTTGGAATGCCACATTGTTTTTTATTCTTACAACCAAAATAGTCACAAAACTTAATTTTATTTAAAAATCTTCAAAAAATAGCTAACTTTCACACAACTTTTACAATACGCATACAGATTCAAAGTAAGCCAAATGTTCAAAAAACTGATAATTGCAAACAGATGCACAACAAATTCCTTTAAAGAATAACTGTTCAATAAGAAAAGGACTATTCTAAAAATAGAACAACTGAGAAAAAGAAGTAAAGGGAAATTCCTTGCATGCAAGTAAAGACACATTATTTTGGTGCTTGCATTGACTAAAAAAATGCAGTACAAATTTCTGCCACCCTGCTCTAACGTCGCTTCAACGTCGGCGGTGTTACCTTCTATTTGTAATTATTCAATGATACATGCAATAACAATAGAGTTCAGCTACTACAGCTTTTTCACACTTTCTCCGCAATAGATCATTTTAAGAACCAATCCAAATATCATTGAAATATCTCAAAGATATCGATAGAAGTGGTCCAAAAAAACCAAAAGGGAGAAAAATTTACCCACCATAATATGGGTTGGGCTCAGGGACAACACAAGACATAACAACTAACCATGCGTTTACTTAGATCTAATCATACATTAGTTTTCAATCTACTTTTGAGTTGACCTTTCGACAAGTTAACATCAAACACGTTACAGTTGTTAACAAAGGTACTCATGCGATTTAATGGAGCAGTTAACATATAATTTGTTCTACTAAATGGTAAATAAATCAAGTTGTTAGAGTTTCTACTGCTTCTACGGTTAGTGTTAAAATTTATAAGAGAAAGAAGCTCTGGAGAGTCGAATACACCAGTAATGAGTTGGTGTAAGTAGACGATATCAGCAGATTTTCTTCTCTCACTTAAAGATTGCATTTTTAATAATTTCAAACGATCCTCATATGGAGGAAGGTTAAATGTGTCAGTTCCACTCAAGCCTCTTAGAGCAAACCGAACAAAACGTTTTTGAATTCTTTCTATACGATCAACATGCACATTGTAATGTGGGGACCATACTTGACTGGCGTACTCCAAGTGAGGACGCACGATTGAATAATACAGAGTTGTAGTTGTTATTAAGCTATCAAACCCTTTGGCCCACCGTTTTATAAAACCAAGCATAGAAGACACTTTTTTACAAATTGTATCAATATGCATGTTAAACGACAATTTAGAATCCATGCATATACCAAGGTCTTTGACGATAGTTACACGACTGAAAGCAGTATCTTTAATTTTGTAATCAAAAATAAAATTGTTTCTTTTACGCGAAAAGGTCATAGTTTGGCATTTATCTGGATTTAAAAACATGTTTTTTTTAGAACACCAAACCTCAAAGGAGTTCAAGTCTGACTGGAGTACGTCTGAATTGTCATTAGAATCAATTGTTCTGTATATTTTCATATCATCTGCATAAATAAGCAAATGAGAGTGTTTGATGACGTGGGTAACATCATTAATTGCCAAAATAAACAGAAGTGGACCCAGGTGGCTTCCTTGAGGAACACCCGATTCTGCAACAAATTCAGAAGACAACACGCCTCGGAACCGTATTTGATAAGATCGCTCCATCAAATACGATTTGATCCAGTTTACAAAATATTGTGGAAATCCCATTAATTTAAGTTTAAATAAAATTAGATTATGTGGTAATTTATCAAAAGCTTTGCTAAAGTCAGTGTAAATACAATCGACCTGGCTACCAGAATCAATAGATTTTAAGCAGAATGTAGTGAAATCAAGGAGATTAGACACAGTGGATCTGCCAGTAACAAAACCATGCTGACGAGTTGTCATGACTTGCCCACAGTGAATTTTCACTCGATCGTACACTATTCGCTCAAAAAGTTTAGGAATCGAAGACAATTTAGCGATAGGCCTATAATTAGTGACGTCATTCCTGCAACCTTTTTTGTAAATAGGACTGATATAAGATTTTTTCCAAAAAAGAGGAAAATTACTTTCATTAATTGATTTATTAAAAAGTAACGAAAGTGGCTGACATAAAATGGAGCCGCATTGTTTTAACACTGCGGCAGGAATTCCATCTGGTCCAGCGCTAAAATCCTCATCGATTGATTCAATATACTTAAAAATATCCTCTGAGGTAAAAGATATATGCCCCAAAGAAACTCTGGATGCGTTGTTCATATAATCAAAATACGCTAAATCAGGATTAAAAGAATCTGAACAAAATGATTCTTTAAAAAGATTGGCAAATAAGCCACAAATAATGGTGGAATCGTCAGTAAATCCATCCTGAAGTTTGAAAGAAGAAGGAAATCCATCAGTCTTCTTCTTAACATTAAAAAATCCCCAAAATTTTCTTGGATCAGACAAAATACTCAGCTTCATATTATCCAAATACTCATTATATAATGCAGCTGAGCAATTCTCAAATTCCAGAAACAAACATGTTTCTAGGTCATTTGAGTCAAAACTACAAACATATTTCTTCCATGCCCTATTCCTATTGTTGCGAAGAGTCTTTAAATCCTTTGTGTACCAAGGGTACGCAGAATTTTTCGCAAATTTGAGGCTATATGGTACAGACTGAGAAAACATGGCAAAGAGCTCCGTTAAAAAATAATTTATTGAACTGTTAAGATTATTATTATTTATGTATTCTGTAATTATATTTAACTTACTATAAAGTAAATGATTCAACCTCAAAAAGTCAGCTTTATTGAAATTGAATTCATAAACTGTGTCAACAGAGCTTGAATTTACCATATTCTCCCTATCGGATTTATACCAAATACTCAAAGGTGGATGGTAATTATCAATAGTTGTCAAAACATGAAGTGCCTTCTGAACAATGACATTGTTACTGTCTGTAGTTAAGACTAGGTCAAGCAGCCTTTCCAGACTATTATAAATACAACTAACTTGTTGTAAGTCAGAACATATATTGTCAACAAATATATGTTCTTGGCGTGTCTTCGAATTACACTCTAAAAAGATTTTGTTTAAATTTACTACAATACTTGTAGGCAACAGTTTTGCGTCTGTTGCTATAGTAAAATTACGCACCTTCTAAAATTAAACATGTGTTTAACTTTGTACATTGTAGTAAAATTAAGCACTGAATTTACTATTGATGTTATAGTAAACTTAAACATGACTGCATTATTTCTTTTCAACAAATGTGGTAATATTTCATAATATGCTAATCTCATAGTAGTTAATTTTAACAATTGTTGAGTAATTTTACTCCATATATTATAACAATATAAAAAATACTTCTGCTTCAGTTTAAAATTCAACAGTTGTTTTACAATGAAAAGTGCAGTCAAATTTTACATTTTTTATTTGCGTTTATAAAATTATAAAGTTTTGAAGTAATAGGGTTGCCACCCAATAATATGTATTTTTAAGAATTTTAAACATCATTTAACAATGTTAGGCAGTCACTGCTTTCGAATCTGAAGTCAGAATTTTAAAATTCAAGATGGTGGATAGGGTTGCCACCTTAATTTTTTGTATTTTTATGAATTCGGGGCTGGCAAAAAAAAATGGTATGCAAAAAATGGGTCGCTAAATCCGAATCCGTTGTCAGAATTTCAAAATAATAAATTTTGAAATAATAGGGTTGCCACCTAATAATATGTTTTTTAAGAGTTTTAAACGTCATTTATCAGTGTTAAGGTGTCGCTGATTTCAAATCTAAGGTCAGAATTTCAAAATTCAGGATGCTGGATAGGGTTGCCACCTTAATTTTTTGTATTTTTATGAATTCGGGGCTGGCAAAAAAAAATGTTACACAAAAAATGGGTCGCTAAATCCGAATCCGTTGTCAGAATTTCAAAATAATAAATTTTTAAATAATAGGGTTGCCACCTAATAATATGTTTTTTAAGAGTTTTAAACGTCATTTATCAGTGTTAAGGGGTCGCTGATTTCAAATCTGAAGTCAGAATTTTAAAATTCAAGATGGTGGATAGGGTTGCCACCTTAATTTTTTGTATTTTTATGAATTCGGGGCTGGCAAAAAAAAAATGTTACACTAAAAATGGGTCGCTAAATCCGAATCCGTTGTCAGAATTTCAAAATAATAAATTTTTAAATAATAGGGTTGCCACCTAATAATATGTTTTTTAAGAGTTTTAAACGTCATCCTATCCTTTCCACCATCTTGAATTTTAAAATTCTGACTTTAGATTCGAAATCAGTGACTCCCTAACACTGTTAAATGACGTAATTTTCTTTCTTAAATGAGTAATTTTCAAGTTTGACCTTTTTTTAAATATCAGCATGAACCCAGGATTAATTGACTTTTATTAGTTAATTTTTATTTTAAAATTTTTTAAAAAATAATACGTATAAATAAAAATTAAATAATTGAAGCAATATAAAACATTGCTTTAAGAATTCATATAGACATGTTTGTTCTTTAAAATTTGTTTATAAAATAAGGATGCGTGTAAAAGCAGTATTTGAATGAATAATTAACATTTTATCTTCATTATTAAAAAATTTATTATAATTTTAACCAAAAAGTGATGAATATTATTTTTGATGAATATTATTAAAAATTTATTACTTTAGAATAAGTAATCTTTTTGATTTTTTAGGATTACTGTTTTTTTTTTTGGAAAAATTGCAATTGTTTTTTTATTTAAAAAAAATACAATTCATTGTTATAATTATTAGTATCAACATTTCATTTTTTAAATATTTTCTTTTAATATGGATGTGTGTAAAAATAATTTTTTAAATCAAAAATTTAAATTTTATTTCATTATTAACCGATTAGTTAAAATTTAAGAAGAGCAAACGAGTAAGTTATTAACATGTTTTAGTCTGTTTGATCAAGCTTTTTAATTAGAGTATTAATTTTTCTCAAGTTGTTAATGTTTTTTTTTTGGCCCCTGAGTTGAGATGGATAGTATTTAAAAAAATACCTCATTAAAAATTCGTCAGTTTGAGACACATTTTTTGGATATATTATGTTAAATATATAATAATAGCAAAGCAATTGTAATATGAGGTCAACTAAATCGAAAATATTCTCCTTCGATATTATTTCGCCTTCTAGCCATATATAGGATATGCATGTAGTGTTTTTTTGCGGTGACGTGTCTAATGAAAAATTAATTTTTAATGCATTTCATCAGAAGAATGTAATTAAATGTATTTAGTAAAAGTTTACCAATTGTTGTTACCCATGGAGTTGCTATTTCACAGTCTTTTTGTAAATTTTCTATTGTTGTACCAAACTAAAAAAATAATAAATTTTGTATTTAGTTTCTAAAATTAATATATTTTTCCTACAAAAAATATTATACATGACCATTGCCTGTCCAACCGGAGGTGCAGGTTGCACAATGCACAAGGACGCCAGAGCACCAGAGGGCACGATCATCATATCTCATGTATAGTATATTGTACATTTCGTCACCTAAAATGCAAGAAGTCGTGACAAGTTTACAACTAAAAACGACGTTTTGATTAACAAAATTCTAAAAGCCCTCAGTGCAAGCGCTTGGGAAATTTTTAAAGATTTTTGCTTCTCCTTGTTACGCCTTCTTGCATTTTCGGTGACGATATGTAGTAGTGTTTACACCATATGTGACATATATAACATAACACAATGTCATAATTCCACGCATATAGCACTATAAACACAAAAAATCTGGATAAAATCTTCAAGTATGACCTTAGCCATGCTTGATTAACTTTTACAGTTTTAAGATGATGTTATTGTAGAAACGAGCGATCTTATTACATATGCCACACATCACTTACATATCATAGAGGAGCTTATTTTTTGTACTCACCTCATACTTTTTAAATATCAGTTCATATGATTCATTGAAATGATTGCAAATAGCTTTGATTATAGATTCATCATCGTCGAGTTTAGTTTTTGGCTTATTGAAAAATGATTTAAGTTTATTTTTAGAAACATCGAAATTTTTTTTAAATACATTAACATTTAGCTCCATTAATTTTTGAAAATGGTCGAATAAACATTCTTTATTAAAGATCATTGGCCAGTTAGTTAAAATATCTTTTACAAGTGGGACATGATTTGTATTATTAAAAAATAATCGTTGTGTCGAGTAGCAGTCCAACATGTATTTTTGTACATTTTCCTTATCATTACTTTTAATGGGCTTTTGCTTAAACATCATGATTAAATATTTTTTTTTTGATAGAATATCTTCCACACTATGTTTGCTCAAAGTTTCTGGCTGCCAATTTACACAAGTTTTAGCCATTACGCTCATTAATTTGATATTTTTGTTAGGTACATCTGCAATTTCAAAGCATCCTTTCCGTTTTGTCTTAGAATTAAGGAAATTGTTACGGTTTCTCATCGTGGTAATAAGAGACACCGGACTGTGTGACAAAATATTTCCTTCTCCATCTCTTTCTACAAACGATTCAGGGTATTTGTTTGCAGCCATATGAGCAATATTTCTAAAAACGCTCATTGGAATAAGATGAGATATTCCACGGAGATCATCAACCACAATATTTGCAAAACGATTCATGAGCTTGCCGAGTTTTGTTTTTTTATGAAAAGCGTTATTAACCTCTGGAGACATTTTTTCCCACGGTATGAAAAAGTTTGCAAACGCATCACAAGGTGCCTCCGGCCTAAGACTTGTATTGTAATTAGATTTTATGCCGCCACCAGAATTGTCTAAATTTTCTTTGGGATCACACACAAACTGAGTTTCAGAGAAATCATTTTCAGCTACTAAAACACAACTTTCGGGATCCTCATCAAGCATTGAAAAACATTCAGGACTCTCTTCAATTACTGGAAAACGTTCGAGATTTTGTACGTCCGCGTCAGAGTATTGTTGTTGAGAGAATACATTTGCTCGGTTGTCGGCGACTGTGACGATGTCGAAGAAATGTTGCGAGTTGAGCACTGATTCTGAATTTCGGGATGATTGCATGCAGCCTGAGTTGTCTGCGTCGAACTCCTTCCTGGGTGTCCATACTTCGGCTGTTTGTAAAATCATTAAAGTATTTTTTTCATCTAAAAATAGTTTTAGAGTTTCATCGTCTTCGATTTCAGTGCCGTCAATTTCTAACACCAGTTTGTTGCCATTAAGATTATAATCATTTGCTATAGTAAGAAAATATAATTACTCAAGAAACGTTGAACACTTAACATTTTACGTACCTTTTTGTATCATACACTCGATTGTAGGCTGGCACAGAAACGCTTTCTTCTTTATTCTATCTGCACTCCAGATTTTGACTAAGTATCTATCCATTTTATATTATATTAAATAAGCTTATTCTATACAATTCAAATTTTGCAAGTTTTGTGCATTCAAAGATTCCAAGCAATTAAATGTCAAAATCAGCTGTTCGTAAATGAACAATAGCTTATCCCAGTAAACGAAGTATTGAACATAATGGTAACGATAATAAAGATGATATAATGATAGAAAATGATTAACAGCAAAATTATTACATGCTTTTATATATGTTCTACAAAAGAGGAAAATGGTGAAAAATAGATCTTATTATTTAACCTTAATATATTTATGCACTCATGTGTTATAAGCTTATCATTATTTATGATAGCAAAGTTATTATTTTCAATGTGATACGACTCATATAAACTTATTGTACTATTGTACCACATTTTTTGTAATTTTCCATACAGAATAAAATTTTTATAAGAATTACTTATAAAGATTGAATTAATGACTAGAATGTTTAAATTTTTTTCTTCATCTATTGAATATAAGACAACGTCATTTTCTTTGTATATAGATCCAAGAAACGATATTTTTTTTGAAACATATTTAAAATTACTTGGGATTTTTATACAAAACATATCATTATTAAGTTCATATATGTAATCACATACAACAGTAGTCTTAAACCTATTTCCAAAAAGGCTTGCTTGCAAATATTGATGTCTTTTTGATAAAGTTAGCGTAATATTTTTAAAATTCTTGCATTTTTTTGCTATGCTTTTAAAATATTGATGTTTATGCTCAAAATGTAATGAAAATAAATTCTTTAAGGGCCCAAATTGCTTTATTAGATCTGAATAATGCTTTACATAATGATGTTTGGGTCTTAAATTTATATTGGGTAGGCATTCTTTTCTCAATTCAAAATAAAGACAAGTGTTAAAGTTTAGTAATTCTAATTGAGAATTGGTAATTTTTTGAGCACATATAAGACGACACATTTCTATCATCGTTAAAAAAAATAAAAACATTTCATCTTCATAATTAGAAACAACATCAACTAGCACGAGTGGCATCAAAAATAATATATGTCTTACTTCATCAGACTTTCCAGGTAGTTTTTTCATTTTTTGATTTAATAATGGAAATGATAAACGAAGCTTGAACTTTTTTCTTAAATATGCTAAAAACGAATTTATATAATCAAAAGTAAAATTGAAAGAAATTGTAAGGCTCTTAAGAATTTCAATTAAGTCATATGGAATAATTCCTTCAAATAAATCGTGAGCGATACATGGCGGCAATCCAGGATTACAAACATGAAAATATTTAAGCGTATTTAAACAAGAATTTTTTCTTACTCCTTGATTGAAATTTTCTTCGGAAATTAATAAGTTATAATTGCTTTTATTTCGTAACTGCCGAATTTCTACATCTTTTTCAGCCAAAAATTTTAGTTCAAAAAAGCAGTAACGACAAACATATTGAGAAAAGCTAAAGTTTTCATTAAATCCACCAATTTGATGTGCACCTAAATTGTTACCAATTACAGAAAAAATTGTTCCAAAAAATCTTCTTTCAACTTTATTTTCATCGTGAAAACTTAAACCTTCTGACTCCAATAACTTTAAATCGCTTAGCAAAGGTTGCAAAATAGTTTTGAACCCAAAAAGTTTAATATAATTTTCATTAAATAACATTATTAACTGAATATTTTGTATTATTGATCTATATTTTATATCAATATTACCTATTAAGAAATACAAACCAATAAGCTTATGCTTTTTTTTTGAAGAACCTAAAGGGTTACATAATTCAAAGGCATCTTGAAAAATTAGAAGCTCAATTTTTTTGTCACCGGATATAAAAAACTGTTGGTTCTTGTAAACTGAACCATCATTGTAATCGTAATATAAGTTGTCTTCAGATTTTTTTTTTTTACAAAATATCTCAAAATAATTTGTATCACTTAATAAACTTTTTAAGGTTTCTAGTAAAGGAATATAGTAATAAAAACATTCTTTGTGACAATTGTCTACGCCAAGAAAAATTTTTTTTGGTGGAATAAAGCAAGTGCTTGCCGTAAAGTTTTTATTTCTTTTATACTCAGAGAGATTATTTTTTAATTCGTTTGATAAACATGATTCCTGAAGTAAGCTAATGATTTCATTTTCCTTTTCAGGAATATTTAACTTTGTAAATATTTGCTTTATTTTAAGTAAATTTGTACATGTATTTGCTTCAAATATATTGGAAAGTTCTTGTAACAAATATTGTAAAGAAACTTCGGTCATATTATATTTGCATGTAAGTGTAGTTATTAAATTTTTAAAAGAATTTGATTTGCTTAAAGATACATTTTCTAATTCTACACAGGGGACTAACGATGGTGGGTCCAGTTCATTAATTGTTATGTTGGTATTGTTTATTGTTGGGGTGCGTATGTTAATACCAGTTTTAATGTTTGCTGGGTTATTTGCCTTGTGCTGACGAAAAAAATGCGAACGAAAGGAAGACTTATTTCTGAATGCTTTTGAACACTCTACAATAGGACAATTTACGTTTTTAGCATTAAAATCATGTTTTAAAACGTGGCGATATATATCGGTATGGCTGAATCCAAGATATTTGCACTGGCTTACAGAACAATTGAAAAAGTCATTCAATTTCTCTTCCTTATGCACATATAAGTGAGAGTTGTACACTTTTAAATACATGAATTTTTTTTTACATATATTGCACTGATACATATTAGTGACTTATTAAACTGCCCGAAATTATAAAGTACCTTAGAGTAATAAATATAAACAAAAACAGCAGCACAAAAAACAACCGTCCTGACGCGATTATAAGCAAACTCGAATGAGAAATACATGCACGACTGTTACAGTTGTTGAAAGTTAAACAATTGCTGAATTTTAATACAATTGATGTAGTAGTATAAATGTTGACTACTGATATTGTAGCAAAATCCAACATCTGATGTTTAATTTTACTGAAATTAATGTCAAATTTTAAACAATTTCAGATTGCTTCAAAAATGAATTTATATTGATTTTTTGTTGTAGCAAAATTCAACAACATGTGTTTAATTTTACTTAAATTTACGTTTGAATTGAAAAATTAAAGATTACTTGAAAAGTTGTAGTAAAATTGCACTTCTCTTCAATTTTCAACAAATTATTACTACTATAATAGCAGTAAACTTACACTTATTTTTTAGAGTGTAGATGCACAAAAATGTGTTTCATCGTCAGAAGAATGCCATTTTAAGTCAGGCAAATTAAAATCGCCCAACAATAAAATGTCGTCATTAACGTCAAGTAAATTTAATATAAATTCTATGCAATCCGCAAGGCTTGCATAGACCTCTACACTGCTCTTGGGAGGAACGTATGCATTAATAACATATACATTAGAATTACAATGTACAACCTTAACGCATATAAGTTCGATATTAGCAGAGCAGGGAATATCGATAAAGGATCTAACACAGGAGTTCCTTACAGCTAATAGGACACCACCACCAACTGCAGAATTATTGTCAGCGTGTCTGTCCTTCCTATATACTTGAAAACTATTGTCAAACAGTTCTAAGTCAGTAATTCCTCCGTTTAACCAAGTCTCAGTTAACGCGATAATATCTTCAGAAAAATTCTGAGTTGACAAAAAAATGTCGCGCGTCTTTGAACGCAATCCCCTTACATTGTGATAGTAAAGGGAAAGCCTATTTAGTTTTTTTGGGTCTGACTGACGATATTATTCGTCCTTCTAGACCTGTGTTTAGGCTTAAACTCAGAAACAAAGATATTATCAGCCCACAGATTAGAGCTCAGAACAGTTGCAAACTCTTCAGCAGCCACCGTGAGAATAAATGATGCGTGGGAGGGTTTATTGCCAATTTTTTTGCATGAGCAGAAAGCAGTCTGACTTACTAAACGGTTATGTTTGACAAACATCAAAACATTTTCACTTGTTGTGTCGGGCTGAAGGCGTGAAATGAAAACTTTTTTTTTCTCGACAACGCTCTTAAATTTAATGAACTATTGCGCTCATTAGTTATGTCACTAGCCGGGGGAGAAAGAGATCGAAAAGATGGAGTAATAACTATATTATCCCTTCTCACTGGCGTAAATACTGGTTTAGCCGAGATCTGCTTCGTTTCTAAAGTGGCTGGAAGCGTCATACGCCGCTTATTACTTTTATTTTTTGAATTATTCCTCTTTTTTCCGAATTATTTAGGTCTTTTTTAGATGAAATTATTTGAATCTCAGAAGAAGAGGCTGGAAGAGTCTGAGACAATGCGGTCGAAATATTTACCGATGAAGACTTTTCATCATAAATGCTAGTGCTGGGTGAGGTGCTTACTTCATTAAAAAATGTAACAATTTCTTTAAAATTGTTATTTAAAGCGTTAAGACTATCACCGAAAAGCTTAATTTTTAAGAAAAACTCATCTGGTGAAACAACCCTACACGAAGCACAATACCAGCGAAGACCTGATCGTGGTGAGATTAAATCATCAAGACACGACTTAGAGATCCCAGCACATGAAGTATGGAACAAACGCCCACATGGGCCAGAACAACTGAACATACGGTTCAGAATGTTTTGACTTTTGCAAAGCTCGTCTAAAGAACAAGCAGCAAAATTTTCTACGGAAAAATATTCCATAGCGAAAAAATAAAGTTAAAAAATTATATGTGTGCAAAAGTAATGTCCACTAAGTGCTAATGGGTTAATATAATATGTTGCAGTTTAAAAGCAACTGCAACAATTCGCTGTGCTAGTTTATGCAAATAAACAAATAACGCACAAAGAGGAATGCAAAAAAAAAAGAGAAAGAAAAAGTATATACTTAAGCAGCAGCTCAACTATCAAACTATGACGATATATGAAACGATACATGTACCACAATAAAACATTAAAAAACCAATATACTACACCATAAAAAATAACTTCACTTTATAAACACTAAAAACAATTTTCAATCACAAAACAGCACACACGGAGATTAATAAAAACTGATATAAAAACTGATACAAACAAATTACAAAAACAACACTAGACAAACGACCGTCACCGGCTATATGACGAGATCAACTGAATGAAGTAAGTACATATTATTTATTAAAAATTTTTATATGTATTCTTTTCATATGCTTTGTTAATTAAAAACCTTAATTTTTTTTCTTTTATTCAATTTCTCCTTTTCAATATGTTTAATTTATAGCTTTACTTAATATTTTTTCGTAGTGAAGTTTTTTATTTCCTTTAAATTAGAATTATTTTTTTTTTAATTTGTAAAATAATATTTTCCTTTATGTAAAAATAATATGTCTGTTTTTCTTTATTTTTCCCTTTTCTTTCCGTATCATATTATTTGTTTTGTTTTACTACGTCTTCATTTGACGTTATCAAATTTCTTTATTTTTCATTATTTTTTTTTTATATTTCAATGACTAATTTAAATCCAAAACAAAACTTACAGAATTAAAATAAAGTGGCACTATTTTGGGATCTGCAAGTAGAACGTGTAGAACTAGAATTTAATCCTTACGAAGGATTTCTGTAACAACGTCATTCACTTTGAAGATGCCAACACAATTGCCTTTTACTTTAGATTTTCTCCATGTCTTTTTTTTCTTCTGCCATATCTTGGCTCTCAACTGTTTCATTTTATTTATTTATTATTACTTTTTTTCTCTTCTTTTATAGTCATTCTATCTATATCTTCTTTTTATTATATACTCAATAATATCTTCCATTGGCTGACATTTATTCATTTCTACTGTCTTTTTCCCATCTTTCTTTTAACTGCTTCTTCTAGTAAGTATTTTCCTCTACTTCATTTATTTTACATCGCCGTATTCTGCCCACAAATATGCTTTCACATTCACTTATTTCCTAATTTTCTTTATATTTAACTTTTTTTTTTAAATTCTGTTTTATAGTAACCTTTTTCTTTACAACTTTATTAAATTTTTTTAATATAATATTTATATTATTTTTTTTTTCATATTTTTAGTACTCCTAATATGAATCTTATACTATTTTTAACTTTCCCGTACATTCTTTATTTTATGTTATTAGATTTTCCCTGAAAATATTTTTTTTTTCCTTTTCGTCTTATATACTCTGTAAATATTTGTGACGTCTACCAAATTTTCACCTAAATAACCTCTTTGTGCAATCTCTTGCTTATGATCCACTAGCTTGGGGATTTTTGTAGCATTTATTATGACTTCTGCACTATAATTACTTGAGCTTAATTCATTTCTTCGTCTCAAACTACTCCTTAACGCGTTTTGTTTGGCTAAACTCGTGTCCGCTTCGGAATCTACAAGTAGAATGAGTTTTCCGTTTTCTGTATCCTCGCAAGGAACTCCTACGAACACATCATTCACTTTGCGAATATCCGAAAAATCCCCTTTTCCGTGCCCAGCACTGTCATTTCTTTGTGCGTGCAACCATTTAATATATTTTCATTTAAATTTTCTACTACCACATTGATTTTTTTCTTCTGTAATATTTTTATTTAATTTTCCTACTCCCCCACATTGAATTTTTCTCTTCTTACATTTTCATTTAATCTTCCCGCTACCACATTGAATTTTTCTTCTATCATATTTTCATTTAATTTCTCGAATGCCACATCTGATTTTTCTTTTATCATATTTCCATTTAATTTTCCTGCTACCTCATTGACTTTTTCCTTTCTTACATTTTCATTTAACTTTTCTGCTACCACATTGAATTTTTCTTCTCTCAAATTTCCATTCAATTTTTCCAATAGCACGTTGCATTTTTCTTTTATGATTATTATTTAATTTTCCTGCTACCTCATTGACTTTTTCCTTTCTCACATTTTCATTTAATTTTTCGAATACCACATCGATTTTTCATTTATTTCCCGGAGTGTTTCTATAACCTTTTTTTATGTCGCCTGCAACGACTCAACAGTTACCATCGATTCTGGGCTTATGTTTTCTACATTCCTTCCTGAATGAGGTGTACAGAAATTTACAATCCTTTCGGATGTCAAATTCTCTGTTACTACTGAATGACCTCTTACTGAACTTTCCACAGGCTTGGATGTACAGATATTCACAATCTCTTCAGACGTAGAATTATCTGTTACTATCCTTTCTATTGGCTTAGATGTACGGATATTCACAATCTTTCTAGATGTAGAATTATCCGTTACTATCTTTGATGGCCTTATTTCGATCTTATTTCGGGGTTCACAGCTCATTCAAGTTTCCCTGCCGATTTTCCCAGTTGTTCCTCCTATAACACTCATCCTGCATATGACCCACTTTGTCACACCACCTACAGTGTACCTGTTGCTGTCTCACTGGCAGTTCATTACCAAAATTATTTGCCCTAAAACTCAATCGATCGTTAAATATGTTCCTGTTTTCTTGCTGTCTACTAGGAAATTGTCTAAAATTTTTCTGCTGTCCCCTTGGAGCGAATGAGGGTGCACTCTTCCAGGAATTTTCATGCCCATATTCCTGGCATTTTTTGCAATATGGTGTGTTTCTCCTTATTATACATACGTCCCTGGTGTGCCGTCTCTCCTGGCAAAATGAGCACCTTATAGCTAATCTGCTATTCGTCAACTGTTTTTTATCCTCCTCCTGTATGTTATACTGCCCTCTTTGTTCCTGACCTCTTTCCCTGGGAAACCTAATTCCCTGTTTGCCCTGGTACTCTTGCCCATAGTTATTTTGGCCTTGTGCGGTTCTCCCCAGCTCACGTCCTTTTAACATGACCTCCATTTCTAATGCCCTTTTTTCTAACGCTACGAGACCCAAACCGGTTGTCGTTAATAAAATCGTTCTGAGGTTAGGGACGGAAACTCCCACCTTAAACGCACTAACGACCGAACTACTGAGCTGTTCCCACAGGATACCGTCATCACCTACTAGATCTCTACCCCGAGACTCTATGTCGCTTATTCTGTTAGCGAACGAACTTAACCTCTCCCCCGGCCTTTGGACACAATGCGATAATTCCATTATCAACGTATTATACGTTGTCTCCTTAAGATACTTCGCTTTGATTGTCCCATAGAGATCTTCAACCTTACCAAATTTCTTACTCCTGCAAAACTCAAACGCCTCCCCATGTAGCCTTAGTCTCACACAATCCGTGAAGTCCTGAGCATCTACTGGTTTCACTGTCTTAAATGCCAACTCGCATCCTTGTATAAATCTATAAACTTCTGCCCGTGACTCAGTACCCGAAAACAAGGGCACCAAATTATTCACCGTTTTCGCTATGTCGTTTATATTCATAATTGTTCGTTTAACCAGTCCGTTTCTTCAATCTAATCCTGGTCTATCTTCTGTCTTGCTTCCTGCAAATTTACTCTAACACTCCGTGTGATAGTTTTCAATAAAATTACGAATTCTCCTCCTGCCATGAGATACATGAACAAATACAAATTTAAAGCTTACAAAACACATTTTTATATTTTTTCTTTAATTCCCATTTATTTAAAGTTTTTGCCATATATTAACCATACATTAGTCGAATTTTGTAATAGAAATATTCTTAACTATTTTTAAAAGATTTTTCTTTTTATTCTCTATATTTATTAAAAGATTTAAAAATTCATGCCGCTTTGGACTTCCTTGACGTTGACTGGTTCTCTTCTCTGTTGATAAATCTTTCACGGTTATTTGTTCCTTTTATATTTTTCCTCTATAAAAATATGCGTTCAGCTTTAGTCTGCCAGGATGGTCTTCAAAAATTCTACTGGTACAATCCTCAGTGGAACCAAAAAAGTTGTTGTTGACAATATGTGTTATCTAAAAAAATTTTTTACCAAAAATTGAATTCCTAAAAGAAAGGTTCAAACGAAACTTAATTCAAAATAAAATATTCCTACCATCCTCTTTCCGAGAGGTGGTGGAAGATGGATCCGCCATCAATAATATATTTTCAGCAGGACCCACGTCAGTCCTACTGCCACAGAGATAAAGATCATTTTGCCCTATCAAAATGTCCTATCAAAAAAAAATTTCATTCGTTTAAAATTTGACAAAAACATAAAAAAAATATCCTTATTGTTCCTGTAACAATAAGGATCCAATCAAAAATTCAAATTCCATAAAAAAATTTTCATTCCAAAATATCCTTGTCCAAAATAAACAACAAAACTCCCAACTTGTTCCTATTAATTTTTGCGCAACGGAAGAAATATCTATTATATTATTATCTCTTTTTTTTTTAAATAAATGTCCTATCAAAAAATGTCCATCCAAAAAAAAAAATTCATTCGTTCATTCCAAAATATCCTTGTTGTAGTTGTTTTCTCTAAAAAAATTTGTTTTTTTTTAAATTAAACCAACAAAGTTGTCCTTATTGTTCCTTTAACAATAAGGATCCTAACATCCTTGCTGTCCTTGCGAACAGAAGGATCCTACCGGCTGCGCCATTTTGTTGTATCCCCTCTGAGAGGATACGCGTGGGTCCTACAGTCGCCGAGCGACGTCCTACCTAACGTTTGCTGCCGGCGCTTAAGAGCGCCACTGGCATCTATTAAAAAAAAAATACCTCTTTCGCCGTCACCCTTAGGTGCATTCATGCGTGGAGGTTTTTATTTATACATACGGGTTTGTATCCTCCGAGTTGAAGGTCTGGTCTTCTTCAGAAAATAATAACTTTAACCGTTTAAGTTTCATTTACACCAATCTCTTTATTTTAGCGGGGACCAGATATTTATAACATATCTGACCGCACTTCTTCTTCTTCATTTTTACAAACTTATTACATACTTAATTGTACTTATTGATTAACCAGCGGTTGCGTAATTTTATCTTCCGCCATTGGCTTAAATTAACTTCATTATTAAGTTCTTAGTATAGTTTTGTATTAATTCTTATTATAAAACATATTCATACAAACTTATTTAATGATGCCAACTTGGGCCGAACAAACATACAAACATGTATAACATGTGCAATTGGGTCATATTCCAACGTTAAATTCTTATTTAAATTATTTTTGTTTTGCGTTATTCGCTTAGCCAAACTGTGTGTATGTTAAATACAACAATAAAATATTAAAATCAATTTACCTCTGGTTTTTGCATGGTCAGCATTTGACGCTGGCCGCACAGAAGTAAATTGTTGGCTTAATTTTATTGTCTTTAAATAAAATGAAAACTGATCGCCCAGTTGTTGTTGCGGTAAATCAGTGTTCATTTTATTGTCTTACTTTTATTTTACTTGACTCGGTTTGTTTACTTTACTGGCCTTGGCATTGAATTCATATAAAAATGCCGCAATGCAATGAATGTTGATCGCTCGCTTAGTTGTTGCGGTGGATCAACTTTCATTGCCAGCACTTGGCCACTAGTAGAAAGACAATATTTTGGGGAACACCTCGTTGTGAGTCACAACACATCCCAATATACATATTTTGATTTTTTTTGTACTCAACTTCATCAAAATTTCGCCTCTATGAACTTTTCCTTTAATAGTTTTCTAATAATCGTTGCATATTTTTTCGAACGATTTCCATTAATTTGTTTATTTATGCTGTTATTTCGTCATCTCTAATATTTGTTTATAAGTATTTAAATCTGAGTCATTAAAACTGATTGGTTCCTTGTCAACTAATATTTCATATAAGCCTGGTGTGAAGGGCCATTGCGAGTTACCTACATTTACATTGGCTGAATCAAAAGTAATTGGCTCATTACCCAATCTCCATATCTGATGTTTATCCTTGTGAGGATCATAGACTTTATCGAATTTATTTAAATTAACTCTTGATAAATTGAATTGAATACTTTGATTCGGATTTATTGCAATGGTGACATCATCATTTTCCAAATCATTATCAGCAATATCATCATCATGAGTATCATCATCATCATCAGCGTAATTATCAACATCAAATGACTTTTATCGATTTCCTCTCTATCAAGTTTTGGAGAAAATATATTATTATCATGCCTACTCTTTTTAAATGGTGTGCTGGTAGTAACTTTATTGTCCTTAAAAGAGTTATCTGAATATTTTTCATTTTTTACTATTGTTCTCTTGCTATTAGCCGATTGAATTATTTCTTTTAACGGTTTTGATATTGGCTTAAAAGTTTTTTCTAAGAGCTCATCATTTGCAGCTTCTCCGAGCTGAAGAGTTTTATATTTCCTTTTCAAAATATTTCTAGTTTTAATAAGATTGCTCACTAGATTTGGTTTCTTATTCATATTGATAGTTGGTGTGTTTAGTAGTTTCCTGTTTAACAGTATAGCCCAGTTTAGCGGTTGGTTGTATAACTGTATAGGTCAGTTTAGCAGTTGGCTGTTAAGCAGTTAGCTGTTTAGCGGTTGGCTGTTTAACAGTATAGCCCAGTTAAGCAGTTAGCTGCTTAGCAGTTAGATGTTTGACAGTTAACTGTTTAATGTTATCAGTTAAGCAGATAGCTGTTTAATGTCACCGTTAAGCAGTTCGCTGTTTAATGTTATCCGTTAAGCAGAATTTGTTGTACTGATTTTAAAATATCTATACTGTTTCCTTTTATAGGCTAACTAGCTGAACCCGGTGTGCTTCGCTACCCCCTCTTTATAAAATAAAATTAAAAGTATTTATATATTTACAAAAATTTATGTATTTAATTTTAATTTAATTATTGCAATGCTTCTCCCCTTTTTTTGTTGTAAACCAATTAGAATTCAGCACTGAACCGCATGTAATTTGCTTCATGCTCCCCCTTTTTATTTTTAGACCAATCAAAAAGCAGCAATTACACAATCAGCTGTTTCGCAGTCAGTTGTGGGAGAATGAGAATGGGGTTACTCCACTATTTTAATTATTATGTATTTTAAATTTGAGGTAAAGGCGTTAATAAACGTAGTAAAAAAGTAGGTGCAGAAGTGTGCATGGTTGAAAAATATTATCATGTTATTAGTATTCCTGAGTCAAAGCTGCACGCTGTGAAAATTTAAGATCGGTTTAAGGGGCATGCTCCGCCCACTTTTCTTTTGGTACATATTTCTATTCATGCCAATACCATATATAGCAAATACTGCCGCCGTTGGTCAAAAAATGCCCAAGATATGACGATTTTAAATTTTGGGTTATATGAGCGAGGCCATGCCCCTTTGTCCACTCACAACTTTATATAGTTAAGAATTTATTATTTCGTAAGAATATCCTATTGTGAAAATTTAATGAAGATCGGTCCAGTTGTTAAGACCATATTCCGATTTTAATTTTCTTGAAAAGAGGCGTGGTCCCACCCAATTTTCTCCTGGTACGTATTCCTAATTATGCCAATACCATATGTACCAAATATCATCGACGTAGGTCAAAAAATGCCCCAAATATGGCGATTTAAATTTTTGGGTTATATGGACGGTGCCACGCCCCTTTGTCCAATAAAACTTCATATAGCCTATTATTCCTTCCAGAGTCATAGTAACATGCTGTGAAAGTTTCAGCTTTAATGGCTGCAAACATAGCTCCCGTTTGGTGAAATAGTATTTATTCTTACGGCAGCCAATCAGAAGCGTTCTTAATTAGTGAAATGAATTGCCATATACATAATTTTAATTGTAAGTATGTCAGTGATATGGTAAGCGTTATAACACGCGTTGGCAATCGCACCTCATGTTATACTTGAAGGAAAAGTAGTGCAATATTAATATTCAAATTTAATTGTGTTGATAATAATTAAAAAAAAAAATAATAATAAAAAAATTATTTCAGAATGTTTTTGTGCATCAACACTTCTTAAAGACACCAAATATATACCATATTGAAAGCAAATTAATTATAATTAAAGTAAAATGGGGCGAAAAAGGGGGATTTGGTAATAAAAAAATCTATGGCTACCTTACCTGTAGATAAAAAGTATATAAAACTTTAGGTAAATACATATTACAAAAAAAGTATTTTGTACAGCAAACATTGCTAGTGGTATAAGTAAGTATCTGAATTAAAAAAAGGGGGCGGTGAAGTGGGCGTGGTTCATAGTAATATGGCGACGTTAACAATATTAAGAGCAATGTACTACCAAATAAAAAAAAAATCCGTTGGAAGGAACAAATTTGTACAGAGAACAAAAAGTTTAAAACTTAAATTTGGCGTGAAAAGGGGCGTGAAAGGGGGCGTGGCGTAAGAAATGTTTATTTCTACCTCGCCTGGAGTATAATGTGTATACAATTTGAAGTAAATCTGTTAAAAACTATATGGGAGCAATTACATAATTTTAAAAAAGTGGGCGTAAAGGTGGGTGTGGTCGAAAAAAGTACCTATTAATCATACCAGAGTCCCAGTTAAATGCTATAAAAATTTCAGGAAGATCGGTCCAGAGGTTTGGTCTCCTAAAAGGTACAAACAAACAAATAAACAAACACACATTCCACTTTATATATATAGATAAAAACATTGAATCCTTTCCTATAGCGTTCATTATTTATGGGATCATCCTTGTTTATAACTAGAAAGCTATAGTTTTCTTTCCAACACTTTGAACATAAGTTGTTGAGCTCACTGATAGCAACGAGTATATATCTATAAGAGATTTCACTCGTCGCTCGTTATTTTTTACTCGCCGATATTAGCCATCCATCGACAGGATAGGGTATTTTGATGGGACATTTATTTTATACCCCTTCAAAAGTGCGAGTTTGTTTACATTTTGTTTTCTATATTTTGATCATTTTGGCTGCGTGCACAAGGGAGCAAAAAGATCGGTATTTTTTAATGTGCTTGCCTGTTTCTTCTTATTTGAATATCTGAAGAAATATTGCAAATTTTATGAATAAAAAATAAAATATTACAGCTTCTTATTTGCATGTGCATGGTTGCCGAGTTTATTTTGTTTCCAGCTGGACATTTTTGTTGTGATTTTGTTGTAGCTATATTTTGGTTGCTGCTGCAGACAAGGATTTTTAGATATTTCATTAGCTGAATAGAAAGACAGAATTCTGATTCGGCTAATGTAATAATTATTGGATAATAAAAAAATGTAGCAATAAATAGTGTTGAACCCTTTAAAGAATACACTTTTCAGTTCAGTAGTTAATTTAAGACTGTTTATTTAATAATGATTTCTGTTGAACGAAAGGTAAGGAAAATATATAATCATGAATCACTAGTTCACTTCAAGCGCAACTTGAGATAGGTGACTAAAAGCTGGTAACTCAAGTGCCTTGGAATGTTGTAAGTATGCTTAATCAGCTTGACAATTTGGTAATATCAAAATGTCAAGTGATGCATGTTTAGGTTATTGACTCGTTTAGGTTATTGACTGTATTTTCCCTACACCTCCCTTTTTTAAAGAGAAAGCTTTTATAGAGATCGCTGATCAGACGATGTCGATAAAAGCTTTCTTTTACTTTCACAATAATATAATTATAATTTATTAAGTTTAATATCTTTATGTTTAAAGATTTATGATTTTACAAATTATTATAATTGGAGTAATAATATAATTTAATAGTAACTTATAATCCAAATTATATTGAAAGACATTTATAAAAAGTTGTTGCCAAAATAAATGTAGTACATTCAATATATTGTTGTACTGACTGATAAATTTAATTTTAAAGTATTCAAAACTAGTCTATGTATTAAATATAAAAATATGTATATATATTTATATATATATGGAGTTATTGAGAAGTATTATAAAACAATTTTATATTTTGTTTGTTAATTTTTTGTTTCTTTCCTCTTAATTCAATAATAACATTATTTTTATTGTCAATATCAATTACTTTAAATGGTCCCTTGTAAACGGGTTCTAATTTGTGTGCTGTGTGATTTTTGATAAATATTTCTTGACCTATGGTAATGTTTGTATTGTTGGTGCTTTGGTCATTTAATTGTTTTTGATTATGTTTTGCTTTATTAATTAAGTTTGTAGTCGGAATTTTACTTCTTTTGAATAATTTTCAAAATTATATATAGTATCTACTGTTTCAAAAGGTATTAGTGGGTTGTGGTTTGGAACGTTTGGGAAAATTAATTCAAATGGACAATATCCATGTACTGTGGAGGGTGTTGTGTTAAAAGTATATGTGAAATACTTAACCCATTCATCCCAATCGTTTCTGGATGCGTGAATGTATGAACGAATGTATTCATTAAATGTGCGGTGTGATCTTTCAACTGTTCCTAGTGTTTGATGGTGGTAAGGCGCAGATGTAGCTTTTTGAATGTTTAAAAGTGTTAGGAGTTCTGAAAGGATTTGATTATTGTATTCAGTACCCATATCACTTAGTATTTTATTCATTGGTCCATAAATTAAAATAAAATGTTCTATTAAGGCTTTTGCTACTGTTTTGGCGGATTTGTTAGTTACGGGTATTGCTACGAGATATTTGGTTAGATCGCATATTAAAGTGATAATATATTGATTTCCTTTTTCTGATATTGGAAGAGGTCCTACAGTATCTATTATTACCGTTTGAAAAGGTTTCTGAGGTGTTGGGGTAATAATCATATCCGTTTTAATATGCTTTGTAGTTTTATCGATTTGACATTGAAGGCATTGTTTTACATATTGATTCACATCTCTAGTGATGTTTTTCCAATAATAAAATTGACGAATCTTTTTAAGTAGTCTGGTTGTTCCAGGATGTCCTCCGGAAAGAGCTTCATCGTGAAACTTTTTTAATAAAGATTTTTGTTCATTTTTGCACACTTTAGGTGTAAGTGCTATTTGTAACTTTGTAATAAGTTGAGTAGCTTTTTGTTTAAAGTTTTCAATGGATACGAGGTTAAAAAAATTATCATTTAAATTCATTTGAATTTTGTTTATATTCCTACTAATTGCTTCTTTTTCAAGAATTGGAAGAAATTGATCTAGATCGATAGTTCCATTAGCAATTGTATTCTGTATATTAATTCGTGGTGCTAGCACTTGTTTACCATGTTTTAAGTAAAATGTAGGGATACTTTTCTCAGTATCCACTCTGAGTTTAACCCACTTTTTAACGCAATTGAAGCCAATAGTTTCGAAGACCTTAGGCTTTTGTTCAACTACTTTATTTTCTGTGTTTGTTATTTTTTCTTTAGCTTTGGTTTTTGATTGTGCACGTGTAGTTACCAGGAGAACATTGTTTGTTGATGGGATTAATTTAATATCATTAAAGTCAATTCGAGACAGCGCGTCCGCTCCTGAATTGTCCTTTCCTTTAATGTGTTCTATTGTAAAAACATACTCTTCTAATTCCAGACGAATTCGCGTTAATCTGCTGGATGGATTTTTTAAGGAGTATAAAAAGGTTAATGGTTTATGATCGCTGCGTACTATAAATTTTTTGCCATAGACATATGGTCGAAAGTGATTAATTGCCCATTGGACAGCTATTAATTCTTGTTCTATTGGGGCTTTGTTTGATTCTCCTTTCGAAAATGCACGTGACGCATATGCAACTGGAAGCTGTATACCGTCTTTCTCTTGTGATAGTATTGGTCCACAAGCGATTTTGCTAGCGTCGGTAGTGATATAAAAAGTTTTTTCAAAATCTGGATGTTGAAGGATTTGTGGAGACAGTAGTGCTGACTTTAAATGTTGAAAAGCTTTCTCACAGTCTACAGACCATACGAAAGGTTCATTCTTTCTAGTTAGTTTTGATAAATGCACAGAATAAAATGAAAAATTTAGTATGAAACGTCTGTAATAATTACAGAAAGCTACGAATCGACGAACCTCATCGCTATTCTTAGGTCTGGGGAAGTTTTTAATTGTGTCGTATTTGCTACTGTCTGGTAAAATACCTTTGTCGGTACATTTATGACCCAAATATGTTACTTCAGATCTAAAAAATGTGCATTTATCCTGGTGTAATTTTAAATTATGTTCTCTGCATCTTTGAAATACTGTTTCTAAATTTTTGATCATGTGTTTAATCGAGCATCCTGTGACAATGACATCATCCATGTATATAAAGGTTTTTGAAAGTGACAACCCTGTGAATGCTAGATTCATCATTCTCTGAAAAGAATTTGGGGCTACTTTTAAACCATATGGTAAACGCGTGAAACGAAATGAACCGTTTTCCGTAGAGAAAGAAGTGATGTCTCGAGATTTTTCGTCCAATCCAATTTGATGGAAACCAGATGTTAAATCTAAACAACAGAAAAATTTCGCTCTGCCAAGTTGGTCTAAAATATCCTCAATTCTTGGTAAAGGAAATTTGTCCGCTATCAGCTTTTTATTTATTTGTCGGTTATCGACTACTAAACGCCATCGTTTTTCGGGATTATTTGGTAATGATTTCTTTGGTACTAGTAAAATTGGACTATTGTAATTGGACGTCGCCGGTTCGACGATCCCGTCTTGTTGAAGTTTTTCAACTTGTCTAATTATTTCGTCTTTTTGAGAGTGTGGCGTCCGATAATTTTTGATGTAAACAGGATAATTGTCGGACAATCTCAATTTTTGTTTGTAAAAACTGTTTGTGCTTATTTTATCGGTTTCTAATGCGAAAATATCAGTATATTTGGAACATAATTGAAATAATTCTGTTTTAGCTATTTCAGGAAAATGTTTCGTTAGTTTCTCTAAAATGGTTTGTTTTCTGTGATGGTCACTATTGGATGTGTTAAACATTTCATAATCAGATAAGTTTTCATGCTTTAAGTGAACATTATTCAAAAATTTATTTTCAGAATTTGTGTTGATCATTCTGATATAAGGAACATTTTTTGAAATTATGCAGCCGGTAACATACACCCCATCTTGTATTGTTTGATTTGGTATAATCAAATCAGAACATTCGCTGTTAATTTTAATAGCTCTGAAAACCTCAGCGCGTGCGGGTAGTATGAAAGCGTCATCCTTGAAACTTTCTAGCAGTGGAATATCTATTGGATAATTTAAATTAAATGGTCTAAATGAAAGTAAATTTGAATTTGTATTTTGGCCGTATTGAATAGTGACATTGTATGTTTTAAGAAAATCTAAGCCCAATATGCCTTGAAAAGGTATGGGAAATGTATCTGAAATTATGTGAAATTTATGAGGAATTAAAAAATTTCTAACTTTTAAATCAATTTGGATTGTCCCTAAAGAATTGATAGTTCCTCGTCCTATTCCAGTTATTTGAATAGTGTTTTGTGTGTCAAATTTAAATGCATTGAGCGAGCTGATTTTAATTAGTGAGACATCCGCTCCAGTGTCCACTAGAAATGTATTAAGATTTTTGTTAGTTGATATATGGATTTCGATAAAACTACTTAAATTAAGATTCAGATGGAATATTGATTTAGTATCCTTTTTGTGTTCTTTTAATTTTGATGCTGACCCCCCATATTTTGGGGGAAATCTCGTTTCCCGACACTTCCTGCATCATTCTTACTCGCCCCCTATTTTCAAAATGGTTTGATTGATTTCTATTGTTGTTATTCTGGCTTCTGCGTCGCCAGTTATTATTGTTGTTACTAAAATTACTATGACGCCCATTATTATTGTTGTTATTGTAATTGTTATTAAAATTACTACTCTGACGCCAGCCTTGGCCGCGTCCGCGATTGTTACGGAATCCGCTATTCCTATGGCTTTGGCTTTGGCGGTTAAGGTAAAATATGGAGGAGTTTGAAGTTGAAGCTTCTGTGCTAGCTTCTACGAATTTAGAAACAACCTCATTAAAAGAAGTGAAGTTTCCAGTTTTAATAATAAGTTTTACTTCATCACTTGTAGCATTTCTGGCAATTGCTTTCGTTGTATTTTGTACTATTAATTTTTGAGCATTATTCTGTGGATAGCCCTCTCGTATGTAGGCTCCGTCTAGTTTTTTCGTTATGTCTTGTATTTCCTCGGCATATGCGGTGGCTGATTTGGATTGCTGTCTAATGTTCATTAGTTTTGAACAAAACAATTCAGATGACTCACCTTTTATGGAGGATTTCAATTTATTTGTAATTGCCTGTATGGTGTTTTCGTTTGTTATTAAATTCCTTGCCTGTCCCCTCAGTTTAGTTTTTATAACCTCAATAGCATGTGTGTCTTTAATTCTTTCAATCAGCGTTAAAGCATCAAGAAAACTCTGCAACTCGTTTACATTACCATCAAACACTGGTACAATTTTTGTTGCTTTATCTAAAATATCGTCCTCTGTTCGCGGCATTTTGATAGTTTCAATTTCTTCGTCTGTTTCTAAATCAGCTTGATCGCTATCATCAGTTTCTACAGTTAGTTTATTTACCTCACAGCTTAGGGTAAGAGGCACTTTAATGGCTATATTATGCTTGTGGAAAATTTTTATTAATTTGTCTCTAAATCTAAAAAAAATCTCGTCCGCCTGTTCTCTGTGAACAGTTGAGTACCTATCGTATTGTCTGTGTAGGGTCGCTCTAATATTATTAAACGATTCAATTAAAATTGTTATATGCTTACTTAAAGTTTCTGTTTTTATTGTCCTATTTTGACTTAGACATTTATAAGATTGCTTAAATTTAAGTTTGAATGGTTCTAAACTATCTAATATGGTTTCCCATTGCATGTTTATAATTACCTGATAACATGATTATAAATAAAATAATTTTTTTTTTGTTTTTTATAAATTTTGGAATTTACAACTGTTGTCACCCATTTTTTTTTCTGCTCACTAGCTGCTACGTTACGCTTGTTGTTTCAGTTGGCTGATAAAGGTGGGGCTGAAGATGTTTCTTGTATTTGTTGTTGATGATGAAGATGATAATGATGATAAGATGCAGACACTTCTATTCCTCCATTCCCAATCGTTGGGGGGTGTTGGGCCTCCGGCTTGAGGCACTCGTCACTCTTTATAATGTTAATTAGTAGCATACTTGTGATTTTTAAATTCTCGGTTGATCGCGAGCAATGCCATTGAGGCTCTTTTTTATTGCTGATTTAATTACTTTAATAATATAAATTATGACGATCACTACTGAAATGATTATTAGTGTGATTTCCGCCAAGTTAATTCCTTCACTTTTTATAAGAGTTTCTTCATTGTTTATTTTGGCTTTTTCCGTGCTCAGTGCTTTAATTATTTCGTTTTTGTCGTTTTCTTCTACCGTTTTTCCTACTTCATACCCGGCGAAGATTAAGGGTATAGTAGATAGAATTTTTTTACACCACGACAAAAAAATTTTTTTTTCTCTTCAGTTTGTAAGTTTTTCACTTTAGATATTCACTTTAAAAATAACTTTATTTTTTTCACTTCAGTTTATAAGTTCTTCGGACTTCGAGTCCTGTCACGGTCGCCATGTTGAACTCTTTAAAGAATACACTTTTCAGTTCAGTAGTTAATTTAAGACTGTTTATTTAATAATGATTTCTGTTGAACGAAAGGTAAGGAAAATATATAATCATGAATCACTAGTTCACTTCAAGCGCAACTTGAGATAGGTGACTAAACGCTGGTAACTCAAGAGCCTTGGAATGTTGTAAGTATGCTTAATCAGCTTGATAATTTGGTAATATCAAAATGTCAAGTGATGCATGTTTAGGTTATTGACTCGTTTAGGTTATTGACTGTATTTTCCGTACAATAGAATTGCTCTAGCAGTATTTAATAAATTTAAAATAAAACAAAGAAATATTGTAGATTTAATTAATGAGAATAAAAGTTATATTTGATACAAATTTTACAGGTTATTATATATTAAAGGGCTGCACAATTACATTTGAATCGCTGTACAAAACATTTGTGGGGATCGCAATTACTTTCGTTCTCTCACTCTCATTTGCGGATAGCGTTGGCGTGAGTGAAAATTTTTGGTAGTGTGCGTAAGTGAAAAACCGGTTTAAAGCAAAACAAATAATAAATTGTCTATCGCGTATTAGTTATGCACATAAAAATTACTTGCAAGAGGAGTACAAGTTGGCAAGTACTTGAAATACTTGATACATAATTTCAGTAATTTAGAAGATGAATTTGCAGTTGCATGCTTTAACTTAAATGCATTTTTTATTAAAAACAAAAAACCATTCAGATAGAAATAACAAAAACCAAACAAATTTCAAAAAATTAAACTTTATGTGTGGTAATATATATTTTTGAATTATTAATGTTTGAATGTAAAAACATTTAGTTTAAAAAAAAATAATAAGTTTAAAATCGCCGCTCACCATTTTTACTTTTATAGTGGCGTTATTAAAACTGCTATTAATATGGTCTTTTAAAGAAAAAGAATCACTGTTTGTTGGTTTTAAACATTTAAGCATTAAAAAATTTAAAATAAAACAATAATTCAATATTTACTTACTTCATCAATTTCAATTGTTTTTTAATTTCACTTTTACTTTATTTTTATTTTACTAATGCAACTTTATCATTAGCAACTGATAATGACTTCTGCTTTCAGCATACGCAAGTATTTGCAGTAGAAGGAAGAACTATACAGTTTTTTTTTTTCATTTGCCGTGATAGCGACCGATAATTAATGTAATTGATGAGAGCAAGTTGCGTATGCATTTGATACGAGAGAGAGAGAGTTAAAACATTACTTTTTCTCTGAGCAACAAGCAACGGTTTTACGCTATTTCTTTGCTTAATTCTGCTACAACTGATGTGCGTGGTATTAAAAGCATTTTTGTTAAAAAATTTTTTTTCAAGTCCTGACTAATAATTATTTCATTAGCCGAATCATCAGAATTTCATCTTTTTATTGATCTAATGAAGTATCTAAAAATTATGGTTGAGTATCCAAAGTAGCAAGCAAAATATTGCCACAAGGAAAATGTTCAGCTAGAAACAAACTAAAGAAGATGAAAGAAAAAAACACATATACATATATATAATAACCTGTAAAATTTGTATCAAATATAACTTTTATTCTCATTAATTAAATCTACAATATTTCTTTGTTTTATTTTAAATTTATTAAATACTGCTAGAGCAATTCTATTTATTGCTACATTTTTTATTATCCAATAATTATTACATTAGCCGAATCAGAATTCTGTCTTTCTATTCAGCTAATGAAATACCTAAAAAGCCTTGTCTGCAGCAGCAACCAAAATATAGCTACAACAAAATCACAACAAAAATGTCCAGCTGGAAACAAAATAAACTCGGCAACCATGCACATGCAAATAAGGAGCTGTAATATTTTATTTTTTATTCATAAAATTTGCAATATTTCTTCAGATATTCAAATAAGAAGAAACAGGCAAGCACATTTAAAAATACCGATCTTTTTGCTCCCTTGTGCACGCAGCCAAAATGATCAAAATATAGAAAACAAAATGTAAACAAACTTGCACTTTTGAAGGGGTATAAAATAAATGTTCCATCAAAATACCCTATCCTGTCGATGGATGGCTAATATCGGCGAGTAAAAAATAACGAGCGACGAGTGAAATCTCTTATAGATATATACACGTTGCTGATAGACACCCTGTGTTGTGTCGGCACAGCGGTGGTTTGTCCAGTTGCGCTCTTATTTATGTATTGTTCTTTTCGGGCAGCGCCTCTCGCGGCCCTTGCTAAAACTCTGTTAGCATGTAAGCGATGAGAATAAAATCTAACTTAAAGCGAAGAAGTTCTAAGCCCGCGAGTTTTTATTTTACCCCCCCCGTTTAACGTTTATATAAACAGTCCCCCAATCGGTTCGAACAAACATTGGTCCTACGCGAGCCGGATTTTTAAAAGGAAAAAAAGAGACTAGTGAAAAAATTTAAACATTGGTTTAAAGTTTGCAAGCAAAAATCCTTAAGTGTAAAAGAAAAAAAAAAATTCCACTTTGCCGCGAGTGGTGCTAAAAATAAGGAAACTTAAAATAATTGGGTTTCAAGCAAAATTTGAAACAATTTAACAATTTTAAATTATTATTTAAAGTAAATAAATAATAAGAAATTGGATCAACACCAACTTTAGCAGCAACAAGTTTGAAATTAACACCAACTTCAACAGCATCAACAGCAGCAGCAGCAGCAACTTCAACAATAAAATCAACAAAATTTTGAGGAAAAATCCAGGTAAGACCTTTTATTTCAATTAATGATTTTGTGTTTTAAAAAGAATAAGAGGAAATAAGTGTTTTTCGCGATCCACGATAAACTCCTTAAGCGCCACATTCGTATTTAATGCGCGTTTAAATTTAATAGTCGGTTTTTTGTTAAATATAATAAATATTGTGATTCGATTTCGGCGTGTGTGGTTTTTAATTAATAAAGAATTCATTCTATCAATTTCTATTCCACTCAATATTCTAACTATTTGCAATTGCACATACAATTTTTGGCGGCAAATTAAAGTATATATGTGTGTATATAACTTTAGTTAAAAAGGTTCTTGACCTAGTCAGCTGTGGTTAATTTTTTTTTGTTCTCCTTATATCGGCAAAGAATTAGAAAGTTTTTGTGCTCACGATCGGTTATATTATATAACTAATATTGGTTCACTTGGCTGCATTGATAATTGTGGAGCCAAAAATAGCAAATAATTGTAGTGGCCAAGATCTGAGCAGCTTTTCTACGCTCTTAGTTTACAATTTTTGCATTCTTCTTTGTGCGGTGTCCGCACTGGTCGAAGCCAAAACCGTGTCTTGTGCTTGGAAAATCAACCCCAAGTTGTGCTAATTAATAGTTAATTCTCTCACACGCTAACATTTTGTTTTTGCTGCGGTCAGAGCTGAGACTGCAGTTCGTGTCAGTTGCGTTTGGTAAAACACCTCTTCAGCCAGTTGCATACAACTATATGTATATACATAGTTCTAGTGAGAGAGAGTGAACAAGCCGCACAGTGGGACTAAGTCATAAATTTGCTTCCAAAATCGACTTAGTTTTATTTTTATTAGAAAATTGCACTGTGGGACGAAAAATTTTTTTTTTCAGGGAAAAAATTTTTTTACCTGAACATTAGAAAATATTTCTAACTAAAAAAAAAAATCTATATATTAAATATTATAAAAATATATTAAAAAAAAATAAAATAAAATACATACGTGATATATATTACAAAAAAAATCGAATTGTTATTATTATAATCTTTTTTCTGGATTTTATTATAAATTAACAGTTGTTTTATTATAAAAAAAAACAAAAAAAAATTATTTTTGAAAGTTTTTTTATTATTCCTAATTTGTTGTAGTGGAGCCTAATAGAATAAATATATTGTTTTTAATTTTTTTGTCGTTAATTTAATTTTTGGTGTAATTTTATTTTTGTGGTTTTCTTAAACTGTAAATTATATTACACAATGGAAAAAAATCATAAAAGAAAACCACATAACACAAAAATAATATGTCTCAATTAAAAGTATTTATACGTTTGAGCGATGCTTTAGTGGAGTTCGAAACGGACTTTAATGCCGTCGAAACTCACGACGTTTTCTCATTGGAGGCTCAAAGTGATGAGCTAAAAGCCCAGTGGAGAAAAGTAAAGGCTGCATATGATGCCTGTTTGGAAAAAATCTCCAGCGACGACGATTCGGATCTTGAATCAATGAAGAAAAAGTATCGCAGCTGCTACCATTCATATATACGGGTAGCAGGGAAAATTTGTGAGCTTTCTCAGAATAAGCCCTCGAAGCAAACACTTGCTTCAGAGCCGGCGGCGGCAATGGGCCACCGTCGATACAGAGGTTTTCAGTGGTGATTACCTCTCATGGCCGTCCTTCAGGGACATGTTTACGGCCATTTACATTATGAACTCGCGGCTTACGTCAGTGGAAAAACTTTTCCACTTAAATCAAAAAACACGTGGTGAAGCAAAGGAGATTGTAAGAAAATCTCCACTAACAAATGATGGGTTTGCTCAAGCTTGGCAAGACTTGTCTGACCGATACGAAAATAAGCGTATCATGGTCAACAGCCAGCTAAAGATTTTATTCAATCTACCCCATGTGCCAAAAGAATCTGGCACAGAACTTAAAAAACTCCAGAGAGATATCATTGGTTGCATTTTTGCTCTAAAAATGCATAACATTGATATTAATAATTGGGATGCAAATCTTTGTGTATCTGTGCTCAACAAGATTGCCAGAGGTTACGCTCTCCTTATGGGAGCAGTCCATTGTGAATAAACATGATATTCTAAAGTGGACAGATCTCGATTCTTTCCTCACAAGTCGGTTTCAAACTCTTGAAACCCTGTCTGATATTCGCAGCTCTACCGGCGCAATACCCAGACAAACATCTACTTCTTCCTCCTCCAACTCAAAACAAAACCAGAGCAATTCATCTGGTAAAAAAGTAAATAATTACCAAATTAAAATTACTTCGGCAAATTGTAAGCTGTGCACTTCAGAACAGCATGCACTTCGCTTTTGTCCCTAGTTTTTGAGAATGGATGTTAGTCAACGGCTATCAATGGTGAGAAAACACAAGTTTTGTCTAAACTGTTTAGCTCAATCTTAGGTTTTACTATGCGAAAGTGGACTACAAATGCGGCAACCGTTTTAGACGGCCTACCTACAGAGCATCTCTTACACGAGAACTTCTTAAAGTTAGAAGATTCTTCAGATTTATTTTATTTTACTGCTAAACGTCTTGAGATTAATTCATCTTATACAAAACGTGAAGTGCTATCAATGATAGCCCAACTATTTGATCCTGCAGGTTGGCTGGCACGTATAGTGGTGACAGCGAAAATGCTAATGCAGTGCATCTGGTTGGATGAGATAGATTGGGATGAACACCTCCCACCCCACATTTTTCAATCTTGGCAAACCTTTTTGCTAGATTATGAGAATATTAATGATATTCACATCCCGCGTTTTGTTGGATTTACGCCTGATTCCGACGTAGAGTTCCACGCCTTTTGTGATGCGTCTGAAAAGGCATATGCTGCATCGATATACATCCGTGTCAAGAAAAATGATTGTATTGTCAGTCATTTACTATACGCAAAAAGTAAAGTGGCTCCCGTCAAGACTATCTCACTACCTCGTCTTGAATTGTGTGGTGCAGCCCTTCTCGCGGATATGGTAGACTCCTTGATATGCCACGTAGAAATTGAAAAGCAGCGATTGTATTGTTGGACGGATTCAACAATAGTGCTTGCTTGGCTTTGTAAGCCTCCATGTTCGTGGACCACCTTCGTAGCCAATAGAGACTCTAAAGTTGCAGAGAAGGTTGTAATTCACAACTGGTTTCATGTAGATACACATGAAAACCCCGCAGATTTAGCGACGCGTGGAGTGACACCAAAAGAGCTAACTGACAACCCTATTTGGTGGCATGGGCCGTCTTGGCTCGCATTTGAACGATCCTAGTGACAAATAAAAGTTCAGTCTCCAGCTTTAGAAACATTGCTTGAACGCAAAGCTGTAAAAGTGCACTTTGCATATTTTTCAAATTATGAAGATGTTTTAGAGCGGTTCTCTTCATTGCCACGGGCGTTAAGAGTGCTAGCTTACGTGTTTCGTTTTCTGCATCGCACCCATCCACAGTATCGTGCGACCTTTTCAAAAACATCAACGTGTCTAGAAAGTGCAGAAATTAAGTTTGTCAAACCACGATTGGTGCTTTTGTGTCAAAAATTCGTGTTTCCAAAAAATATCATTTGTTAGAAACCAATTAACTTATTGGAGCTAAAAGTACAATCTTAGCTCTTAATCCGTTTCTGCACACAGACAAGTTTTTGCGTGTTGGTGGACGGTTAGCCTCTTCTCCAATTTTGTCATATGACGAAAGACACCCAATTATATTGCCGTATAATTGTCAATTTTCTCGTCTGTTAGTATGTTTTGTCCATGAGATCTCTCTACATGCAGGGAATCAGTTAGTGCTTCGACTTATTCGGATGCAATACTGGATTCCACGTGCTAAAACCCTCATAAAGTCGACGCTACACAATTGCAAAACTTGTGTACTAAACATGAAGTGCCAAATAACACAAATAATGGCGGCTCTGCCAGCTGAACGAACTGTAATTTCACGACCATTTGCGTCCACTGGCATTGACTTCGCTGGCCCGTTCGACATAAAAAGCTACCTCGGTAGATCTTGCCGAATAAGTAAGGGATATGTCTGTTTGTTTGTGTGCTTTTCTACAAAGGCAATTCATTTGGAACCCACTAGCGACTTATCAACCGCTACGTTTCTGGCAGCATTTTCTCGTTTTACTGCTAGGCGTGGCTGCCCAGCAAATGTGTACTCTGACAATGGTACAAACTTTGTTGGTGCCTCAAATGTCTTTAAAAGGGACTTCAAGAGCTTTCTGAGTTCGTCACATGATGCCCTCCTAGCCCAGTATGCGCATCATGAAATCTCCTGGCATTTCATCCCAGCTGGAGCTCCCCATATGGGAGGTTTATGGGAAGCTGGAGTAAAAAGCTTTAAGGCCCATTTTAAAAAGATGGCCGGAAGTATGAAGTATACTTTCGAAGAGTTCACCACACTACTGAATCGAATCTTGTCTTAATTCGAGGCCACTTTCCACCATGCCTGAAAATCCGTTTGATTTTCGCTCTCTCACCCCAGGTCATTTCTTAGTTGGCGGCTCACTGCTCTCGCCAGTGGAGCCAGAAATAAGTGATCAGCCTTTGACTATCATCAACCGTTGGCAGAAGGTCAAGGCGATGCATCATCACTTTTGCCACCAATGGAAAAATGAATACCTTAAGGAGATGCATCGGCGTGCAAAGTGGAAAACTCCTCAGCTAGACTTTTAAGTTAACGACTTAGTTGTTATTAAAGAAGATAATTTTCCCGCGAATGAATGGCGATTAGGTCGAGTTTTAAAAACGTACGTCGGTAGTGACAATAGAGTCCGCGTAGCTGACGTTCGAACCGAAAGAGGTAGCGTCACGCGGCCTATCGTGAAATTGGTCGCTCTATCCGCGAACTAGCAGCGTCACCACCCTATTTCCTCATTTAACCCTTTATTTTTTTTTCGTTTCTTTTGTTTCTTTTGTTTCTTTTGGTCTCGTTTCAGAATGTCATCCAGCAACATCGTGCGTGATCTCCTAGAAGAGATGTTGTTGCAGACGGATACCGAACTGGCTCAGAGCGACGTCGACACTGTGCGAGAACGTACCCCGGTTACTAGCCCGCAACCTGCCAGTCCAATTCGAAGCACGGTGGCCAGCGTAGTTGCCGTAGTGACTCGCAGCGACACTGTCCCGAGGTGTCGTTTGTGCTCCTTAGAGCATAATCTTGCGTCGTGCGGACGGTTCCTGACAATAAACCTGGAGGAGCGGTTGAGAACAGCATTGCACCATTTTTACTGTTCTAACTGCCTTTCAGCAGTTCATATGCGAAGGGACTGCCCGAGCGATGTGAGATGTCGTCACTGCGGCGAGGATCATCACACCCTACTACACTCCCGCTCACGTGTCCGAGCAGGTCGAGTTCAATCGAGGAGATCACGTGGAAGACGCCAACGAGCAAAGAAGCCACGCAATCAGAAGTGCCAGCCTGCATCCGCAGCTGATGAAAGGAAACGATCAGGGGGTCGGGACGCAAACAATCCCTCCCGGAAGGGACCGCAGTCGGCAGCTCGTGCGGCTCCGTCTAGGGACCATGTCCCGAAGCAGTCCCCTTCCCGGAAGAGGCCGCAGTCGCACGATCATGCGTCTACGTAAAGGGACCATTTCCCGAAACGGTCTCCCCCGAACGACCAACCACAACGGGCCTACAACGCATCACTTCGCTGCTCCCCACGGCTGTGGTGAGCATGTGGGCACATGGTGGCCTGGTGCAGGAACGTGCAATCCTGGACGCATGCCTTCACCAGTCCCGGATCGCGAGTGAGTTGGTCCGGAAGTGGAAGCTTCCAACTTCCATGGTCGAAAGACGAGAGGTATGCACCCTGGTGTTGCGCGGTCGGCACGGGTCTAGTGTTCACTTAGAGACTACAGCCAGGGTCGAGCGCAGGTTGGAGGCCATCACACTATCCCGCGACATCGACGAACGGATCTGCGACGGATATCCAAATATCAATTTGGCTGATCCACGATTTTACCGAAGGGCGCCGGTACGGCTTTTGCTAGGAAGCGACGTTTACGCCAGGGTGATGCAACCTGGGAGCCTGCCGATGGGTTTCAGCATGCCATTGGCCCAGAACTCCATCTTTGGATGGGTATTATCAGGACAGGGCACCTGGTAACGTCTTGCAATTCTGCAAGGCGGGCGGCATGTTGAGCTCACTGATAGACACCCTGTGTTGTGTCGGCACAGCGGTGGTTTGTCCAGTTGCGCTCTTATTTATGTATTGTTCTTTTCGGGCAGTGCCTCTCGCGGCCCTTGCTAAAACTCTGTTAGCATGTAATCGATCAGAATAAAATCTAACTTAAAACGAAGAAGTTCTAAGCCCGCGAGTTTTTATTTTACCCCCCCCCCCCCGTTTAACGTTTATATAAACAGTCCCCCCATCGGTTCGAACAAACATAAGTCATGAAATGTCTTAAAAGACATATCAGAACCAACATGATCGCTATAAATGTGCTTTATATTCATCTCATCCTGTTTAAATATTATAATCATATTAGCATTATCACGAATTAGGTGTTTTGGTATACGTGTATAAGTTTGACAAAAGTAAAAGCTGTCAACATCCTTGTGGCGCCCCATGCAGAAGTTCGAGCGTATGTGATTTTGTTTCTGGCAAGCTACATCATCAAATATAAATATTGAGTTGGGTTGCACTTCGTCTGGAGATATGACGTCATCATTATTAGAAAATGATGAAAAATGTATCCCCTTGATAGGTTTAATCCAAGTATTGGTATTTCGGTTGCTGTGCCGACTTTGAGTATAAGTAAATACTTTGAAATTTCAGTCCATTAGGACTTTCAATAAGACTAATCATCACATTTGTTTTCCCACAGTTTGAAGGTCCAACAATAAGACCGCGAATAGAGTTCGGCAGTAATGAGCTGTGCCGTGTTCTATTTGATGAATTTAACTTTGGATCAATATTTTTTACGTTAATTGACTTATGTTGTTTTAAGAATCGCATATTGTAAACTACTAATTGTTTTCATATATAATCGGGTCCTTTTATTAATTTTAATTAACTTTCCCTTCAGCCTTTACTTGGAAAAGAATAAATACTTATGACAATTTTTTATAAAAAGACAATCAGTCTTAGTCCATCCATCATTGGGAAAGGTTTCATCAATAATTTCATCGATAAACTTCCCATTGAGCTGCATTTACCTGGATATCAGTTTTGTGGACCCGGTACTAAATTAAAGAAGCGATTAGCTAGAGGCGATCAAGGAATCAATCTTTTGGATGCAGCTTGCAGACAACACGATATGTTATACTCAAAAAATAAAGATTTGGAAAAAAGGCATATTGCCGATAGAATCTTGTCTGAAAAAGCTTGGCAAAGAGTTACCGCAAGTGATAGTAGTATTGCTGAAAAATCAAATGCTTGGCTTGTTACTAACGCGATGAAGGCAAAAACGAAATTTGGACTGGGTTATGTTACCAGTAAAACGGTGAGATCTCCTCAAATAAATGGGCATCGCCTATTTAGACATGCCCTGAGTAGTGCTAAAATGAGAATTAAGAAAACAAAAATCTTGGATGATGCAGTTAAAATTTCAAGAAAAGTTGTAAACAATATTTTCAAGGGGAAAAAATCTCTGATTAAGACTCCTCGAGTAATTCCACTACCTAAATCTGGAGGGTTTTCTCCCGCTTGCACCTATATTCGCTGCCCTGGGTGCACTTGGTGGTCTAGCTATTGGAGTATCTGGCATTACAAAAGCAATCAAAGCAGTTAAAACTGGAAAAGAGCAGTTAAATGAAGCAAAACGGCATAATAGTAAAATGGAAGCTATTGCAATGGGAAAAGGCATGTTCCTAAAACCATATAAAAAGAGGTTTGGATCATATTTAAAACCTTATCAACAAAATTTTTAATGCAGCTGCCTAAAAGAGCCCTTACTGATGTAGATATAAGAAAATACGCTAAAGATATTCCAAATTTTAGAGGAGTGTTTATGTGTGATACTCTTCCAAGTAAACCATTTAAAAAAGAATGCGGGATAATTAATCTCGATACATCAGAGGGCCCCCCGGCACGCATTGGGTAGCATACTGGAAAAACATTAATCAAATTGAATATTTTGACAGCTTTGGAAATTTACAACCACCAAGGGAAATAATAAAATATTTACGGAAAGATATAAACTATACTTATAATAGATATCAAAATTTTAACACAATAAATTGTGGACATTTATGTTTGAAATTTTTGTTTTCGAAAATAGGCTGAAAGAATAAAGAAAAAAATAAATTACTTAAAATGCATTTTGTTTCATTGTAAGTCATCGCAATCATCATCATCATCATCAGCTACTTACCCATACTAGAGATTATTATAAAATTCCAACAGCAGAGTAAAGTTTAAAAAAATAAAATAAATATATTTTGTACAACGTTATAAAAATTTTATTTTTTTTCTTCTTAATCATATATCTTTAACAATTTAAAATCTTAAAAATAAACATTTATTCTTAAGTAATATTATTCTACTCCATAATACTGAAATGACCCCACGGTAATGTCTCATTACTATTTGCCATCAAAAACCGCTTATTATCATGTGGGCTTAATGCAATTTTTGTTTGTATGATCGAGCTTACTTCATGTTTCCGCGACTGAATCAAATTTTACTGAACTGTCTTTTCAATGTTGTTTTCAAGGCAATCAACATAGTCACTAAACGTTATTTTAGTCTTGACTATGTTTCTTTTTACACCTTTCGATTTTTTTCGTTGAATCTTCACCCTCTACCCGTATCGCATACATTTTTGCACGGAGCCCCACAAATTCAGTCATGATACTAACATTATTCTCATCTTTCATGAGACCCAAAACTTTTTTATTGCCTTAAGGAATATCCCACACGTTATCAATAGGATAGTCGCTTGTGTCAAAGTGTATAAAGCAATCGCGTTTGATGACCTCATACAAGTCTTTACAAGTCACCTCATAAATTAGTGAAACGGTACCGGTATAGCAAATGCTACAATCGGAACCAAATTGAGGAGCCATGTAACCATAATGAAAATCATAAGTGGTTGTTTTAGCTAAATCAAGGATGCACATACCAACATAAATGGGTTTATTGAAGTATATTTCAGTTTTATTGAGTTCAATTGCCATCAAATTTTCACCAAATTTTGTAAAGGCTTTAAACTCAGGCTTAGAAATAAGGGCTTCGGCACCATATCGACCTAACCAACTCGTTACCAATTTAACAACACTGTGTTTACGTATGTTTTCCATAGTTTTTCCGATTCATGAGTTTGAAAAGGTTCTTCTCAAACTCATTTTTAGCTGCTGTTCGAAGACTCGTGTTTAGATCGATATATGGCTTCAACCATGCAGATTGTCTTAATTTCAAAATTTTGTGAATTTTAGATAGCCTTAATCCATATTTCAAAGCCTGCTTTAGATTTCTGGAGTGAATAATATATCTCACGCTACCGCCCAAAGTTGCCAACAGTTTTTTTTGCTTTGATCCTGAAGGTGTAATATGATCAGGGCAAAAGGGGAGATCTTTATGGTAATCGTGGAGATTAATTGGATACTCTAAATCTACCTCGAGAATATATCCTACATCTGAATCGTCAGCTACGGCTTCAACATTAAAATTTTGAGAATCTGACAGCCAATGAAACTCACTCTGGGAGAGAAATTGAGACATACTGATTATTAATGTCATAATACATTAAGAATTTGGATGGTTGATCCTCATTGTAATCAGTCATGTACTTATTGTTGGCTTTCGAATAACGCTTAGTACACTGGCTAAGACCCCCACGAATACCTCGCTCTACAAACATGAGCATGTCAATATCTGTCAATAGCTCAACGGTTATATCAGTATGCTTAAGCATTGCATCCCATGTATAACCAGGTAGAGTGAAATAATGTGCGGGATCTAGACCATAAGTTTTATGACAACTTGTGCGAAATTGTTCGAAAATATCAGATAATAGTAACACGTCAGTTTTCAAGTAAATATCTGAATATTCACCCAAATTATTAATATTTAATTCCGCCCAGACTTTTTGTGCATGAGCATAATCCTCTGGGCGGAAGTTGTATCATTATCTCAGTTGTTGTGAGATAATGAAAAATTATGTGTATTGTGTGTGAGTCTTTGAAGTTTATATTGCACCCCTCATGCGCTGGGCCTCGATAAACACCGGTAAGATGACAATGATCGCGTACCTTGACATCATCATTGGTGAAGGCTTTCTCACATATGTGACATCGTGAAACTTTGAACTTGTTCAACAGTCATGTCATCCATGGGTAGAGTTGCCAACAGAGAAAGACAGTTTCAACATCTTCGGCAAAATTATTTAGTTCCGAAATGAACCATACATTCTGCCCCACGATAGCTTTTATAAAACGATAACGTGGGGTCATACGCACACTTAACATAAAAACCCACACTATATGGAATATGCTTCTGGTATGCATTTCCAACAATGGACTTTGCCAAAATGCATTCCAAATCGGCATATACCACAAATGGGGTCATAATCATATTTTTAAAATTTTTAAAGCAAACCTCCTTCTCAGCTTCTGTCGGCATCCTTATTTTGCAGTTGTTTAGTCTGCTGCAGTCCTCGGTGTGCTGTTCCAACTTGAGTGCTGAGTGGAAGTAGTGCAAACATCTATCACAAAAATATTTGCATCCATCATGTGCCGATAATTGGCTAGACAAAAGCCGTGAAAGACTTTTTATCCACACATAATGGTATGTGACTGGCACATCATCATTGCTGCTACCATTTGCATTATCAGCGACATTGTTGTTATCATTGTCATCATCATCATCTTCAATCTGATATCTGCTCTGCACCATCAGGAGATTTATGTGACATTCCATTTTATTTTTTGTCAAATATGCCGGTAGAACTATAAATTTGCTCCTTTTTTTATGTAGAATGTATACATTAATTGAGATGTTGTTTTGCATCTCAAATCTCGGGATCTGTCTCATCGTCATTGGAAATACTATATTTGACAAATTTAGTAAATCGCGATAATTCGGATACATTGACATGCGATCCATATGCGCATTCGCTGGATGCAGAGCAGATATGATTGCCCAGACAAAACATGCGTTGCCATCATTTTTCACATTAACGCATGCTTTCTTGTTATAAATCTGTGGTGGTAGTGGGATATATGACGATCCTAGCTGTGGCGTGTATTTGTTAATGTTCACTGCCAAGTTAACGACTGCAGTCAACGCCCATCCACTATCACGTTTTTGGAACTTTTCCAGCTTTTTCAAAATTGTATTTTGAACATGCTCAAAAAACCAAGCTCTAATATCCGTTTCCCGGTAAATAGCAACATTTTTCGTGTTCATGAATTTCAAGTCAGTAATTTCTTCATTAGCTCTAGTAACTCGAAATTCGCCACAAAATATTGTATTTACCTTAAGAGACGTAAACTTCACTAAGGATTTTTTAACGGTGCGCTGGAAGAGAAAATCTGCAAAGAAATTCTGGGGATTTTTATGCGTTAAATTAATTATGATGCCGGTACGTACTCTGAAAATTAAAACATGGTTTAAATTAATATATTATATTAAATCGAAATATGTTATATGGTAATAAAATTATTTAAAAATTAAGCTTACCGTCCACCAAATGTTGACTCGATTTCTTCCCACCGAATTCGAATGGAAGCCCAATTCGATCTGTTACCCGTTCGGGAAAGACCTGCACCAGTACAAGCGTTGAGCTTCTTCAACTGCGTGCGATAGCCTTGAATAAGTCCTATTCCGCATTTAGCACTCTGTTTTCCTCCAACAATTTTTTTCCTTCCGTAAAATACCTCGAAGGGAAATGAGGTGCGTGGAACACTCTGTTATGCTCTGCATAACTAGGTCCCGATTTTTATGCGCATTTTCGCACAATGCTTTTGCATTTTTTTAAAATTTCGTTGACGCGTGCACTCATTTTAAAATTCAAGAAATACAAATAAATAAATCTTCACGAAATATGTTTAAATACTTTATGTTGCTGATCAAATATTCAATGAGCTAAAAACTCTCGATTCAATTATTTATATATATTTATGGGTTCAAATAATAAATTATTCTTAAATCTTTATCTTCTTTGCTGCTTTCATACTCTATTTTTTCATTACTCAACCGACTCATATTAAATTTATTAAAATCCTTAACAGCCATATTGCTCCCTTATCTTAAACATTCGGTTTTGGATCCGTTTAATACGCTTACTATCAAGCTTGAGGTTATCATCTTTAACATTAAATTTGTGGTGCCTACCTATTGATATACGAATCGAATTTGATACCGAAGCAAACAAACCGATTCCAGATAAAACATCGTCCTATTGTCTAGTAATCCATGATCGTTTAATTGAATACTCACCTCTAACCAGCGAAATCAGAATAACTATTTAAATGTGTGCGAATTATAAAAAGGTAACCAGTCATCATCTGATCTTTATTGTTGAAGGTATTTTGAATAAAGCCATCAGCAAAATAATATGAATAGATTGAGAGGGTATCGTAAATTAATTTATTGCTACTACTGTGGTAGCAACTCGCACTTAGAGGAGAAGTGTAAGAAGAAGAAGGATGACCAAAAGTTAGCAAAATGGGCAAAGGAGCAAAAAGACGCTAACCATAAGATTGGTAAAGGAGTAAAAAGATGCAGAAACAGAAGAAGAAAATAGAGCAAAACTATACTCGAAGCTGAATGGTTAAATCAATTACTTTTTATGTATGTAATTGTTACTTTTATACACGTAATTATCAAACTTTAAATATAACAAATCAATAAAAGAACAATAATGATTCATATATAAATCAACTCGTTTTGTTTTATTTATATCAGCATAGTTGCGTATGGTCATGGCTATGATATCACTTTCAATCGTTAGTTTAATTTATTTTGCTGCTTTCATACTTTGTTTTTACATTAGTCAACCTATTTAATAAATGCATAACAACTACACTCTTTACTTCTGTACTGTTTCCTTATCTTCAGCTTGCGGTTTTGGGTCTGGGCTTATCACCTTAAACTTGAAATGCTGATTTATAACAACAACAACACCGAAGTTTATGTAGCGACTTAAATCTATAAACATTCTGCTTGCTATGAAGCTTGGGCTTATCACCTTAAACTTAAAATTTTGATTTATAACAACAACAACAACATCACTCATCATACTTCAGCCAGCTTGATCAATCATACCCCCATCTAGCTAGCTATCCGTCCGTCCGTCCATCCATCTGATTATCTGTCCGACTGTCTGCCCATACGTCTTTTATGCTTGCTTATCTCCCACTTCAGCTAGTTTGACCAATCATACCCCCTAGCTATACCTCCGTCCGTACATCTCGCATGCTTATCTCCAATGTATCAATTGCTTCTAGAACATTCTAGAAGCTTCTAGAACATTCTAGAAGCTAAAACATATGCCATAGCCCATCTGGCTATCCGTCCGTCCTTCCGACCATCTTGCATGCTTATCTCCAATGTTTCAATTGCTTCTAGAACATTCTAGAAGCTTCTAGAACATTCTAGAAGCTTCTAAAACATATGTCATAGCCCATCTGGCTATCCGTCCGTGCGTCCATCTTGCGTGCTTATCTCCAATTTATAGCAACAGCACGCTTCAACCGTTCTACTTCAGCTAGCTTGACCAATCATACCCCCCTAGCTATCCCTCCATCCGAACATCTTGCATGCTTATCTCCAATTTGCTACAACAACAACACGCTTCAGCCACTCTACTATCGGTCAACTTGACCGATCGTACTACGCCGACTGCGCAGTCGGGCACAATTTTGTGAATTTTGAGGCCCATAAGAAAATACACGCGTTTGTGGTCCAGAACTGTCATAGCTATTCTACTTTGCCTGCATTTAAAAGTTTCTGCATATCCGAAACTAGGGGAAGACATTATTTCAAGAAGTTTTTTAAAATTACATCATTTTTAACGTTTCTACTTATTTAGAAACAAGATAAAAAATCTTTTAAAGGCCGCTTTACATTATCCTACTGTGTGTTAACACATGTCAACATGTGATAGAAAGTGAGATGGTGTAAACAACGGAAAGCAATGTGTGTTCTGATTTTTTTGGCATGTCGTACCACATTTTATTTTTTGGTTTGTTTCTAATTTCATCACACATTCTATCCCACCAGAGATGCATTTTATCATAAACTTACTTGAAATTTATTATTTAAGTGAGAAAATTTTAAACTCGTAATGTATTTCCAAATGGAATAACCGAATGAAGCAGTTTTACAGCTTATTGAACTTTGTAGGGGGTTTTAAAAACCGATTCATTACTCAAATTTTCACGTTTTAATATAGTGTAAAGTATAAAAATGTTGTGCGACTCTGTGAGATAGTCTAAAAAAAAATTTTAGAAGAAAAATTACTTTCTTGATACAAAAATTAAAAATGACAGCATGATGAAATTCAATAATACTGTGGCGAAACCCTCTGTTCCCCCACGCCCCTGACTTTGCTCTTCTAGCCTTGGCGACATTTTGTCGCAACATAACCCATCGATAGATTCACTTACAAACTTGCAGCTTGGTTTATCGCTAAAACGCTAAGCCAAGCGAATTCCTTGGCATAAGTCATAGCTGCCGTTCTTTGTTTATATTGGCAAGCAACATTATGACTCTTAAATGAACGGTCATTTGAGCCGTTTTTGTTGGTCGCTCGTCGTCACTTTATTGACTCACTGCCTTTCTGGCGGTTCGTCATTCAGTCAGCAATTATTGTTTATGCTGAAGTTTTTACTTGTGACAAATTACTGACGACATGAGTAAGCGACGGCAGCTTTAGTTTGTTGTACAACAACAGGCGTTGGCTGTAGCTCGCTTGGCGTTTGTGTGTGTGTGCTGGAGTAGCTAACCAGCATACAGGCAGAAGCGCAGTTTGTTTAAACGGTATGTGTGACGTCGACCAATTGGTGTGTTCGCGTTGTTAGCGCTGATGACGCGGCACACAAATATAAATATACGAACACTTAGCGAACCAATGTTTAATTGGTTATTTCAAGTTATGGAAACCAATACCGCAATAGTAATTGTGCTATCGATGGGTTGCGCCACCGCGCTATTTTTTAAAATGTTAGAGTTTAAGCTGTAAATGTTGGAGAATCTGTGGCTGGCAAGGTTGCCGGCACCCATCCAAGGATTGCTGCAGACCGTGACCGTCGATTTGCCGCAGAGAGCAGCGTTAGCCGATAAAATAATGGTGACTGGTGCTTTTAGCAACAAGCAAGTGGCTGCTGTAGCTACACCAAACACAAGTTCTTCTACTGCGGTTGAGTTGCTGCAGAAAAGGATAAATCGGTTAGAGAATGCCCTGTATAACAGGGACCACCCACCAGCCCACACTTTTAGAAAACGATCAATTTCACAAAGAAACATTCCACCAGTGGAGGAAGCGCCGGACTCAGACAATGAAATATTGTTCGTCCCTTCTGGTAGAGGTCGTGGGTCAGCTGTGCGACGAAGATCACCTCCAGCTTCCAGCTTTAGTCACCGAAATGGGCGAGCAACTCCACAGGAGAGACCGGCAGATCCAAAAAAAAGACGCAATCCCTGGTGTTTTCACCACAGAACACAGGGAAGATAGGCCAAACAGTGCCGCCCGCCGTGCACGTATCCGGCAAAAAACTAAGCACTCAGCCACGTTCAGCAGGCGACAGTAGTGGCGAGGATATATGTCGACTGTACGTCACCGACGCGTCATCAAGTAGGCGGTTCCTAGTGGACACAGGGGCCGACGTGTCGGTAATACCACCCAGTGGTAAGGATCGTTTCAATGGTCCGCACAGTTGCAAATTGTTCGCCGCCAACGGTTCTTACATTGAGACGTTCGGCACCAAGACGGTAGTCTTAGATTTGGGGCTACAGAGAAAATTCAAGTGGAGCTTCGTAATAGCCGCGGTAAAATCACCACTAATTGGAGCGGATTTTTTAAGAGAATTTTTTCTATTGGTAGGCATGAAAAACTGTTGCTTAGTGGATCGCAAGATAAACATTCGTTCAAAAGGCATTATCAATAAAGGGGGTAAGTCAACAATTTTTACTTACAATATTTCAGACCCTTTTGCCGACGTCTTAGCCGAATTTAAAGGTATTACGGTAATGAGACAAAATGTGTCAGCGACAAATTCAGGCGTCACACATCATATAGTGACGAGCGGGCCTCCTACACATAGCCGACCACGACGCCTAGCTCCAGAAAAATTTAAGGCAGCAAAAACAGAGTTTGAACAATTGATGCAATATGGCATCTGCGAGCCTTCAGACAGTAACTGGTCTAGCCCCCTGCACATGGTGAAGAAAAAGGACGTTCTTGGCGCCCGTGCGGCGATTATCGGGCTCTCAATGAGAGAACTCTCCCCGATCGCTATCCCATACCGTACGTGCAGGATTTCACACATATTTTGCACGGCAAGAGAATTTTTTTACCATCGACCTGCAACGTGCTTATTACCAGATTTCAGGTGAGCCGGTAGACATTCCGAAAACGGCAATTACTACGCCTTGCGGTTTGTTTCAATTTAAATGCATGACTTTTGGTCTGCGCAATGCGGCCCAAACTTTCCAGAGGCACATCAACAAAGTTCTGTCAACTGAGTCAGATCATGCATTCGTGTATATTGATGACATATGCATTGCGTCCGAAAATAAAAGACAGCATATAAAGCATATTAAAAGAGTTTTTAATCTTTTACGCGAAAATGGTTTGGCAATTAATGTAGCAAAATATAATTTGGGTAAATCTGAAATCAAATTTCTCGGACATACAATCAATAAGGATGGCATCAAACCGGCAACTGATAAAGTTCAGGCTATCCTGGGGTATAATAGGCCCGAAACAGCCCGCGATCTTAAGCGTTTCTTGGGAATGGTAAATTTTTATAGACGTTTCATTCCCAACGCTGCGGTGACACAGGCCACTATGCAAACGATGGTAGTAGGAAATAAGAAAAATGATAAAACGCCTCTGAAGTGGTCAGAGACCACCGTCGCCGCATTTAATAAATGTAAAAATGACCTGGCAAATGCGACACTTCTGTTTCATCCAGCGGCAGACGCAGAGCTGTCGCTACATGTCGATGCTTCGGATTACACTGTTGGTGCGGTGTTACACCAGCTTGTAGCAGCCATTGGGTTTTTATTCAAAAAAACTGAGTGATACGCAGAAAAAGTATAGCACGTATGACAGAGAGCTCCTAGCTATCTATCAGTCAGTGAAATATTTTAAACATATGGTGGAAGGGCGTACTTTCATCATTTATCCTGACCACAAACCCATAACGTTCGCGTTCAAGCAGAATGCAGACAAGGCATCGCCCCGTCAGGCAAGGCACCTGGACTACATAGGTCAATTTACAACCGATATACGTCACGTCTCTGGCCAAGAGAATGAAGTAGCTGGCGCCTTTTCACGCCTTTGGCAGGTTACAGAGGCGTTACCCAGCGTAGATTTTGAAGAGCTAGCTAGAGAGCAGCGCCAGGATGATCAAATTAAGCAACTGACGGAAACAGTAATTCCTTCGTCGTTAAAAATTAAACAGCTTAAACTCCCAAACAGTGAATGGACGATTTTCTGTGACGTGGCACATGGTAAAGTGAGACCTTTGGTTCCCCTAAGGTTGAGAGAGAAGATTATGAAGAAATTGCATGGCTTAGCGCACCCCGGCAAACGAGCCACAGAGCAGCTCATTCATGAGAGATTCGTTTGGCCGGAAATGAAGAAGCACATAGCTGAGTTCGTGAGATGTTGCATTCCGTGCCAGAAAAGTAAGGTACTTCAACACACCAAGTCTCCGCTAGGTTTCTATCAGAAACCCAGTGAGAGGTTCGAGCATATAAACATCGACCTCGTTGGACCCCTGCCAATTTCTCGAGACAACCGTTATTACCTTTCGATTATCGACCGATTCACCCGTTGGTCCGAGGCGATTCCTTTGCCAGACATGACAGCAGAGACGGTGGCACGAAATTTGATGTCGGGCTGGATCGCAAAATATGGAGTCACACTTAGAATTACTACTGATTAAGGGTGCCAGTTCGAATCTGACATTTTCCGGCACCTCAACAAAATTTTGGGTGTTAAGCACTATCGCACAACGCCTTACCATCCTCAAGCGAACGGGATGATTGAGCGATGGCATCGCACCCTGAAAGCAGCCATCACCTGTCAAGACAGCGACGATTGGTGCGGTTTATTACCATTGATTTTGTTGGGTCTTGGCTCGTCAGTAAAAACTGACATTAAAATGTCAGCAGCCGAGTTAGTTTTTGGCACCACTCTCAAGTTACCTGGTGAGTTCTTTTCCCCGTCATTGCAGAAATCAAACGAGACAGAATTTGTGAAGGATTTGAGACGCCGCATGAAAAAGATCATGCCAACCCAAGCCAGTCATCATGTCAAGCCAAGTGTTTCTTGCAAAAGGGCATAGACTCGTGCTCACACGTTTTTGTCAGAATCGACAAGGTCCAGAGTCCATTACAGTCAAGATATGACGGGCCTTGCCAAGTCATAGAGAGATTCGATAAATATTTTGTGATTTCACAAAACGGAAAAAAGACCAAAATTTCCGTTGATAGGTTGAAACCAGCCCATATGGCCGAGGTAGACGGTAAGGTCGTGACATTTTCCGACCCGCCGTTGGACACCGCGGGACGCAATCAAAATATTGTATCACCAACTCGTAAGGTCGTGACATTTTCCGACCCTCCGTTAGACATCGCGGGACATGTCAGGAAGCCCAGTCGAAGATGCCGAAGCCTAACAGCTGTTAAAGTGAACCCTCAGCCAGCGCCGGTTCAGACGAGGAGCGGCAGAAGAGTAATACTATCGGCACGTTTTGTTTCATCGCGCCTTAAGCGCTAGGAGGGGAGTATTGTGGTGGAACCCTCTGTTCCCCCACGCCCCTGACTTTGCTCTTCTAGCCTTGGCGACATTTTGTCGCAACATATCGCATCGATAGATTCACTTACAAACTTGCAGCTTGGTTTATCGCTAAAACGCTAAGCCAAGCGAATTCCTTGGCATAAGTCATAGCTGCCGTTCTTTGTTTATATTGGCAAGCAACATTATGACTCTTAAATGAACGGTCATTTGAGCCGTTTATGTTGGTCGCTCGTCGTCACTTTATTGACTCACTGCCCTTCTGGCGGTTCGTCATTCAGTCAGCAATTATTATTTATGCTGAAGTTTTTACTTGTGACAAATTACTGACGACATGAGTAAGCGACGGCAGCTTTAGTTTGTTGTACAACAACAGGCGTTGGCTGTAGCTCGCTTGGCGTTTGTGTGTGTGTGCTGGAGTAGCTAACCAGCATACAGGCAGAAGCGCAGTCTGTTTAAACGGTATGTGTGACGTCGACCAATTGGTGTGTTCGCGTTGTTAGCGCTGATGACGCGGCACACAAATATAAATATACGAACACTTAGCGAACCAATGTTTAATTGGTTATTTCAAGTTATGGAAACCAATACCGCAATAGTAATTGTGCTATCGATGGGTTGCGCCGCCGCGCTATTTTTTATTGTGCAGCGGGCGTTAAATATTTTGTGGTGGCATGGGCTATGGTCCATGCTACCGTAGTCAGTGTTCTTTTCGGCGTGGCTACGTCAAGTGTAATTCCTTCAATTTCGTCTTTTAACTTATCCTTAAATTATCATCTGTAAAATTAATATATTTTTTGTGATTAGAATTTATTTAATGTAGAATAAAATTTCGATAAAAAACTTTTAGTGAACCTTAATTTGAGACACTATACTACTTTCTATCTCACATGTGGTAACACACAATAGGACAATGTAAAGCGGCCTTAAGTAATTTGAGCTTAACTTTATCTAATCTTTGAAGTTTCTACGTATTAAAAAATATTTTAAGCAGCTTTAGCTTAAAATTACTTTACATTTGTAAGTTTATACTTATTAAAAACCAATTAAAAATATTTGGAGCAATTTAAGCTTCTAATCTGTTCATTGACAAAACTTATTTTTGTTTCTCAAATAAATAATGGCAAATATGAACTGACTGATGAGATCTACTGACTCCATTTTTGAGCTGGAAGCAGAGTTTAATGCGATTCCTCAAGATGAGCACAATAATTACAGGAATTAAAATCGCAGTGGACAAATGTTAAGGCATCATACGAGTCATGCCTGCAAAAGCTAGCGGCAACGAATGACGATGATGATAATGTCAGCGTCGTGAAAGTAAAATATCGCTCATGTTTTCAGACATATGTTCGATGTCTTGCAAAGATGAACGAACTTAGCGATAAGTTCTCCACATCCAAAGAACAAAAAAAAAGTTGCTGTCTCGAGAGTTGAGTTGCCAATATCTGGCCATAATATCAATTTGACACCGTGTTGAGAAACTTTTTCACCTCAACCAGAAAACTCGCGGAGAGGCAAAAGAGATTGTTCAAAAATCTCCTCTTATGCATGAAGGGTTTGCAGCAGCACGGCAAAACTTGACAGACCTCTTTGAAAATAAGCGCATTCTGGTGAATAGTCAATTAAATGTTTTATTCAATCTCCAGGCGCTTTCAAATGAGTCGGGAAGTGCCATAAATTGCAAAGAGAAATTAATAATTGCATTTCTGCACTAACAATGCACAAAGTAGATATAGGTAAGTGGGATGCAATCTTCACATATTTGTGTTCAACAAAGTTTCCTGAAACGACGCTCTCCTTATGGAAGCAATCAATAGAGAACAAGGAAGAAATTCCCAAATGGGCTGAATGCGATAAATTTCTAACAAGTCGATTTCAAAAGTTAGAAACGGGGTCTGACTTTAGAGGAGCGGTGCCAAAAGGGCTAATATCTTACGCACCTTCACCAAATGTGAACAAAGTCAACACCAATCATGCAAAAGAGACGAACACCAATTGCAACTTGTGCGAAACACATCATCATGCATTGAAGTTCTGTCCGAAGTTTTTAGCAATGAACGTAAATGACAGATCATCAGTTGCGAGGCGTTTCCATTGCTGCCTTAATTGTCTGTCAACTGGCCATACTTCAAAAAATTGTAAAAGCGGGTACAATTGCTCTTCGTGTGAACAACGACATCACTCGTTGTTGCACAGAGTTTTTCGAAATGGAAATTATCATCCAAACACAGGAGGTCCGGGCACATTCCCTATAAACACTTCAAGGAGCAGCGCAACCGCAGACATCTGCGAGCGCTAGCGAAAATTATCAGACGTGCTTTGCCTCTACCAGCAAAGGTTTTTGCTACAGAGGATCTAGTTTTACAGCCAGAGCACTTATAGACTCTGGCTCAGAGGGGTCTTTTATTTCTGAGAGGTTCTGAACGACTTATTCAGCTACCTACTCATCGCGTTTCCGCTGAAGTCTCGGGACTTAACAATGTAATTTCGGCAAAGTTACAAAAGCAAGCACTTTGGTCATAGGATCACCTTTTGATAGGTGACCTGGTTGACTACAAACGCGCTAATACTTTCGAAAATTTTGATTAGGATCATCTTCAATGCTTTCCTGTACAGCGGCTACAGATTCTTCAGTGCGCACTGTTCGGCGTCTCACGGGATGCACATTATCAGTAACAGTAAATGTGGTCCGAAAACGTTCTATTGTTCTTCGAATTAGCAGCTCTGAAGGACGATTATGTACGCCATAAAATGGACGAAGTGCACGATAAGTTTGACGAACAGAACAATTATATTGATTAAAAATTTCCACAATTTGCACGCGTTGCTCTGTTATAAGTCGATCCATAATAAAATGTCAAAGCAAACGAAACAAAAATCAACTATCAGCTGTTAAATGGTGGTCAAATAAAGCAGTGATGCCTACTCAAAGTTTTCATATGGGTAGAAAATAAGAAAAAATTCCAAAGCCCTTATGAGGGACCTTTTAAGATTGTTGATAGAAAAGGAGTCAACTCGGTCATTGAAGTTAACGGCAAGACAAAATAACTCCATAACAACTTATTAAAGAAATACACAAAAACTTATTAATAAGCGAAACATGTAATGTATATAAAAATAATACAACTACGAATACAAGAAATTTAAGTCTTTAATAATTCATATTTTTACAAAACATAATTATTACAAATACAAAAGACAAACAAAAATATTTTTATTAACAAACACACTTTAACTTAGAATACTATAACATAATGTAAAATATATATATAAATATATAGGAAAACATATATTTTAAGCTATATACATGTATAATATTCTTAAATTCCTCCACTCTTTAATAATCATTCCAAGAAATAATTTTTCGCTTAAGGGTATGGGTGTAGTGTCATAGCACAGCCAGCTAACGGTACACAAAATATTAATAACAAAAGATGTTTTGTGTTTCTTTTTCTTTTCTATCATTCATTACTTTGTCACAAACAGGGTTTAATGAATGGCATTAGGTCATGACTACATTTACATAACTAGAAGTAAACAATACGCTCACTGGCCAGCTAACCTAATTAGCAGCTCAAGTGCAAGCACAAGTGCATTTTTATTCATCCTAATTAGAAGACTCTACTATTCATACAACCATTTAAATATAATATAGTGTGAATTTGGCCAAAATCGGTCTATAATTAAGAATTTTTGAAAAAAGCGATCCCAGCACTACCTAATTATTTGAGGGTCTAACACAAACAAAAACAATCCGGAACACAACACGAACATATGGTGTTAATGCTTCAGTGGTTCAGACGTGATGGTCAGACATGCATACGCACCAACGTTTTTATATATTAAGATGGGCAAATAAGAACCTACCTAAGAATTTCAACAAGATAGGTCTAGTTGTGAATTGTGTAATAGTCTAAATCTAAAAAGCCAAGGCGGCTTGACTCAGTGCTTTAAAGCAATATAAATTTTCTTCACATATAAATTTAAACTATTTTTCTGTTCGCAAGGAGCTCACTTTAAAGCGCTTAAATAAAATATGTACCTATCTATTTTTAAACATAATTTCAAATATTGTTTATACCCCCCTTTGGCAAATCTTATCTATGCCACTAGCATAAGTTTAAAGTTATTATTAAAATAGGGAACTTAAATCATAGTTTACCTGTGCCTCAAAAATGTCTTATATACGCCTCTGCTTGCTATCTTGGATTGAATGAACTCCTTAGACTATATAAAATCACGATATATTATTTAAATACAAAAATTTGTTATTTGTAATTGTTTATTAATCAATTAAAAATTTAATTTATAATTGATCTTCAATATAATCTTATTTTTTAACAATTCTTAACAATTGAGTTTTTTTTCCTCTAAGCTGTACGTGCATAGCTCAGAAGACTTACCTTACTTCAATTCCATATCTTACAACTCGTTTTCGGAACCAATATGTTATAGTTTCAATGTGGAAGAAACTCATAATAGTGCAGAGGTTGAATTGGAGGAAATATTTTATCGTCGTTGCAGATTTCCGAATGAGATAATTGGCAGTAACTCAATCCACTACAGGTTTCTTTAAAAATTCTAATAAATATGTTTATAAAATAATTTGAATATGTACAGTTTTTCAACATGCATGTCTGAGTTAAGAACACATCTGGAACTTCAAGCTTGTAACTGCACTTTATTTTCAACTGACAAGAAGTGTAAGTTATATTATTTCATTATAGAGTTATATTTAAATATAATAATGTACATGGGCATTTCCAGAAAAAAGTCTACCGTGACCAAAAAATTAAAACTTATTAAAAACTTATTATTTTATTATATCATTTAATTTATTAGTTGCAGCAATTTCTACATAAATTCTTTAACCATCAAAATCAAATAGTCTGCACGGTTTCACAAATGTAGTTTTTAACAAGTTTTTATTAGCTCACTTCATGTATGTATGTATGTCCCGTACAAATCTTGGAATCTATTTTTAAGCAACTTCCCGATGAACGGGTTTTGAAATTTAAAATATATTGGGGGTTAGAATTAATTTTAAAGGTTTTTTTTCAGTTTTTGAGCATTTATTTAGAAACAACGGTAAAATGTATATTATTCAAAGTATTGTCCATCGTTAGCTACAACATTTTCCCATCTTTCTGGCAGCATATGGATTCCGCGCCGGAAGAACGATTCGTCTTTTGAGGCAATCCACGAATCGACCCATTTTTTGGTATCCTCGTAAGAAGTGAAGCGCTGCTCAGCCAAGCCATGCGTCATCGATCTGAATGGTGGTAGTCGGAAGAGGCTATGTCTGGGCTATAAGGCGGGTGGGGTAGCACATCCCAATTCAGCGCCTCCAACGTTTCCTTGACGGTTCTTGCAACATGTGGCCGTGCGTTGTCATGTTGAAAAACCACTTTGTCGTGTCTTTTGGCATATTCCGGCCGTTTAACCTTTAATGCTCGGCTCAATTGCATCAATTGTTGTTTGGTAGCGTTCCCCAGTGATGGTTTCGTTAGGTTTTAGCAGCTCATAGTACACGACACCCTTCTGATCCCACCAAATACACAGCATAAGCTTGGCGCCATGAATATTCGGCTTGGCCCTCGATGTTGATGCATGGCCGGGTGGTCCCCACGATTTTTTTCGCTTAGGATTATCGTAATGGATCCACTTTTCATCGCCAGTGACAATACGATGCAAAAAACTCTTCCTTTTATGCCGTTGAAGCAGTTGTTCGCACATGCAAAATCGCCGTTCAACGTCTCTCGGCTTCAACTGGTACGGCACCCAATTTCCTTGCTTTTGAATCATTCCCATGGCCTTCAAGCGTTTGCCGACCGTTGATAAGTCGACTCCCAATGATTCTGACAATTCTTGAAGGGTTTGACACGGGTCTTCATCGAGCAAAGCCTCCAATTCCTCATCTTTAAACTTTTTCGGCTGGCCCGGACGCTCTTTGTCTTCCGTATCAAAATCACCACTTTTAAACTGACGGAACCAGTACTCACAAGTAGAAATCGATGGAGCATAGTCCCCGTAAGCCTCAGTAAGCGTGCGTTGTGCTTCAACCGCTTTTTTCTTCAAATGGAAGCACAAAAATAAACCTTCCCGCAAATTGCGTTTTGTTGGAACGAAAGTCGACATGTTCACAGAGAAAAAAATGTATGTTGTTTACAATTCAGTGGAATGACACTTGCTGAAAAATGAAGCTTAGACAATGTGCTTTGAAATGAATATAGTCACAGGTGTGCCCGATGCGATCTATTGATAGTTACGCCATCTCTTAGAAAACATTTAAAACTAATTCCAACCCCCAATAGCTCAGAACTGGATGCCAACACATATTATTTAGAAAAAATTTTTGCCACTCTCCCTTTACCGCCCACAAATCTGTAAAAATGCTATATCTCCTAAACTACTAAGCCGGTTAAGCTGAACTTTTGGCAGTAAATTTCCCTCAAGTAGAGGATGATTTAGGAAGAAATGTTTCCACTCAACATTTTACCGCCCACAAATCAATAAAAATGCCTTATCTCAAAAACTACCGGGCTGATTTATCTGAAATTTTGGCAGTAAATTTTCCTCAGTAGGAAAAAAGTTGCCATTCAACTTTTTACCGCCCACAAATCAATAAATATGCTATATCTCAAAAACTACGGCGCTGATTCAGCTGAAATTTTGGCAGTAAACTTCCTTCCAGTAGAAGACGGTTTCAGAAAAAATTGGGCAACCGTTCTTTTGCCGCCCACAAATCAATAAAAATCTTATATCTCCAATGCTACTAACCCGATTGAAATAAAATTGTATCAATACATTTATTTCGAGTAAAAGTTTGTTTAGGAAAATATCACAGAATGATAGAAACTTAAAATGTAATTTAAAATATAAATGAAATTTTGTAAACAAACAAAATGAGTAATATTATATATATTAATATATAAGTAAAAAAAAAAATTAAAATAAAACGTTTTAAAAACGAACTAAAAAGTATAAAAAAATTTCTCCTAGAGTGGGGCCTTTAGTTCAACTAAAAACGTAGGGCACATGCTATAGAGAATATTAACCCTGCATCACTAACCATGGGGTGGAATCCACCCAGTCACTGTTTCTCTGAAAGATTTCTATTACAATACATTCCAAGTATAACTTACTGGACTGAACACAATAGATGTCTGCAAACTTGAATATATCATCCATTCAAAGACTTCTATCCTGACACTCAAGGGACTTGGGTTAAAATATCATTCGATCACTAACGTATTAAATTGTTAATAACACTTCTTACTATTCTCTATAGCATGCGCCCAACGTTTTTAGTTGAACTAAAAGCCCCACTCTAGGAGAAATTATTTTATCCTTTTTAGTTCGTTTTTATAACATGTAATATTTTTTTTTATTTACTTAAATATTTTTTAATTATTTAATGACATAATAACTTTACTACCTAATTACTTAAATATTGATATGCTGAGCTGCAATGGATATTTAAGAAACGTAACGCCAGTAACATAATGCCAGATCAAATATCCTAATAAAAAAAAAACCAGAAAAGATTTTTAGATTTCATCACTTGGAAAATATACTTATGTTATTTTAAAATCTTCTAAAAAAAGTTTTATACAAAAAGTCTTGCCCAATTCAGAGAGTTTTCAAATTTTGTAATGCAAGTCAGAAATCACTTCTATTTTTTGTGACGTAACGCCAACACATATTTTTGCTTATATCTTTAGATCAGTGGTCTTCAAACTCTATACAAGCTTACTCTGTTTTTGTCTAAAAGCTCATTGAAAGCTTTGCACTGGAAAAAAATACTACTTGAGTCTTAGTTCAGCTTTGATTCAAGGTGAAGGTGAAGGTGCGCTTGTTGGATTATTTTCATTATTGTGCACATGCATGCGTTCAGTGTTGCCAGAAAAATTTACCTTTGCTGTATTACAAATCTAGGGCATGGTGTAAGAAAACCAGGTGTTAGAGAGTTTTTGACAACACCATGAATTTCTTTGCTTCTGTCAAAAAATTATGAGCAAAAGAGCGGAACTGTTGATAATTGTCAAATTGTGTTATTTTTTTGAGTTGCTAGATGATGTGCTAAAGTTTTTATTGTGCGAATTAAGTATAAATAAATATTTAATGCAATTAATTGTGCCGTGTTGTGTTGACAAAAAGTTATTGCAGTTGTCTTCGCCGATTTGCCAAGTTTGTCATTGAATGTTTTGGCCATTTTATCAGAAACGTGCGATGGAAGGTGCCGCCGACATGAAGCTTTGGCCAGCATGCAAATTGTCTTGCATTCACATCGTTGTTTTTTTTGCATAACGCACAGTGCCTCATATATATTTTTTATTGTTTTCCATATCACTTTATTCTCACTTTAATCTCAGTAAAAATCTCAGTAAAAATCTAAATTTGCAGAAAGACACGAAATTAACATTTGTAATGTGACACGATTTGTAATCTTCAAGCACTTAACTACTTGCCAGATATAATTTTTTTGTCTGAAATCTGGATTTTTTCGTTCGAAATCGATGACTATAATATTCCCGGATTCTCTTTTTTTGCTAACACCAATGACTCGTATACTGCAGGTGGAGTAGGTGTATTCGTGCGCGATTGTTTTAATTGTAATGTAAATTGCTGGAATCTGACAAGCGCAGATGTAATAAAAATTTCTTTCTGCTTAAACAAAGACATCTTTAACTTTATTTGCTTATATAGATTTCATTCTCATCCCGTTTCATTGTTTTTGGATGAGTTTTCACTATTTTTAAGTAATGATCATTCGGCTAATCTTGTTTTACTGGGTGATTTTAATCTAGACCTACTACACACCAACCAACATTTAGATTCATATCTAACTCTCACGGCTGAAAATGGACTAATTTCCTTCGTTAATGAGCCTACCAGACCTGTGTCAGGTACTTGTCTTGACCATGTACTTGGTCGTTTTGCTAAAATATCTCTCAACTTCTGTTTTGGAATAAACGTAGATCTTCGTGTGACGGATCATTGTCTAACGGGTATTCTTTTAAACAGTCTTGGACAACAAGAAATTAATTATCATAAATCTCCTGTAAAAGTCAGGAAAATTAATTTTGTACAACTTAATAATGCTTTACGTTTCGAAGATGGGAGCTTGTTTATGCCGAACAAAATGTATCTCATGCATATACCATATTCCTAAGTATTTTGACAAATCTTATTAATTGTTTTAGTTCTGCAACTGTTCTTAGAAATTCAGAGCGTATGTTGAAACCATGGATGACTCGTAGCCTACTTGAGAAAATTAAGCTAAAAAATAAACTAAAAAATAAATGCTGGAAACATCCGTTTAATGTCAGTTTAAAACAACGTTATACTAGTATTTGTAAAAATTAAAATATTAAAATAAAATCTTTTAGAAATCATTACTATCAAAACTAGATTCTAATTGCACAAGGTAACCCAAAAAAAGAATGGAAAGTTGTTAATAACATTTTAAATCGTAATGTAGCCAATCACGCGGATTCGTTCGTTTAAATAATGGATCTAATATCGTTACTGATATAAAGCAAATTTCAAATGATTTCAATAATCATTTTGCAACGTCTAGGCAGCTTCTATTTCCGGAGGAAGCATGCATAAGCTCTTCTTCCAATTTAGAACACTTTTCTAATGACAGTTTTTATTTTGAGCCGATTTCTGGTCTTGAGCTACTAAGAATAATCAAATCCTTAAAAAACTCGATCTCTGGTGGCATTGATGAGATTTCAAACAATATTCTGAAAAATATTGCACTAAATATAATTGATATTTTAAAACATATATTTAACTTAAGTGTCCTATCTGGAATATTTCCTGACCAACTCAAAGACGCAATTGTTATTCCGGCTTTTTAAAACAGGTTGCAGGAGAGATACTAATAATTACAGACCTATTTGTTTGTTATCTTCAATTTCAAAAATTTTTGAAAAAGCCCTTAAGGCGAGGATTTTAGCTTTTCTAAAATTTTCTAAAATTTACCTTTGCTGTATTACAAATCTAGGGCATGGTGTAAGAAAACCAGGTGTTAGAGAGTTTTTGACAACACCATGAATTTCTTTGCTTCTGTCAAAAAATTATGAGCAAAAGAGCGGAACTGTTGATAATTGTCAAATTGTGTTATTTTTTTGAGTTGCTAGATGATGTGCTAAAGTTTTTATTGTGCGAATTAAGTATAAATAAATATTTAATGCAATTAATTGTGCCGTGTTGTGTTGACAAAAAGTTATTGCAGTTGTCTTCGCCGATTTGCCAAGTTTGTCATTGAATGTTTTGGCCATTTTATCAGAAACGTGCGATGGAAGGTGCCGCCGACATGAAGCTTTGGCCAGCATGCAAATTGTCTTGCATTCACATCGTTGTTTTTTTTGCATAACGCACAGTGCCTCATATATATTTTTTATTGTTTTCCATATCACTTTATTCTCACTTTAATCTCAGTAAAAATCTCAGTAAAAATCTAAATTTGCAGAAAGACACGAAATTAACATTTGTAATGTGACACGATTTGTAATCTTCAAGCACTTAACTACTTGCCAGATATAATTTTTTTGTCTGAAATCTGGATTTTTTCGTTCGAAATCGATGACTATAATATTCCCGGATTCTCTTTTTTTGCTAACACCAATGACTCGTATACTGCAGGTGGAGTAGGTGTATTCGTGCGCGATTGTTTTAATTGTAATGTAAATTGCTGGAATCTGACAAGCGCAGATGTAATAAAAATTTCTTTCTGCTTAAACAAAGACATCTTTAACTTTATTTGCTTATATAGATTTCATTCTCATCCCGTTTCATTGTTTTTGGATGAGTTTTCACTATTTTTAAGTAATGATCATTCGGCTAATCTTGTTTTACTGGGTGATTTTAATCTAGACCTACTACACACCAACCAACATTTAGATTCATATCTAACTCTCACGGCTGAAAATGGACTAATTTCCTTCGTTAATGAGCCTACCAGACCTGTGTCAGGTACTTGTCTTGACCATGTACTTGGTCGTTTTGCTAAAATATCTCTCAACTTCTGTTTTGGAATAAACGTAGATCTTCGTGTGACGGATCATTGTCTAACGGGTATTCTTTTAAACAGTCTTGGACAACAAGAAATTAATTATCATAAATCTCCTGTAAAAGTCAGGAAAATTAATTTTGTACAACTTAATAATGCTTTACGTTTCGAAGATGGGAGCTTGTTTATGCCGAACAAAATGTATCTCATGCATATACCATATTCCTAAGTATTTTGACAAATCTTATTAATTGTTTTAGTTCTGCAACTGTTCTTAGAAATTCAGAGCGTATGTTGAAACCATGGATGACTCGTAGCCTACTTGAGAAAATTAAGCTAAAAAATAAACTAAAAAATAAATGCTGGAAACATCCGTTTAATGTCAGTTTAAAACAACGTTATACTAGTATTTGTAAAAATTAAAATATTAAAATAAAATCTTTTAGAAATCATTACTATCAAAACTAGATTCTAATTGCACAAGGTAACCCAAAAAAAGAATGGAAAGTTGTTAATAACATTTTAAATCGTAATGTAGCCAATCACGCGGATTCGTTCGTTTAAATAATGGATCTAATATCGTTACTGATATAAAGCAAATTTCAAATGATTTCAATAATCATTTTGCAACGTCTAGGCAGCTTCTATTTCCGGAGGAAGCATGCATAAGCTCTTCTTCCAATTTAGAACACTTTTCTAATGACAGTTTTTATTTTGAGCCGATTTCTGGTCTTGAGCTACTAAGAATAATCAAATCCTTAAAAAACTCGATCTCTGGTGGCATTGATGAGATTTCAAACAATATTCTGAAAAATATTGCACTAAATATAATTGATATTTTAAAACATATATTTAACTTAAGTGTCCTATCTGGAATATTTCCTGACCAACTCAAAGACGCAATTGTTATTCCGGCTTTTTAAAACAGGTTGCAGGAGAGATACTAATAATTACAGACCTATTTGTTTGTTATCTTCAATTTCAAAAATTTTTGAAAAAGCCCTTAAGGCGAGGATTTTAGCTTTTCTAAAATTTTCTAAAATTTACCTTTGCTGTATTACAAATCTAGGGCATGGTGTAAGAAAACCAGGTGTTAGAGAGTTTTTGACAACACCATGAATTTCTTTGCTTCTGTCAAAAAATTATGAGCAAAAGAGCGGAACTGTTGATAATTGTCAAATTGTGTTATTTTTTTGAGTTGCTAGATGATGTGCTAAAGTTTTTATTGTGCGAATTAAGTATAAATAAATATTTAATGCAATTAATTGTGCCGTGTTGTGTTGACAAAAAGTTATTGCAGTTGTCTTCGCCGATTTGCCAAGTTTGTCATTGAATGTTTTGGCCATTTTATCAGAAACGTGCGATGGAAGGTGCCGCCGACATGAAGCTTTGGCCAGCATGCAAATTGTCTTGCATTCACATCGTTGTTTTTTTTGCATAACGCACAGTGCCTCATATATATTTTTTATTGTTTTCCATATCACTTTATTCTCACTTTAATCTCAGTAAAAATCTCAGTAAAAATCTAAATTTGCAGAAAGACACGAAATTAACATTTGTAATGTGACACGATTTGTAATCTTCAAGCACTTAACTACTTGCCAGATATAATTTTTTTGTCTGAAATCTGGATTTTTTCGTTCGAAATCGATGACTATAATATTCCCGGATTCTCTTTTTTTGCTAACACCAATGACTCGTATACTGCAGGTGGAGTAGGTGTATTCGTGCGCGATTGTTTTAATTGTAATGTAAATTGCTGGAATCTGACAAGCGCAGATGTAATAAAAATTTCTTTCTGCTTAAACAAAGACATCTTTAACTTTATTTGCTTATATAGATTTCATTCTCATCCCGTTTCATTGTTTTTGGATGAGTTTTCACTATTTTTAAGTAATGATCATTCGGCTAATCTTGTTTTACTGGGTGATTTTAATCTAGACCTACTACACACCAACCAACATTTAGATTCATATCTAACTCTCACGGCTGAAAATGGACTAATTTCCTTCGTTAATGAGCCTACCAGACCTGTGTCAGGTACTTGTCTTGACCATGTACTTGGTCGTTTTGCTAAAATATCTCTCAACTTCTGTTTTGGAATAAACGTAGATCTTCGTGTGACGGATCATTGTCTAACGGGTATTCTTTTAAACAGTCTTGGACAACAAGAAATTAATTATCATAAATCTCCTGTAAAAGTCAGGAAAATTAATTTTGTACAACTTAATAATGCTTTACGTTTCGAAGATGGGAGCTTGTTTATGCCGAACAAAATGTATCTCATGCATATACCATATTCCTAAGTATTTTGACAAATCTTATTAATTGTTTTAGTTCTGCAACTGTTCTTAGAAATTCAGAGCGTATGTTGAAACCATGGATGACTCGTAGCCTACTTGAGAAAATTAAGCTAAAAAATAAACTAAAAAATAAATGCTGGAAACATCCGTTTAATGTCAGTTTAAAACAACGTTATACTAGTATTTGTAAAAATTAAAATATTAAAATAAAATCTTTTAGAAATCATTACTATCAAAACTAGATTCTAATTGCACAAGGTAACCCAAAAAAAGAATGGAAAGTTGTTAATAACATTTTAAATCGTAATGTAGCCAATCACGCGGATTCGTTCGTTTAAATAATGGATCTAATATCGTTACTGATATAAAGCAAATTTCAAATGATTTCAATAATCATTTTGCAACGTCTAGGCAGCTTCTATTTCCGGAGGAAGCATGCATAAGCTCTTCTTCCAATTTAGAACACTTTTCTAATGACAGTTTTTATTTTGAGCCGATTTCTGGTCTTGAGCTACTAAGAATAATCAAATCCTTAAAAAACTCGATCTCTGGTGGCATTGATGAGATTTCAAACAATATTCTGAAAAATATTGCACTAAATATAATTGATATTTTAAAACATATATTTAACTTAAGTGTCCTATCTGGAATATTTCCTGACCAACTCAAAGACGCAATTGTTATTCCGCTTTTTAAAACAGGTTGCAGGAGAGATACTAATAATTACAGACCTATTTGTTTGTTATCTTCAATTTCAAAAATTTTTGAAAAAGCCCTTAAGGCGAGGATTTTAGCTTTTCTGAACAGACAACATTTATTCAGTTCTTGTCAGTACGGATTTAGAACTTGTCTCTCAACTGAAGACGCACTACTTGATTTCTGTACATCGATTTACAAAGGTCTTGATGATAAGAAAAATTGTGCTGGCCTCTTTGTTGATATAACAAAATCTTTTGACATGGTTGATCACAATATTCTTCTGAAAAAAACTGCATAATGCTGGCTTTCGTGGCTTTATTTACAATTAGCTTATGTCCTTTTTGAATTGCAGAAAGCAGAGAGTAAAAATTTGTAGCGAACTAAGTGACTCTAAATGTATAAATATAGGAGTTCCCCAAGGCTCTGTACTTGGCCCGGTTCTATTTCTAGTTTATATAAATTCTCTTTTTTCTCTAAATTTTGCTGGTAAAGTTACTGCTTTTGCCGATGATCTAGCCATTGGGTATGCATCAGTTAACCCCCTTAACTTAATTGCAGATATAAATCATGACGTTTATTTACTGAGAGTTTGGTTTGCAAAACATAAGTTACTTGTTAGCAGGAAGACTAAACTAATGTATTTTAGCTTATGTAATATAGTATCGCCGGAAATTGATATAATTTTTCATGGTTATGATTGTTGTCGATTTAGATTAACATAGGATACGAGTCATGACATAGGTTCAACCTATAACCTATATAAGAATATTTAGGAGTAATGGTTGATGAACATCTTACCTGGGCCGCACACATTTCATTGTTGAAGAAATATCTTTTTTCTTCATTACGATGCTTTTATAAACTAAGACATTTTTGTTTTGAAAGTACATTAATTAAAATATACTACGGGATTTTTCATTCTAGATTACAATATGGTGTGAGTTGCTGGGGAGGTGTTTATCTGAATAACATACGTCCCCTGTTAATATTACAAAAGTCTGCCGTTAGAATAATCTGTAAAGTAAATCGCTTGACTGCATCTATTAGTCTATTTAGGCGTCTAAAGATCTTACCATCCAGACATCTTTATTATTTTAAAGTTCTAAAAATATTTTTTAAAAGAAGTGGGTATATGCAGAATCCCATATATGGTAATTACAACTTAAGAACGAACCAAAATTCTACCGTGACTGTTCCAGTTTTTCGCACAACCCACTATCGTAACTTTTTTTCGATTTTATCTTATAGACTTTACAATAGACTCCCTGCAAGTATACGCCTTGAAAGAAATTTGAGTACTTTCTTAAGAAAAATAAAATTGTGGATCTTTGAGTTAGATCACTCGGAGGTAGAATTTTTGTTGCGCTCCATTAGCTAATTTTTGTTTGTTCTTTATTTTTTAGACAGAAATAATTTTTTTTCTCTTCTAATAATAATTGTTAATTTTTATAACTTTTTTTTAATGATATTGTTTGATTCAATTCACCCCACAAAACACTTTTTATGTTAACACAATTAATTTAGTTTTATATATTTATTGAAGTGGCATTTAACACTATTTATTCTAATACTAAATGTCAATACTATTCTTATACGTAATAATTGTTCTAGTGATTGTATTTTTAATAATCTTGTCAAAACTTTTTTACTATGAGAATAAAGAATAATAATTATAATAATAATTCACCATCAGCTGTTTTTGACAAGAGCGGGGAAACATAATTTTATCATTTTGAGAGAGAAGTGTCAAACTCACTAACACCTCTATTTCTTACACCATGATCTAGGGGAGGGGGAAATGTTTTGAAAAAATTTGCGTTTTACATTGTCTTACTAATATTCATAGTTCATACCGAAGAAAAGATAAGAATGATCATTTACTGATTTATGCACTGTTCCAAGTTAGAATAAAGCTTTTAAAATAGTAAAGGTTAATTTCATCCTTTTCAAAAAAAAATTTTAAAAAGCATTTTTTATTCAGAAGTGAATTTGTTATTATGTATCAAAAAAGGTTTGAATTCCTAAGAATGTATGACTGGATGCTTGAAAAGTTCGAGTTTTTAATTTATTTTTGTTTTTAAGTAACGGGATAAACAATTTTTTACTTATTTTTTTAATTTATGTGTTTTTGTGTTCATTTATGAGCAAGGAATATAATTATTAATTGTTTGAGTTGAATGTTTTTTAAATATTTTTATTTTTTTTTTTAATGTGAAATTAAACTATGACAAGCGTTATAATGCCGTTCAATATTATATTTTTTACGAACAGAAACAGTTTGGTAGCAAACCATGCATTGCGGTTCAGAAAAAATATTTTCTGCAAAAAATGCTCCAATTATAGAAGAGACATTTTGCATAGAAATAACAAAAGAATACATATAGCATAAGTTGCGTATGAGCAGCAACAAAAACAATCTAACAAGCATGTATGTGACGCAGGTCAGTACTGCATAAAATCTCAATAGATACTGACGCAGTTGAGTGCTCGTATGTGAGTTAATATCTAAACAGAAAGCTTTTAATCACAAAAGCTCAAATGCTCGCGGGCATAGGAGGTGAGGATCACTGCTTTAGATCCTTAGGTTTTCATCATTGTTTTTACTTTATAGAGTGCTACTTAATTACTACGCAAATATAAAAAACTTGTTAAAAATTAGACTGTAACATTCTATTTTTTTAATATATATTCATACAAATCGTCCGTAACGCCAGTTTGGAAATGCCCACATACAAACAATTTCAATCCTTAAAACAACCATGTTCGTGGCTTTTTTAAAAAATACTCTCTTCATAAAGTTTGATTTAGTATAGATTTCAGTACAAATGCGAAACTTTCAACTCATATTTCTCGAAATAAGAATTATGTTACATATCACCTTCATCCATTCATGTCTTCATATGCCTTGCTCCATTCATGTCTTCATACACCTTGCTCACATGTTATGTATACAGGGAGTTTAATGGCGTTTTCGTTTCTCAAAAAATGTTGCATATTTTCTGCCCTCTTTCTGCCATCTTTGAGAATTCTAAATTTTTTCTGCTTTTTGATGTCAACATTTTCGAGGAAAGAACACGATTCAATTTTAGAGGTCACAATTTTTTTTTAAAAGGCCAGAATTTGCAAAAAGTACAGAAAATTTTAAGCATTTTTTTCTACAATGAAAACGCCATAAGTTACCTGTTTAGTTACCAGTTTGAGTTCTCAACTGAGTTTAGCAATTTACGCTATGTGTACAGAGAGAGTTAAGTTTGAATATGATACAATTGTTGAGTAAGATCTTACTGACGTAAGATTATGCCTTGGTTTATTTCTTTTCTTGCAGAGCATATCAGTGAATTTTCTTTGTTAAGTTAAACTAACAAAGAAAACAGAAATTTATTGCTGTCATTTTTGGTTATTAGATTTGAGGAAAACCATATTTTTCCTATATCTGTAAATTTTTGCAGAACTGGATTTAGGTTGAATTAATTGCTCGCTAATTGTGAATAATTTGGTTCTACATCAAGCTGCACAAAGATAGAAAAATTGCAATTAATTTTTATAACTTTTGTTCCCCAAGCAGACAAAAAATTACTTTTCTTTCTGAAACAACTTTCCTTTTGAAAAGATTAATGACAAGATATGATAATAATTCATTTAATACCTATATTTTTTTATATATTATACATATATTATAGATCTATAATCTGTCTATATAAAGCGTCGCACAGTGATGCGAGCCCATAAAGCGAGAGGACAAAATTAGAATAATGAACCGCTTTTGATGAGTTTAGCTAAAAAAATTAGCAAACTGTTAAATTGTCAATTTGAGAATATATATAGAATATGAAAAAGAAAATGAATTAAGAACCAAAACATTATTTATTAAGCAAATATCAAGATTAATAAACGATAACAATAAAAAAATATGAATCTCAATAAATGAATTTTTCAAGAAATTATTACATTTTCATTCAATAAAATGATTAAATAATAATTTTCTAAATTCAGAATGTATTTTTAAATATCTTTTAAATGTAAATTAGATTTATTTTCTGTTTCAATCCTGATGAAAGCAAAGGATCCGAAAAAATCAACATATTAGAAAGAAGATCCTTGTTGGCTTGAGTCTTGACAATTTTCTGGAGTCTTTTCTTGTAAGCCACAACCGGACATTCCTCATATTTTTAACACGTTTTTATTAGCTTTACTTCATGTATGTATGTATGCATGTCCCGCACAAATTTTGGAATCCATTTTTAAGTAACTTCCCGATGAACTAGGGTTTTGAAATTTAAAATTTAGCTCAGAAATGGATGACAATGCACATTATTTAGGAAACATTTTTGCCACTCCCCCTTTACCGCCCACAAATCAATAAAAATGCTATATCTATAAAATTACTAGGCCGATTAAGCTGAACTTTTGGCAGTAAATTTCCCTCAAGTAGAGGATGATTTAGGACAAAATGTAACCACTCCCCCTTTAACCGCCCACAAATCAATGAAAATGATATATCTCACAAACTGCCGGGCTGATTCAACTGAAATTTTGGCAGTCAACTTCCTTCCAGCAGAAGATGGTTACGGAAAAAAATTGGCCATTCGTCCTTTTACCGCCCACAAATCAATTAAAATCCTTTATCTCCGACACTACTGGCCCGATTGATCAATACATTTATTTCGAGTAAGAAGTGGTTTAAGAAAATATCACAGAATAATAGAAACTTAAAATGTAATTTAAAATATAAATCAAATATTGTTAACAAACAAAATGAGTAATATAAGACTAAAAAGTAAAATATAAATATTTACGTAAAAATTTTTTTTTATTAACTTCCTTCCAGCAGAAGATGGTTACGGAAAAAAATTGGCCATTCGTCCTTTTACCGCCCACAAATCAATTAAAATCCTTTATCTCCGACACTACTGGCCCGATTGATCAATACATTTATTTCGAGTAAGAAGTGGTTTAAGAAAATATCACAGAATAATAGAAACTTAAAATGTAATTTAAAATATAAATCAAATATTGTTAACAAACAAAATGAGTAATATAAGACTAAAAAGTAAAATATAAATATTTACGTAAAAATTTTTTTTTATTAACACGTTTTTATTTGCTTCTTTTTAAGTATGCATGTTTGTCCCGCACAAATCTTGGAATCCAGTTTTAAGCAACTTCCCGATGAACTTGGGTTTTGAAATTTAAAATATAGCTCAGAACTGAATGACAACATATATAATTTAGGAAAAACATTTGCCAATCCCTCTTTATCGCCCACAAATCAATAAAAATGCTATGTCTCAAAAACTGCCTGGCTAATTCAGCACGTTTTTAAAAAGTGTTATATTAAAATAATTTTTTTACATAAATTTTTATTTTATTATTGCTTCCAATGCCTCCTCAGACAAATTACCTTGGATAAAGAACATATTATATTATATTATATTATATTATATTATATTATATTATATTATATTATATTATATTATATTATATTATATTATATTATATTATATTATATTATATTATATTATATTATATTATATTATATTATATTATATTATATTATATTATATTATATTATATTATATTATATTATATTATATTATATTATATTATATTATATTATATTATATTATATTATATTATATTATATTATATTATATTATATTATATTATATTATATTATATTATATTATATTATATTATATTATATTATATTATATTATATTATA